>ML682066.1:7157783-7287375 GCA_007922195.1 Podocnemis expansa
GGGGGGGGCAGCCCGGGCTGCCGGCTGAGCCGCCTGGCAGGGGTTCACCCCCCTCCACCCTGCCGGAGACTACAGCCCCCTTTCTGGGGCTGCAACCCCCTTTCTGGGCTTGCAGGGTGAGCTGCCACAGTGGCTCACCCCCAGGGGGCTGCAGCCCCCTGAACCAGGTACTGAAATAGCAAGTTAACAGTGTGAACCTGCTATTTCGATTCCCATTTTTTCCTTATTTCGAATTAACATTTTGTTAATTCGAAGTAAGTTGTTTCAAAATGAGTGTTATTTCAATATACGGTTGTTTCGAAACAACCGTATCAAAATAACTCACTGTGTGAGAACACAGCCATAACGTGTCCTGACAGAACCCTGTCAAGGCCGGGTCGGACACATCTGAAAAACAACTCCCCAGTAAAAGAAGATCGAATTACAGGGGAGGAGGGAAGCCTTCGACATCTGTACTCAGGGGTCAGTGCATACCGCAGCTTCCTCGCCCCAGAAGTCTCTGCACCTTCACTGACTTTGGGCTGGCCACCCTTAGTGAGCAAGAGAGAGTATGCATGGGGCTCTCTGTGTATGTATGACTGTGGTCAGAGCCTGCACAGCCTTGACAGTGTGTGCCATGTTTCTGGGTTGTTTTCAGTGTGTGTGGCTAGAGGATTTGCCTTTAACTTTGAACTAATGAAGCATAAAAGACTCCGCTCTCAGTCTGGTGTCCAGCAGTGGCGGCTTTTAGGGTAGGCAAAGCAGGCTACCGCCTAGGGCCTATGTTCCCTTTAAGCTGTGCGCGTGTGTGAGTTCACACAGGTCATGAAACCCATGTACACAACAAAATAAAGCATACACAAAAAAATTCAACAGTGCTAATATTTTTATGCTACTTTAAGAAGGCAGTTTCAAGTAGCATGTTTCAAATAGGGTTTTGTAATTTATAAAATCATTTACATCAATGTATCAAAATAAAAATTAGATATTATTTGCATCATACATACTTGCTTCATTGCACTCACAAGTTTGGCCACACTCACTGTAGTGTGCACAAATTTGGTCATTGGTTCCGAAAATTTGCAGAAATTTGTGAAAAATTAGAGGGAAGATTGCCTAGGGTCCCAAGCAATATGGGGCCCCATCCTCAATTTGGTTGACAGAAATGAAAATATAGAAATTTTTCCCATATAGCAGAGCTAGTAGGGCTGGAAGCCTCAGCACTTTTCACTCTTGGCTCATCAAGCCAAGCTATCATTATGAACTGTGCTTCATCTGAATTGCAGATTTCACCATTGTCTGCCTATTACCTTCACACTGACATGCTAAAAAAGCACGAGCAAGCAATAGACAGCACACAAGAAGGGACTTTTCCAATGGTTTAATTCCTCAGTGTGGCCGTTGATTCTGCCATTTTTAATTTTGTGAAATATTGCCTTTTCCTTTTCTTTTTTTTACCTGTTCTTCTTTTCCTTTTCCTTTTCCTTTGTGACAATTTTTCCTTTGGCTTTGGTTAGCTCAGGTTACCTGCTAGATCCATATAGGCGGCTACATATAAATACGTGCTGCCCTCAGGCAATCATTACAGCTGTGTGTGATGTCTGTGCTGTATGTCTTTCTTTGGTAAGTAATTTTTTAGCTTCTTTTGTACTTACTATTTAAAATATTTTGGAGGGAGCCAGAGTCTTATAAACTTGAGTACTTCAGAGAATTTAATTGAAATTTGGTGTTTTTCATTTATAGCTACACACTAGAAACCTTCTTTTCACTTATTTTTATTTATTATAATTATTTGTATTAAATGTCTAGGGCATATAAGCCCTATATAAAAATTTTTGTAACATTTGACTGTCAAAATTTTAAATGTGGTATTTTAGTTATTTTTGATCTATCACTAATTTTACCACTTTTCATTTATTAATTAATGCACATACTTTTTAGAAAAAATTAAATGTTCATTTTAACTTTGTAGTTCAGCATTAAATCATTTATGTTAAGTGAAAGATGATCAACTTACGCGCTTCATGATGGAAAGAGCTTTAAAAATACACCCAAGAATAATTTGAGTTCCAGAGGGATATTCATGTTAGTCTGGTTCAGGAAAACAAACAAGGAGTCCTGGGGGTGGTGGTGTGGGGTGCTTAGGACTGAAGGAGGCACTGGGGCCATGGGGAGGTAGCAGTAGGGGCCTATAGTGGACTCTTTAGGGGGCCCCACAATGGGCCTTCGCCTAGGGCCCCCAATTGCCTGAGGACGCCTCTGGTGTCCAGTGCTCTCATTTCCTCTGACAACCTGCAGTAGGAATGAAGGGGATTTTCCCATGATTATAACAATGTGCCCAGGCATGCTGTTGAACCAAGCCTCCTGAAATGCCTCCTCTTGAAGGACCCCAGCTATGCCACTGAAAGAAGCTGCCTGGAAAGGCTCCTTTTAGCAGTGGCAATGTGTGGAGATGAGCTTCTCTGGGCAGTTTCTTTCCATGGCATGCTGGGACCATGAGCATGGCAGAGATCCCCCACACCTCAGCCACTCCTGAAAGAAGCTGCTTGGAATGTTCGCCAGTGGCAGGAGCAGCAATTTCTGTGGCGCCACAGAGGGTGCTGCATGCCTCTCTGAATGGGCTCATGCGCTACTGGCAGCACATGTGCTAGGAGTTGCCTACCGCTGTTCGAGGCATTTGCCATCTACTCATGCTCCATTAGTGTTTGTGTTACTAATACACTTCTTTATTATCCAGCACAGGGTGTTGCAAGGCAAAAGTGGAGATAAAATGCACCACTGCTTCTTGCCAGTGTCCATACCGAACCACTCTGTTGTCTGGTTGTTCACCCTTCCAGAGTACTTTGAATCTCTGTACATAGGGTGGATGAGGCTGACAACATTAACTAACACAGAATCCCTTAGGAAATTTCAGGTGGAAACCAACAGGTGTGAGGAAATGAGGGTGCCCAAGAAAAACTTAATAAAAGTCCCAAACAGGGACGACAGAATAGCTGACCTCAACATCAGAAAGCAAAGGAAAGCAGCAACAAAGGACAGAGGGACTAGTTTTTATCCTGTGTACCAGCACTGGCACAGTAAGGATGTAAAGGAAAAAAATGAACATACATGGGGTCATAAAAAAGTTGCATGGGCAACCATAAAAGTAGCATTTATTAATGATGGTCTACTTGCTTTCAAACTAAATAATGTTCTTTTAACATGGCTTTTTGTATTATATATGTATGTGTACACACACACACACACACACACACACACACACACACACACACACGCTTATAGCATCTCACATGTAAATAAGACCACCAATTATTGATCTCAGTAGGATTTATGAACTTTTCCGCATACATTAATAACAATGGTATATTAATGGATGAATATATAATAATGAGGTACACTGCAAATAAGGATCCAAAAAGTCATTTCTTACATCAAAGGCCTGCTTCTGCTGTCCTCACTCAGGTAAAGTTCTTGCTTAGTCTCCTAACATCATAGCAAGGCATTGATTCATTATGATTTCATGCTTGCAGGAGTGGATAATCATATTGCACTTCACAATTGGCAAGATCCCAAGCTGCTTCTCAATTCTACCTAATTACAGGGAGATACCAGTACTTTACCTATGGCTGAAACTAATTTACCTCTGACGGAAAAATTCACTAGACTCTAGAGATTCTATCTGGAAGGAGCAGAAGCAGTCAAAGCAGAGATTACCAAAGCGAGGAAGAAGGGAGAAAGGGGCCAGTCCTCTCCCATGCACCATCTTACAGCTGGACATGTGCAGGAAGACCTTCTTCCTCCCAAAGAGCACTGGGACCCAGATGGTGCCTCCCTTTCCCCTGCATGCACTTGGGAGAAAAAAGCAAGGAGTCAGCCAGCGACTCCAACTGATAGAGGCAGAAGCAGTCAGAGGGCGAATGTTTCCGGTTGAGAACTGTCTACTATTTTGATCGAGTTTTCTCTGTCCTATGGTGGTTGGCTGTTTGCTCAAATCCTTCCACTCCCCCACACTCTCTTCACCTCAGGATCTTTCCTCTTACCTTCTTCTGCTCTTCTCTGGCCTAGTCTATATATATTGCCACTATTTTTGACTGCAGTCAAAGGAAGATATGCAATCTACATAAAATAATTTGTGTATCTCCCTTTGATATTCCAATGCCCACTTACCTCCCACGGCTCCATCACTTCAATTCAGCACTACTCTTTCTTGCAGAGGTGGAGATACTGAGTTGAATGAACTTCAGATTGATTGAGCAGGTCTTCACAGACTGCTCAACTGAACCAGAAAGATCGAACTGATGGTGGTGTATTTGCTGCCATCAGTATGGACTTGGCCTTTGCCTTTCATGCCTGCTTCCCTTCGTGTTCCTATCTAAATCATGCTCCTCCCAAATTGGCACTGACATGACTCCCATCACCTTGTTCACTCTGCTTGTGCATTCTAACCCCTTCCCACAATCTCTGTCTTTTCTTGTCTATTTAAACTAAGTTCTTCTGGCCAACTTTTTGTTCTGTGCTTATACAGCCCCTGCCACAATGAAATCCTGGTCCATGACCAGGGCTCCTTGGGACTCTCATAATACTAATAATAAACAACAGAAATACTTCATAATTCAGAAATGCAACATTATTACATGCTCAGGAAACAAGCATATGTATAGCAGAAGGACAATTTGATTAATATTATTGTGGAAAGTGACATGGGATCTTTAAAGAGCTCAATGGCCAAGGCTTAGTTTTTGTTTTTATTCATGCAGGGCCAGCCCAAGGTTTTATGGTGCCCTAGGCACCTGTGGTTTTGCGACCCCACCCCCAGTGGTGGCCCAGGTCACACAGGTTGAATGGCGGGCCCTCCCTCCCACTCCTCCTAGCTGCACTCCCCAACCTGACCGAAAGGCGTGGGCCATGTGGTGGGCTGAGCAGAGGTCTGTGGCAGCCCTGGCCAAGCAGCACCACGTGGCGAGCCTGGTGGTGGGTCCAGCCACGCAGAAGGCCGAGCCAGCCCTGGTCAAGTGTTGGTCCTGCTTGGTGGGCCTGGCTGGCCAAGAGGCAGGGTCTCAGCAGTGGCTCATGGGCTGGCTATGGGGGCCATGGGCCATGCAGGTCAGGCCAAGCATCAGGATGCCAGCCAGCCGAGGGGCGCAGGCTGACTAGCAGGCCACTCAGAGTGAGTTGGACCAGCCGAGGGGCCCCAGCTCTCTCCTCTCACAACCCTCCACTTACCTTTTCAGGAGAGTGGTCTTGGTGCCCCCTACTGTTTAGCGCTCTAAGCGACTGCCTAGGTTGTGCCTATGCGGCCTTGTATCCATGGCATCTTCAGCAGCACAGTGAGGCTCTATACTATTATTTCTTACCATTAGCATTGTTACTACATGCAGAATATGGATTTCCTTTGAGGGTCTTTCACACAGATATTGGTCAGGTCAGATACTGCTGTACTTAGGAGATCTGACAAGATACCGGCCCAAGAAGAATTTACAGTGAAAATGCTTTTGTTCATTAAGGGCTAGATTGTGATACACATTTATTCACAGTGAATTGAAACTTTACTTTGCAAATCGTTCCACTGCCATCAATGGTACCCCTCAGGATGCTTTTTAATATGAGTAAGAGTATCACAATCTGACTTAGCATTTGTTTTTAATTTTATTTATTGAAACACTGAGATCCTAAGCAACCCTTGTAGTGACCTAATAATAACAAACATAACTCTACACTGTTTGTTTAATAACACAACACCCCAAAATACTTAGAAAAAAACTTTAAAAGTAAAAGCTTGCTCCCAAGCTGAGAGCTCATATACACCAAGTCCTGCAAATTTTTACTTTTGGGCTACAGCAATGCTTAAAAACAGGTTCATTATAAAAAATACTGAAAGACACTTCACTAAGTGAGCTCTGGCGGTTCTGTCTATAAGAAATCACAAATTGTTATGTGGTAATGCTCCTACTGACAGATGAAAGTCTACAATTCATGGATTTGGAAATGAATAATTTGAATTTCATCATTATTTCAGGAAAAGTTTCCTGTATCACAATGGTGATTATAAAAGAAAAAATAAAGAACATTCAAAACCACAGAAGTAAACCTCGATGGTCATTAGATACTAATAGGAAAAGTTCAGCAGGGGCACTAAATCCATACTACACAGCCACCAATTTGTATTTTAATATGTTGATAATGAATCCCAATATAACCAAAGTCAGAATTCTTTTCTTTGTCACGGAGGAAAATTTTAATCAATAGCTCACACATCATCTGTATATTTCTATACATATATGCGCGCGCGCACACACACACACCTACTACAAAATAATGTTCTTCACTCCTTATTTCAAATCTTTAACACAGTGATGCACTTCTCCATTCTTCCAATCAATGTATTCTGTTAGTGTTTTTCAGCATTTTAAATCCCTGAGCTAAGTCAATAATGTTGATTACTTACTATAAGCACTGTAAATGCCATTCTAATACAGGTTATTTGCAATTTGACATCCTCATCTATATGCATTATTCCACTTGGAAAATTAAATGAAACTCTTGATTCAGAATCTGAAACACTTAGAAGTAATTATCCTGTTTACTGATTGACTGAAGTTGTGGTTTTTAAGCACTACTTAATAGAGGAAACAAAAAGCAATACTCAACTAAAATGGAAGTTACTTTAGGAAGCATTCATATTATATAAATAATAGCCTTTTATTGTATATTTCCATGCTTATATTTCAAAGACACTTAGCCAACACTGTTGCTATCTCAATAACAATAATTTTTAAAGTTCTTGATCATTCAAAATTTCAGCCCAACAGGCTCAGTGTAATAGAAAACCCGATACTCAATGTTTGCATTTTTTATGTTAAATTTTTTTTAAAAAATATTATTTTCTACTAATACATATATGGGTGTATAAATAATAGGGATAATTCTAAATGATTAAAAAAAAACAATTACAGGCTGTAAGAAAGATAGGAAAAATAAGATTAGAGGTGACATCTTTTCCAAGATGCCTATGATGAGTTATAAAGCCAAGAAACAAAAGAAGTGTCTTCTAATTCTACAAAGCTTTCCCTCTACTTACTCACAAATACCAAGAACATGATTAGTAACAATGAAAATATTGACAACATGACCCCTGTACCAAACAGCTGACAAATGAAGGGCATGAGCTGGTGACTGTATATGTAAATAAATCTCTGTGCTAGAGATGATTTACCTTCCAAAGTGTGTGTGGAGTGAGAGGCAGAGTGAAGGGAGCAGCTTCAGCAGACATTACAAGCCATTCAAAGCTGGGGGAGCACATGATCTCGCTTGACCCTCCCACATGTTGTCTCTGCCCTGTGGAGCTGTGAGGCCTCATTGAAGCTAAAGGGGATATGCACACACTACAAGTTCCACCTATATAGATCCAATTACTGGTTCAATGTGTAATTGTAGACATGACACAACAAAAGAAGTGAAAGGACTGAATGTATGTCCAGAGGTAAGAGAGTATCAGGGAGAGGTTGAGGAAGAGACAAGAAAATCATCAAGATAATGTGGTTATTCAGTAATAGACAATATTAGGGCATGAGAAAGGGGGTTTTTTTGTTTTGTTTTGGTTTGGTTTGGTTTGGTTTGGTTTTCTTCCTGGGGGATTTTTGTTTGTTTCATTTTGTCCTACTTTTCTTGAAATCCATTTTGTAATCTCAGAAGGTCCGTCTCTGTCTCTACTGCACCAGCTGCTATCTTAAAAGCTATGGGGAAGCTATACAGCCCATGAGCTTTGATATATCCATGTAAATATATATTTGCAATTATGTGACTATATAGGAAGTACTTCTGACTATGGGAAACTACAGAGGATAGGAGATTTGAAAAGAGCAGATTGTCTACAGCCCAGGGGACATACTGCAAGACTTGGGAGAACTCCCTTGCAACATCACTAATGGCTAGAGTGGATGTTGGACAGCTGAAAAAGGGGCTTGCCTCAAGCCAAGAAGAAAAAGACCTGGGGTTCAGGAAGACTGAAAAAGAATTTAGGGGATGATGCAGTTGCCACTGAAATGAAAGGGTATTTGATCAAGGTCCTTAGTTAAGTTTAGGGAGTGACAAAGATGGAATCAAAAATACAGGAGAAGGAAGAATTCAAAAGCTTCAATTAGTTAAAGTGAGTTAAATATTCAAACTCTTTGGGACTCATCCTTAGGGAACAAATGCTTCAGAGATTTTCCCAACCTTAAGTGATTACAACTAAAATTTATTTTACCTCTCTTTTTTAGTCTTCCACTTGAGTTTTTAAATACAATAGATTCAAAAGTTAACATTATGCATTTATTTACTGGCACTTGGCATAAATAAATGGGAATAAATACAAGGAAAACAGTTGAGGAAATTAGACATATATTGTACACTGTTTGCAATTTGGAAACTGTAATATTCAGGGGCTGGAAGTTGATGGGACATCTTTATTCAGAATTATTTTAGGGATTATCTAAGAGTTGTACTGTGGATTATCAAAAATGAGTGATTTCAATTTTATTTAACTCAGTGAATATGTGAAAATGTTTCAGACAGGTAGAGCACAGCAAAAGCTGTCTTAAACTACCACTCCAGGGACCAGAAAAGAATCAGTTGCCAAGTTGAGTTGGTATTTTACTAAGCCTGAATATAATTATACTAGGAACCTGGAAAAAACTTTAAAGCAGTCTTTTAAGAGGATATTGCCCATTGGAATACTCCTTAATACAAGTTTCATTGCAATTATTTTAGGTCAGATACAGTTGCGACGTATTATGACTATGCTCTTTTGTCAGATATAAATATATAATCAGTTCACCCACTGAAGCCATTGGAAGTTGAGTGCATTCACCTGTTGATGTTGAGGGCCAACAGTCACCTACTGAATCACCTATTGCCATTCTGGTCCAATGTACCCTAAAAGGTAATCATAAGAAAAAAGCATGGAACGATTTAAAATGTATAATGGATGAAACCCTACAAGGCATTGTCCATAACATAATTTGGTCTCAATGCACAGAGTTCCAGAACATAGAGGAGCTGTGAACGGCTACTCCACAGCCCCTTCTATTCTGCAGTTCAGGCCATTTCACAGGTATGTGGAAGGGGAAAGAATGAAATGTCCCACAAAAATACATATGGGGTAAGGACTAACAGCAAATTGCTATTACTTTTGCTTGCATCTTGCAGGTAGTTATCTCAGAGTAACTCTGCACTGATTCCTGTGAGCTGGAAAGAGAGTACTATCCGAAGATTCATTTGGCTGAATACATAGTCTGTTTTATTGGACTACAAGCTCTGTTCTAGAATTTTACTCAGAACAGCGATATTGGTGTTTTTGCATAGATTAGAGCTGGATGAAATTTTTCAGATGAATAGGTTATTGCATTTTTGGGTAACAATCTACTCAGCCAAATAGTTTTGTCCAAAAAAAGATTTTTTTAAAGTAAAAGTGTTGTATTCTGATGTTTTCAAAATTAAATGTTTTGACTTCCCATTTTGTATTTTGCTTCAAAATTTACCCTGATTTATTTAAAAGCATGCATCCTCCCCCAAAGTAAAAATAACATTTAGTTTTGAGTTCCAAAGGAGCAGCTGTGTTAGTCTAGTTCAGTAAGACAAACAAGGAGTCCTGTGGCACTTAAAGACTAACAAATCTATTTATCACAAGCTTTCATGGGAGAAAATCCCACTTTGCCAGATGCTTTGCATCTTCAAAGCATCTGGCGAAGTGGGATTTTCTCCCATGAAAGCTCAGGCAATAAGTAAATTTAATTTTTTAGTCTTTAAGTTCCACATTACTCTTTATTTATTTTTGAGTTTAATAAGTGTTCTGTTGGATCTGAAATGATAGTTTTCATTTCAGTGAGAAAAAACACAGAAATTATGCGTATGGTTAACTGAAAAATAATGTATTTATATATATTTTTGTTAGGGCATCAAACAAAAAAGCTCAATTATTTTCTCAGTTCTGTGAAAAATCCTATAATGGGACGGTGATGAAGGGCTATATAGAACATAGGACTGGGATACAGAAGACCTGGAATCTTGGTTCCCTCCCTGACTTGTGGAATGACTTTGGGACAAAACAGTTCATTGCCTCATGCCTCAGTTTCCTTGTCTGTAAAATGGGAATAATAATATCCCTTGAAAATGATACCAGGAGTAATGGGCTTAACCTGCAGCAAGGGAGATTTAAATTAGATATTAGGAAATACTTACTAAGTATAATGGTAATTAAGCTATGGAATAGGCTGCCAAGGGAGGCTGTGGAATTCCTGTCAATCAGGATTTATAAGGACAAGTTGGACAAACTTGCGAAGGATCGACAAGGTTTAGTTAGTCATGCCTCAGAGTAGGAGGCTACATTAGATGCTGTCTTGAGTTCCCTTCCAGCTCTCCATTTATGTGATATGATATATTGCCTTTTTTAAAAAAAAAAAAAGCAATGCTATACGAAGGCCAAATATTAGTAATTGTTATTAAGAAAATAGAAGAATATGCAAGATGCATTGATGAGGCTTTTTTTTTTTTTTTAGTAATCTGTAAATACATTGAATTGCCCTGTATTTCAGTAAAGGAGGCAAAATAAAATAAATACAATATTTCCTCATAGTCAGATTTCTTTGCTGATTCAAGCCTTGAAGATACATGCAATAAAAATGAATCAATAGCAGCTGCAAAGCTGCTTCCTAATGATACAGCTATCTGTTCCCAACCAATTCCCAATTAAAAATAAGATTAGGGAACACCTGACTTAGCAAATCCGCTTCAGAATTGGCATAAGAGCACTTATTTGTCTATCAGTGGCAAAAAGCCAGACACCATCAGTAAAATGGTTTTGTCAGATACTTAAGGATTGTCCAAGCTTTTGCTGTTTATAAATGCATTTTCAAGTATATGTTGATTCACTGCATAACTGTATGCATTCCATTCATCTTTTCTTTAAAAAGAGATTGGCCCACTGAATTATGAACTCAAATCATAGTCTATAAGATGCTTACAAAGATTAAGGCATTTCTCTCTTTTCCTAACAATTAGAAGCAATGGACTGCTAAGCAGAGATCAATTGTAATTGGGGAACTGAGAGAGGGCAATAAACAAATTACTGGTGTTTTCAGTGCAGCTTGTTGGTTTACAGACCCACTGTTATTTAATCCAGGAGCCCTGTAGGTTGTAAATTATCCATTACAGTTGTCACTCGATCCTCAAAGAGAAGTTACATACTAATATAAAGACACAGGACAGGAAAGCTGTCTGGTTCTTTATTTCAGGTGAAACAGAAAAGGCACAGCACAATCAGTATGGGAATATTTGAGCAGTTTAGTTATAAGACCCTCAAAAAATTCAGAGTTTTGAATACATAAATGCACAGAAATTTGGCTATTTATCTGAACCTTAGATGAATCTCATAGGGGTGCAAAACTGGACTTGAAACATAATACAATGCTATCCTCCCTTTGGATTTCAAGTTCTTCTATTTTCTAACTCAACCACAAACAGCAACATCCACTCTTACCATATTTTGACTTTTCTAGTCCCATCTGAAATCAGGAAGCATGAAGATGTGAGAAGAGGAAATACAATAGTGGAAATTAAAAATAAATAAATAAATAAAGGTTCACTTGATGATCACTGTACAAGTGGAACTAAACAGCACATAAAAGGAAAATCTCTCAATACAATTGCATTTTATGGTGTTTTGTGGAACTGGAACAAGGGTGTTTGTGTGAATATCCAGTTTCTGAACCTTTTTTTAGTTCAGATCCAGGGGTTAAGGTAAGCTGGAATGCCCCAGAACACAGTTCCGGGGCCCACAAATCTGACAGGCCAGAGTCCTGGGGTCCAGATTCCAGAATCTAGAAAATTAGGCTGACACATTCATGAAGGGGCCCTGGACAATACAGGAAGAGGGTACAGAGATTAGGAAGGCTCCAGAGCCACTCAAATTATACTTTAACTACTGTTCAGACCCCTGCACTAGGTCCCGTCCTGTAGAAGACAGGAAGGGGTAAGTTTCACTGATAGCGTGTAAGAATCTATAGTTTTCAATCAATCAATCAATCAAATCATAGGGCTGGAAGGGACCTCATGAGATCATCAAGTCCAACCCCCTTTGTCTATTTTTGTTCTTTCTATGCATTTCCACGTACAGTAGTCAAAAAGTCAGTACACTCATCTATCTGCAACTAGATTACAAAGATTTAAGGACATCTGAAAGGATCCAAGGGCATAACTTCAGTACTAATAAATATTAAAAACGTACACACATTGGCTATGCCTACATCTGAAACCTTAGCTTGGACTTTAAGTGCAGTTTTTTAGTTCAAACTATCCTTTTAGATCGAACTAAAAAAAGTGCAGACTTTGAACTAAAAAACTGTGCTTAGTTCAAACTAACTGCTAGTTCAATCTTTTTTAGTTCTAACTAGCATGCCTACCTTGTGTTAGTTCAAACTAAATTTTGAAATAATTTCGAACTAAGCAGTTAGTTCAGACTAACCAGTTGAACCAACTAGTTCAAACTAAGCTTTGCTTAGTTTGAACTAAAAAACTTTCTTAGTTCAAGCCAGGTAAAAAGCCTAATGGAGACAGGGCTCAAATTAGTCCAAATTAAGGCTCCTTAATTCAAACTAATTTGCTAGTGTAGACATAGCCACTATGTTAGGAATCCATCTTTTCAACTTTTACTCTAGTTTAATAATAGAAACTCACTAAGAAGCAGGCAAAATAGAAAGATCCACTGTTCAATACAGTATGAGAAGCTTGCAGAGGAAGGAAACATTCTGGAAAAGTGCTTTCACATGCATTAAAAATACATATGTTTGGGTGTGGTCTCATTAACAGCCATCAAATGCCTCCTTTGGAGATGCTGATACCTAATTTCATTGTGGGTGTGCTAGTGTATGTGCATGCACAATCATTAATGTTTCATAAATTGCTTGCCTCTAGATGAGGGGACTACGTATATCTAAAAAAATCCCTCAAAGCTGTTGGTCTTAAAATAAGCAAAATTGCACTATTTCAGGTGTTTACAGTTTACTTAAGATACTTGCAATAATAAAATGTAACAGCAATTGATGACCAGTGAAATGGTTTGTTTATTTTAAAGAGATGAAAGAGACATAGGGTTCAATTTTGACCTCGACACAGACAAAACTAACTGAAATCAATGGATGGAGGCTGGCCTGATTAAGTAGTCTGGAGTTAGGCCAATAATTCTTTAAATTCAATGATCTAAATCAATCCATGATCTAACTACATTGACTCCAAAAGGGACAAACTTGACCATATATTTTTAAAGACAATAATGTGAAAGGATGGTTCCTCCTGTCTATGAAACTCAGCAGAGTTTTTAAAATCATAAAGAATTAGAATTTATACTGGAAAAACATGCATGTTGAGCTTTATGGAGTTATCTACAGATAAATGTGTAAATTAGATTTCATTGTGTTATTTTTACTTGTACACCACTCGGAATTCCTCAGAACACATTCAATCACACAGAAGTCCCCACCATCTTATCTTTTGTCATTGTATACTTTCCCTCCTTCACAATTCCAAATTTGCGGAGATTCAAATAGATGTGCAAAATCTGAAAGATCTCACTGTTTTTGGAAACATCTCATCAGAAAACAACTTGACCTAGAACTCCATATTTGTGTCCTTTATCTGTTGCCAACAAAAGCCATCACCTTTAAGTATTTTTGAGAGATCTGATGCTTAATTTTGGAGTGGCCTCTTACAGACTATTGAAATTAGTTTTGTTTTTTTTTTCCCCCTTTTTCATGCATTTCTTTATCCCACTGAACTCCTGATGTACAGGTAACAGTGTAGTTCCCCTCATCCCATACACAAATTAAAGAGGTAGACAGGTATCTAGTATGGGTCTATAATAATTTTATCATCAGAATACACTGGATTAAAGCCCTTGATAGAATGGGCAAGTTAAAAAAGTCACTCTAAATCCTGCTGTGCACTCTGCAGATGTTATAAATTTCAGCATAATGGGGGAACTCTTCTGAAGAGATTATTATAATCCCTGGAGTTTATGGGTTGAGTATGGCATAGAACAGTGGTTCCTAACATTTTCTCTGCTGTGGCACACCTTACTGCCTTTAATTAATTTGAGGCACACTACCACATAGTTTCTGAATGAACTCATGAATATTCATGAGCCAATGAGCCAATCCAGAACTCTTTGATTAGTTTTTTAAAAAATTTTGTGGCACACTTTCTCAGGCCTGACAGCACACCTGTGTGCTGTGGCACACTGGTTGGGAAACACTGGCATAGAATAAAAACTCTTCTTTGTTTTATAAGATTCTGATGGATTACTGCATAATTTATAAACCCTACAAATTCTGCTGCAGAATTCATAAAATTCACCACAACACATGTAGAGACTGTAAAATCCATGGTACTCCTGAAGGTCTGTAAACTTCACATGAACTCTGACGGGGTTTATAAATTCTGTATGGACCTTCATAAACCTTAGGAATCTTGGAGTGATTATAAAACCCACAGGGACTCCTGAGGTTACTTATAGAATCATAGGGTTGGAAGGGACCTCATGAGGTCATCTAGTCGCACTAGGACTTATGCCACACTAGGACTTCACAAATACAAAAAAAGTTCCAACCCAGTTATATTTTTCGTAAAGTCACAAGGTGATTTTTAAGATACAATGAGAAAACATGAAGAATACTCCTAAACTGAAACGTTGTTAAAATAACACTATCAATATTTATCAAAGGTTTGCAGGAACAACTCCTTACAATAATGATGTTTTGAAAGAGAAAAGTTGGATAACAAGGAAATTCAAAACAAATATAACTCTTAAAAATAACCGTAACCATCGGAGAGTATCAACATGCTGAATTAAGATGCTCTCAATTATCTATTTCACCCTAAGTGAAACTGGGTCTCAAGCCTACATTTTGGCCCCTCCCATGCCTCACACCCCCTTGCACAAAGCAGGTGGCATCCCAGTGCCACCCCCAGCTGCCCTGGGGAGGAGAGGTTTGCATCCGTGGGATAAGATGAGCCTTGGGGCAGTGAAAAGTCAGGCTTGGGGCCACAGCACACACCCTCTTCTGCCTTCCTCCCTCACTTACCCAGTGCATGGTGCCTGCCTTTCTCTGACACTGTCTCTGATGAGGCAGGCCGACCAGGAGGTGCACTGCCCACCCCACTCCCACTTACCCATGGCTCCACCCTAGTCAGGGCAGCCTCATCTCCCCCCCAGCCTTGAGGGGGGCAAATTGGTACCCCCACCTGCAGCTTGGTGCCGGGGTGTCTGGCCTACCTATCCCCTGCATCAGTGCATCACTTAAGTGAAACTTTGCCAAATACTAGAGTGTTGAGAAAGCAGCAGTTTGGGTTGGCAGGGATGGTACTGGCAGACATTTTAAACACTGGTGTTCATTTGGGTTTGGTCCTCCTGTAATTTGCTTTCAGCCTTAGACTCAGTTGAATCTGAAGCAATGTTCCCTCTAATTTTTTGTAGGCTGTGTGAGCAAAAAATTTCTTGTGTGCAAATTTTCAGAACTGGCGTGCAAATTTGTGTGCACTTCAGTGACTGTGGTCCAACTTGTGAGCACAATGAAGCAAATGTGTAGCATGCAACTAATATATTTATTTTGGCATGGTGATGGAAATGTTATTATAAATTACCAAATCTCATTTGAAACATGCTACTTGTAACAGCTTTCTTAAAGTAGCATAAAAATATTTGCACTGTTGAA
Organism: Podocnemis expansa; assembly: GCA_007922195.1. Classification (NCBI taxonomy): domain Eukaryota; kingdom Metazoa; phylum Chordata; order Testudines; family Podocnemididae; genus Podocnemis; species Podocnemis expansa. The sequence goes on from ML682066.1 coordinate 7,173,506, forward strand.
TTTTTTTTGTGCATGCCTTATTTTGTTGTGTGTGCAGTTTCACAACCTGTGTGCATGCGCACATGTGTACAGCTTAGAGGGAACATAGATCTGAAGCTCACAGTGAGATTCAGTCAAAATCAGTTGTTATTAAAAATAAGAAAAAATCCAGTTTCATATAGTTTTTCACCCAAAATCATAAATCCCAGGAACTCACCCAAAACATGAAAAATCTCCATAATTCTGAGTACAGTAAGGAGATAGTAAAACAATTCTTTCTAAGCATCAGAGTCAGGGGAATCTGCCATTGCTTCTTATATGGATGAATGTTTCTAAATATACAGATCACAGTTTAGATTTAGATCTCATTTACATAATACATAAGACGGCAGAAAATCTCCCAAAGGGCAAATAAACACTTTGAGCATAAAATGGAAAGATATCTTGAAACCTGCTTCTTTGTTGGCTTTTAAGTGCGTTTTAAAGTCTAAGAGATGGATATCACAAATTTACAACAAGGTTACTTTCTTTTTTCTCTTTTACAAAAAAGTTACACTACATACATTAGTTATAGGTCTGTGTTGAGCTAACTGTTATCAAATTTCCCATAGAAATGCTCCTCAGACAAGTGAATGTCAGGAGTGACTCAACACTCCTTAGGAATCCATATAAAAGTAGGCATGTACTTTAGAAGGGTCCTACAGCTTACTCCATAAGGAAAATATTAGTTGTTTTGAGCTTCAAGCACACTAATTAATCACAAAGAGCTAAATTCCTGTTTTCAAACTAACAATGGTATTTTTTCTTTAATAGCCTGTCCGGCATTTTTCATGCAAAAAGTTTGATTTCTTTACTATATTGTAAGATGGCTTTTTTGGTTTGTTTGTTTAATGCAGATTGCAGTACAATTTCCTACACTTAAGGCCACAACAGTGCTATATAATGGTTGCAATAACTTCAGTCATTTTAGAAAGCTAGAGAATGATGGAAGCCAGAAGAAAGAACATTTTAAGATTAAATTCTCAAGCAAGTAGTGACAAACTCCTTGTCCTTGAAGCTTATATAAATAACTTTCCTGTGTTTTTTTAACCTGTTTCCCCCTCTCCCCAGCCACCCCAGCAGTGAAGCATGTCACTCTGCTGGTTCACATCCATCTCCTTTTATTGATGTCCACTTTGGTATCTGTACAGGTCATCAATTTTGCTGCCTCCTTGACAGTCACTGGGAATGTATGAGCAAGTTACTGGACTTTCTGTGCCGGGGGAGGGAGTGTCAGCTTTCCATAGGACTAACAGTTCCAATCAGATGCTGGCACTAAGTCTCATAAATCTTGTGGGTGACCCAAGTGAACTCTGAGGCTCAGAGCTCACTGAAAACTGATCAGGTCTCTGCTTAGTTTAACAGGTCTTTTTCAGTGACAAGTGAAGGGTTCAACAAATGCACAAAACAGATCTATTTTAGCTGAAAAACTAATGGCTTTTAAAAGAATGTTTGACAATTGTTTAAGCTTGTCTGTAGAGCCATTATACTGATAAACGACCAACTTGGTATATGCCAAAATGGAGCTCACCAGCAAGAAAGCAACTTTCCCCTCCATCGTTCTGTTGATTGCTTCATGAGATCCATATGTTTTGTGGTGGTCAGGAAGACTTAAAGAAGGTAAGAAAGGTTACCTGGACTGCATAGATTTAACCTTGCAATCAAACTGGAATTACAATGATGCTGCAACTGCCCTCAGTGACCTGTTATTGACCGACTGAACTTCTAAGTTAGGGTCAGTTGGGGCCCAGAATAGGAGGTCAAAAGCTGGTCAGTGCTCTTCAGCCCCAGCATGTTGAATAGGAAGACTTTATTGCTGTGATTTATGCAATTTGAACAGACAGGTTAAGGAGACCTTAAAACATGCCATAGTACTGACTTACATGGGGTACCCCATCCTCTGGGAAAATAAATTCTGATTGTCCAGCTGAACTCTCTTGCGGATATGCCCTGAAGTATTTTACCCTCTCTGCTCTAAAGATTCATTCCTGCACTCGACCCCTGAATGTGACAAGGTTAGTATTTCCAGGTTTATTAAAACAATGCAGATGCACCAAATGAAGCACGTTACAAATCTGGTCAATTGCAAAGCCAGAATAATGATCCATAATGAGTGACTTATTTTGGGACACTTAACTCATAGCAAAGTTAAGCTTTTAAACCAGTAACTGTAGCTCTTTGAGCAAAATGAAAACTTATTTTAACCAGTTCACAGATATCAGAATTTGGAATTTCCTTCTTATATATCACATGCTCTTTTTTTGGTCTGAAATGTGGTAGTTGATAGTAAACTATCGGATCAAGCAAGGAGCTAAGGCAAAAGAAACAAATTTAGAAGATCTGTTCCCTCCTTTATGATCATAATTGTAATAAGTGCATTTTCTCTAACTGTGCATAGTATGGGAAGGATTGTGTAAGCTTCCCCACACAATGTACTTTCATGATCTGCCTGAAACATTACTTTTTCTTTAATTCCAGACCTTTCTCAAGCAGAAACTGCCAATAGTGCTGTGATTTTCTGATGTGGATGTCTCCAGCCACCAAACTCGTTTCCACTTGTGATCAAAGTCAGACACTGAACTCAGGTTGCCAGAGGTGAAAGGGTAAGGCACTTACCCAACTCTACCACCTTCCATCCTCCTTAGTGGTTCATAATGCTTGTGTGTGTTTGTTTTGTTCTAATGCTTACACTGCTTTTGATTTAATAACCATAATTTAACAAGCTATTAATCATAGTATGCTATAATTTTATTTGATGTAATGAGAGCAGAAAAATTTAAAACTGCCACACTATCCCTTGAAAACTGCTCCCGTAAATATGCAGTCGCACATTTTCATAAAGATTTTAAGGACACAGTTTTAATATGCACACTCTAAGCCCTACATTATATTTACATGAGCTACCAGGACAACTACACAGGAACTGTTGGAATCTGTCAGGTAAATAAGACCATTAATAAATTTATTTATAACCATCTATAAACTAGAAAAGACTTGATGGTTAAATAATAGTTTGCATCTAAAAGAAAGTATACATATTATTTAAACTGATAAGGAGTCTGTCACAGGCATAATGCATATTTTTAAAACTATCAGAACATGTATTTAACTGAGAGACTGGAACAGCTCCGAAAGGTAGTCAAATCAATAAAATGCATTTACAACCTTCTGTGACAGAATCCTGTGTGTCATAACAAGAGAAAAAGAACACTATGACATTTTGGGGATCACCCAGACCAGCAAAAGGTTCTGCCACTGCCACTGCCTGCCTTGTAGCCTGGGGTGCCTTTAATGCTACAAGGCTTTTTCTCAGATCCCTGAAACCAGCATTAATGCCTCATTCTGACTTCTAGTAGCATAATTATTCCTTCCAGGATGACCCCAACAACCTTTCCTGTTCTGAGTCTTCCTAAATCTGTCCACTCTAAGTTCTTAGCTACTGGACACTTGGATATTTCCTCCTCTCATGACCCCCAAAAACCTGAAATCATCTCCTCCTCTCCACCCCCCTTGTTTCAGTACACACACACACACTGCACAGTTTGCACAACAGTGATTTGTTTAGAGTAAAAATAAACAAAAAATTATTTGATAGAAACATCACAGATTCAAATGAAATACCACAGATATACACGTTCCACAGAAAGTAAACAAAGATGCAACCTCAGGCTATATGCTTTCAAGTTAGATAAAAAATCCTTTTTAAATACAAGTTACCTATTGCCTTTGATCCACTTCCCAGCATACCTCTGAACTGTAGAGGGAATCCAGCATTTCACAGACAGCTTCCTGCCTAGATGCTGTTCCTCAGATTACACTTCAAACCCATTCCTTTTCACTGGATTTGCAGAGTTTCCCCTCCTCCCACTTTCTTCCTCTCAGACTAAGATGATTCATGATTATTTAGAGCAGGGGAAATTCTCTGTCAATTTGATAGTCTGAGCGTCTCAATGTCTTCCCATTAAACTGTAATGGTCCGTCATTTGTCTTTTCCAGGGTTATACCATGGATCATTACCTGCATCCGGTTTTGTGTAAACACCTGGCTTAGGAGGCACCCCATTCCCTATCCGTGAGGTTTATCCGACATTACAGTACAGATTACGAGCACAATTTTCTATACGCATAAACACACAGATTCCTAACCAGTCAGTATACATCTCTTATAATGTCCATCAAGCAAAGAACATTACAAGCTTTCATAAAAAAACCTTTCTCAACATATTTTTATACACACCAACATTGTATACAACTGGTTGATTTAGTAGTGTCTTTAGGATTCAGACCTCCTGTTTCAGTGTCTGGATCCAGAATATTACAGACCCTTTGTGAGTCTGAAGCAAGAGTTTTGGCTACTGGCTATGACATAATCTTCATCTCTTATCTGGACAGGGCATTAGCTACTTTGCTTTCCAATCATTCAATATGTTTAATTATATCTGAAATACCACTCTAAACTTATAGATGAAAAGGGACCTTTATCCCTTCTTTGATATCTTTACTTCCCCTTGTGGTTGCTCCACTTCTAGATTTTTCCTACCCTTTACTGGATAGCATGAATTTGTCAGCACTTTTACCACCAAGAGTCTCTTGTGACTTATGAGGAGAAGCTAAGGTTTAGTTGGGGAAGAAATAAGATGATATCAACCTGCCTGTCAGAGTCGACACTGCAGGATCAATTCAAGATTGATGCTGGTTCTGGCACTCAGCACTGACGTGAATGCCTTTTGGCTGTTCTGATGTGCACTGGAAGCCAAACATATCTCAGGCTGGACAGAGCGTGCTTTCACATAATCCATTTCCCTTTTCACTTGTGATGTACTGAGCAGAGCATGAGTGGAACTGAGGATTGTGTCCAAATTCTTAATCATAACTGAAAATAAGTTTGGTGAATTTGCCTTTGTCTGTATATATACATCGACTAGAATCTTCTGTTTGACAGAAGTGGTATGAATGACAATTGCTGCTCAAGAACTGACCAAGATAGCTATAAAAAGGGCATTGTATGTTAGGATGGAGGTACAGTGCTTGACTGCATCAAGAAAACCTGACCAGTTCCTCATTTTCATAAAGATGACAATTCTCTAACCCTCCACCTCCAAACTTACTTGTATCACTGGCATATTTTTGTTACCTTTGGCAATGGAATAAGGATGAAGGACTGGAGGGTGCTTTCCTCTTAGTTCTTACTTTGAGTGTGACATTCTCCAGCCTATTGCTGAGCAGCACAGGCAGTAGAATGACAGCATTATACCCATGATGAGAAATAAAAGTGAGTTTTCTTGGGGACAGTGTCTAATGGCTTTGCTGGTATAGCTGCCCTAGCAATGCTTCCAAGTGAAGATGCAGCTTATACAAGCAGAAGTTCTTTTTCTGAGTTAAACCACCTTTTTGAACAACATTAGACATGCCAGCAAAACAACTCACTAGTATAAGCTGTAACTACACAGCTGTCATACTGAAGTCTGTCCTGGTGCCCCCTTGCTGTCAGACATGGTGTTGTGGGTTAGTTCTATGTTGATTTCACTCCACCTGGAATATAAGTAAGTCCAAGCAGGTCTTCAGGTATATAAGAAAGCTCCATTCAGTTGGTGGCAGAAAAAGCCCCCAAAGCATAAGCAAAACCTTTGTCTCAGTGCATTAGGAGAGACACAATACCAGTCTAAATTTATTTGTCCTACCTGCATTGCCTGCTCACCTCTGCCCAGGCCCTTTAACAGCATGATTCTCTCGACTTCTCATATGCAGATATCAGAGGTCAATGTCTAGATTTTATAACCTTTGTATGAAAGAAATATAAGATTTGTAAACCACCTTCTTCATGCTGAGTTGGGCACCCTTCCACCACACAAGATATTGTCCATGAGTCCACCTAATAGTCATCATGGTGAGGAACCAGGCCAATCCAGTGCATGGTTGCAGCAATGCTGGATGAGGCAGATACCAATCTATTGGGCCTATCCAACATATATGATCAAGTGGACAGGAACAGATGGGCAGTGATTGATTCCCAAATTTACTTGGAGTAACTACCACTACTTCCACTCTGTAAGAACTTAGTTATCAGCTCCCTGGTATTGTAGATCATCCATGAAAAGCAAGTGCCAGTAGCACTCTTATCCTGGTATGCATGAGCCACCATCGCAAAGAGCTGCCAATGATTATCAGCCAGGATGTCACATCCCAGTCTGCGGGATTGGAATTCCTCACCAGAACTGGAGCAGACCTTTGTGTTGGCATAGTATTGTTTTCTGTCTGAAGATGAGGCATCAGTCATACAGAGAAAAATAGATTGAACCAATCTATTAGCACTCCCCAAGAAGAATTAACAGTAATACCATCTTGTTTAAGTTCTGGCACAGCTATATACAATAGCATATAGAAACTGGAGGTGTCACTAATAATAATACAAGTGGTCAAATTCAGTTCTGTGTTGACTATGTCTCTAGACAGCAGAATTATGTTCAGTGGAACCAAATGCTCAGGCTGATACACACATATGAAGGACTGAAGGGCCTACTCCTGTGAAAGTTCTTGGTAGTTTTTGTATCAAGGTAGTATGGGAACAAATCCATCATCAATTATTCCAGGTGCAGTCAGTATGTCTGATTATGGCTGAGTTTTATTCACAGCTGACAACTGGTTAGAATGGCAGTAATTCTTCAATCATATTGAAGTTGTTTCCATTGTTAGCAACGTAGATGTCTTAAGCATGCTTCTCAGTCTGTTGGTTTCAGGAAAATTCTGTGTGTAAATATTAAACAAATGGGGAGCCAAAACTGAACTTTGTGGAAGGCAATGTTAAAAGAGGTTTTCCCCCAGTCTTGCAGGAAGAAGCTTCAGTTACTAATCATTTCTTGAATGAAAAGCACCATCAGCCTACTGAGAATAATTTACAACAGTTTAGCATTCAGCCCGTCATGCCACACAGTGTTGTAGGCTGCGATCAGGCCCATAAAAACTGCACCAAGTTTCTTTCCTAACTCAAATTCATTTTCTGTCTTAAGTAAGACAGAATATTTGATTTTGGGTTCATTGTCTCCTTCTGAACCCAGCCTGAATGCAAGGCACCTGAGAACTGACTACCTCATTAATCCTCATCATAATTAGTGTCTCCATCAGCTTATAGGTAATATAGCCAAAAAAAAAAAAATCAGTCAATAGATCTTTGAGTCAGTGGTTTCCATGGCTTGAGAACAGTTAAGATCTTTGTTCTGCATTAGACTGTTGAAGCAACTAGATTTTGGAGATTGGCCAAATAGTGAGAAATGAACTCACTTGGTGAGAGATAGTATCCTTGTTAGGTTGCAATTAATCTATAACCACATTGAGCTCTTGATCAATAAAAGAAGCACATGGTTCGTGTCCACACTGAGAGCCTGTCACATCTCAGCAACCATTTTTTTATGCACAGCTGCAAACTTTATCTTGATTATGAGCTCTGCCTTTGGCAACCAAAAGTTTTCTGTGATTTGGTACTCCTTCGTCTCCTGACTAGAATCTCCATTCAGTCTAATAATTTGCCATGCTTTGTGACCAGAATGCAGGAAGTTCAGTTTGGTGACAGTTTCTTTATATTGTGCTCATGCCTGGTTTGAGGAAGAAGGCGAAAAAGATCTCTACTTTTCTCAAAAAATCTGTCCATTTGCAGGTCTAAATTCCTGATATAGTGTGATTATATCAGATGACTATGCAGTAATGAATTGCTCTTGAACTCCTAGGTGTATAGATACCTTTGCAGAGGCCACAACGTTATTGCACAAGTGTTGTTAAATGACATTTATATTGTCAGAATCTCTGATTCCAAGTCCCTACCCACAAGAAACTCCAACTTGGATTGGAACAGATCCTACCATGCTTTCTGGAAATTCTGCTAATATTTCTGGGGACTACTTGTAGTTGAAATTTGCTTGCCTGTTGTGATGAGAGGTAACTGATGCTGGGATCATGGAACCTTATCAAGCACTTTATGCTCTTTGATCATCAATAGGTGTTGTCTAGTTGTAGAAACAGCAAGGTCAGGAGACAAGCCCAAGGTCCTTCCTTTCCTATAGAAAGTGGGATACTGCTTAGTATCACACAGAAACTGTAGGCCAGGTGCCAATGCCCACTTCCTCTAGCCTTACTTCACCCATGTCATCATCAGGATATCCCTAGTGAGAGTGATGCCAATTAAAACTCCTCTTGTAGCCTAAAGATCTTGAGAAGGTAGGTAAGTCAGGAACTGACCAGATAGCTGATTGAAGTTTGTAGACATAGGTAAGTCAGGATGTTCATTTTTGTAGGTATCATTATATGACATAATTTGTATTTGATGATGACACTAGCGTTGCTGGAATACCTTCTTAATGCAGGATAACAGCCCCATCAAAGGAATAAGACAAAAGCAAAATTAGGGATTGAAAGGTAAATGTCTGTAGTGGCATGTGTTTTTTAAAGCAAGATGACATGAGCTTTATGTTTCAAGGCCTTCTTGTTGAGAATCTCTCTCTCTCTCAGCTGTTGGAATATCCTCTACTTCTTGGGTAGGCAAACTGATATGACCCATCGGAGCCTTTCATTTGGTCCTCCAGCTGGGCCTGGCCAGAGCACGGCAGCCACTTCCTCTCCTGTTCCTGCCCCTTCTCATAGTCCCCTCCCACCATGTAGATCCAGCAATGGCATCCTGGCCATAGCATAACCCTAACACTAACCCTAACCTCTCCTCCCCCCTCCACTCTGTTCTTCCCTCTTTTTCCTCCACTCCCAGCAAGTGGGCCTAAGGTTGCCATGACCAGAGAATGGGAGACCCTCCCTCTTCCCAGACCTACCTCTTCTCCCATTCCTCTTCAGCTTGTCTAGACACAGATGTCCTCAGGCTAACGAGTTTGCCCACACACCTCTACATTAAGTCACAGTATTTGCGAACTGGCTCCTGAGCAAAGGTTTGTAATGCTGGCACTAATAGAGGCCCCACCAGATAGTAACTTCACTTTTTATCAGAACTTGAACTCCTACTTTGCATTTCATCTACGTGGGCTTCACGTTTGCAGCTGATGGAATGATAAGGCATGCCACATAAAAGCAACAGACTTGCTTCTTTCAATTTAGTTCTCTCAGATCAGGTACTCTCTTTCTTGGGGTCTAGGGTCTTGATGCCACTGAGAGATAATCATCTCCTGAAGCCAGTATCTGTGGAGAGGAGACCCATTAAACACAACTCTTCTCTAGGACAGTCCATAGTTCCTAAGATGATGGGCTTCTTTGCCACTGTTTGGGGGTTCCTTTCACTGGAAGCAGGTCTTTCTGGGCTTCCCAACTTTAGCTTAGGTATATCCTCTCTCTAGGAGTTTACCATCCTGGGGCCCTTTCCTCACTGAGATTTCCTAGTAGCTTTCAGTTCCTAGGAGAATACTTCATCTCTCTGAGATTCCCCTTTCTAGAAGCACTTTACTAGGTTCAGGCACTCATTTAACAATTACACTTTAATTAGTAGTCAGTTACCTCCAGGTGAGGCTTCAGAAATCAGCTGCATGCAGGCTGGGTCCTGATTCCCTTTAAAATGGTCAATTGCTCCATGATACAGGGGTTTTACTGGCATAGATGTATTGGTTAGGAGTGTGAAAATTTTAACACTCCTAACTGATACAGCTATGCTGGCTAAACTCTGTTGTGTAGACCTGGCTTCAATCTCTCTCATGTTTACATTATTTAGCCCAGTGTTTAAAAATAGTTCATCTTTCTTGTCGCTTATCAAAATATTGTGGAACAGGCTTATCAATCTTCATTACTTTACATCATACACTGAAGAATATTCATTACTTGGTTCCTTTGCATTAATAATACCTTTAATATTTAATTAGCACTCCAAGATCTACAGAGTTACTTGGAGACTAATGAAAAGCACAGAGCAATCTTAAAACCCTAGCAATGTGAAACATATACTTTAATGACTTCTATAGGATGAAGCTTTAAATCAGATTTGTAGCTAAGCTTCACATTTTAATGTGAAAACATGTTGCTTCAGTGCTTTATCTTCTGGGAATGTATCACAGGACCCTGAACACTGAATGTTAGCATCACTGTTTGCAATGAAAGTCATCTCAGAGACCTCAAATGTAATTGCTTTGGTGGTTTCAGTCCCTCACAGATAATATTGTATGTATTATATAATCACAAAGAAATAAATGTGGGTTATTTTTGTATGATTAATTATAACTTTTCCAAGAGAGCTTAATGGTTAAGTCCAGATAGAAACAGAAATGCTATCTTCTTTAAATGGTGAATGAAATTTTGAATTTCAGAATTGAGGTCATGAGCAGGATAATATGGACTTGAGCCAAAAAAGCAGCTGCTCTCAACTGTATTTAGCTTATGATTAAAGAAGGGGCATTTGTTTCCAGAATTCTTACTCCCTGAATCTGTACAGGACATTTTCCTCCCACCACCTACACTCGAATATAACATATAAGTTTCAGTCTACATGGAAGACATTTGCCTTATAATCAACCCATTTCAGAAACTGAGCATCTTCAAATGCAGACATCATACAAATTTCATTTACTGAATCTCTCTGGGAAAATGTTTTTGTATTTATGAAGGCCCACTCAGTTCATACATTGGCAAATACGTTTACTTTGATGACATAAATCAACTTTTGTCGTGACATACATTGCCATTAAATTCTGGTGTACAAAAAAGACCCAGTGATAGACAAAATTTCCAGATTCCATAGAACTGAACAAGGACTCTAGGGAAACAAATGTGATTATTTAAGAAGCTGACTCAATAAGAAATCAATGAGCAGATGGGGAAAGAAAAACACCCCACACCCAGCTTGAGTCAGCTAGCCACAAGCTCTGCTACAATGAATCTTAGGAAGAAAATGGAAAAAAGATACATTCCCCAGATGAAGGTGGAGGAGTTGTACAGATTTAACCCATTAAACAGAACTATGAAAGAGCTCTAATTCCATTATTCGGAGACTGTTGAGTGTATTTTACCTTAGGGAAATGTACTTCTGCTCATTTCCAGGAACTCTATAGTCCATTTCAGCCTCTATGCTTGAAAATTAACAGCAGTTAACAGGACTATTGCCTGTACTTGTGGCACTGTCTGTTTAGAATTAGGCCATTAAATATTGATGGAGATAATTCTTCTTGCACTTGAACAGAAGAAGGATAGAACTGAAAGTAGTTTAACCAGCATTTGCCTTTATGCTTGGTAAATTTAAGGCTGGATTTGAAAGCACTGAACATCCAGTATTACCATCTACACAATACACATTCCAAAGCGTCATTGATCAGAAAGTTCAGTTTGATAAAATGCTGTTGCAAACACTAAATGATCAGATGATGCAAGTATATTGCAGTAATAATGTTTAATTCTAATAACCACATGTAATTGTGCAATATACACGTGAAAATAACACATTTAATTGCTCCTTTGTTAATCATTTTTCCTGTTTGAAGGTTCATTGTTAACAGAGAATGCACTTAAAAACTTTTTTTTCATGTGTTACTAATGACAGCATAGGTAATTAAAACTGGAATAATTAAATCTAACTTCATTTTAATCATTGTTTTGCTGTGTGGTTATTTTTCACATTTCACTCAGCTTGGGTTAGATTTTGAAAGCAAGACAAACACCGGACAAAAATCAGCTTTAGATATGCCTTGCTTGTTTCTCATTCATTGACCTTTTCATCCTATTTGGTACTCGGTTTTGGATCACAAAATTCTTGAAGAACTCTATCCAAGACCTAGAGCATAAAAGATACATACTTGACTAACATCCAGTTACTAGAACCAACTCCTAGTCCTTCAGTATAGAACTGAATAGATATATTCAGTTTCAGATATGAGAACACCATCTTAACCCATCTGGGTACTTTTATGGTCCCGATTGCCACAGTGTGTGATAATGTATTCACTAAAGATGAATGGTAGTGGAACAATTTACATAGTGAAGGGGCTGAGTGCCATTGAACAAAACAGTAAACCTTGTTTTTGATGGAAACCACTTCAAGCCAGGGAGTTCTGCCACTCCCCCAGCACATCAAGTTCCAATACCTATGCTGAAGATAGATTGAACTGATATTTGATTTCAGAACGGTGGCTTACTTACCAGTAACTGTTCTTCTTCAAGATGGGCTGCTCGGATTCATTCAGTAATAGGTGCATCTGTGCCACAGCGCACGATTGGTTGGAAAACTTTTTGCCCTAACCTGTCAAAACAGGGCTGGCAGCCACCACCCCCTGGCCACCCCATGGCTATATATGTGGCCACCGCCCTGTCCCTCCTCAGTCCCTAAAAGTCGCCAAATCTGAGTAGCAGAGATGGTGAGAGGGTTCTGAATGAATCTGAGTAGCCCAACTCAAAGAACGACAGTTACTGGTAAGTAACCCACCATTCGAGCGCTGCTCGGATATGTTCAGTAATAGGTGACTGCTAGCCATGCTGATGGATGGTGGGAGGAGTTGGGTTCTTTTCCACCTTCAGCACGTCACTCCCAGGCAAAGGGAGGCCAGTAGGTTGTAAGGCCTGGGCTAGGTGAAAAATAATGGCCTACACCTCTTGAGTACTCCCTGTCTGTGGTCAACAGGAGCAGCGGGCGGCCTAAAGTCACCTTATCGAGGGAAAAATGAAAGCACAATTACCAATTCAAGGATTGGTGAGGCGCCTTCAAGTAGGGGACATTGGAGGCCAGTGGTAAGCATCTGCCAAGGAGTGCAGACCGGATACGTTCTCTGGCTTTAGGCCTACAATATATACCTTAACTGGTGGCGGGGAAACTAATGTGGGTCCCGGACGAAAAACTCAGCTTACTAGCTAGTACTCGGAGTCAGAAACAAAAATGGAAGGGGGAGGGTGAAGAAGAATAACCCCCTTACTGGTCCAGCCGAGGGAGTGAATCACAACGGGATACGGAGAAAATAAACGATCACCTGGTAAATGTAATTCCTCAGTGGGCAACCTAGGGCAGTGATTGGATGCCGAAAACACCCCTTCAGAGGTCCGTGGTTAGATGTAGTCACAACAGGTTAAGGGGCAGGGAAAATCCTGAGGCTGAAAATGGCCAAACAAGCCACAAGGTAAGAGATTGAACTACCACCTTAGGGTGAGAGCAGGAAGAAGACCTTTAAGGTCTAGGTACAGAAGGAAAACAACCCCTGCTCCATTTGATAGGAGTTGGAAGTAGGGATATGGGCACTGTGTTAGGGTGCACTCTCCTTCCCCACCCCCCATCACTAGGGGTGCAGCAACTAGGGGGAGAGAATGGATGAGGGTGATAGTTGACCAAGGTCATAGAATTCCCTTGGAGCATATGACATATTGCTCTCCAAGAAACACGTGGTGGAGAATGAGCTGAGAGTGAGTGAATCTTTGACTTTGGGTAGACAGACCCTTGCAGGGAGTGGTAAGGTATGGTGGGAGACAAGGTACTCTCTCCATTAGGTACCCCAGCACAAAAGAAAGAGTGCCCAAGGATGACCCTGACACTGAGGGTACGTTAGAGAAAGGAGATGTTACATACAAGGAGGAGGGGAAACAGGACCAGGGCCTGTTGACCACCCCTGCCAGAACTGGACAGAACCAGGGAGAGGCAATCTGGATTGGGATACAGGAGGTAGGGAAAACGGACCACAGACTGTAGTATCACATGGCTGGGATAAAAGAATTGCCGTCAATCAGGGGCTTTACTAGTGGGACTGGTGAGTGAAGAAAGTGACACCAGGCATAAGACCCAGGTGCCCTCTGAACTACTTGGTAGGTTCAGAGTGAGTTGGGAAAGGGCCCACTTGTAGTCAGATGGGGATTTGTTTCAATCCTAGAAGGAGAAGGCCGCATAAGGTGCTACCCAGGTCAAGTGTCCTTGATTCTGCTCTCTCAGTGGTCAGGGCAGGGCTGGCTCACAGGTGTGTTCCTGCTCCCCTGGGCAGGACCCTTGTTATAGGCCCTTGTGACCCTTCCTCTAACACACAGTGTCCTTATGGAGACGAAGGAGGATGGGGCCAATTATCTTGGCAGCTCCAGACTATTCCAAACCACACTGGTACTACGAATCTGCAGGACTTATCCTGCACCTGGCAGTTTGGTATTGCATAGCTAGTCAAGCAAGGGAGGCTTTGTTCCCACAGGAGACACTGGGGTTTCCTCTTCTATTGGGGGAGGTAAGGAAAACAAGCAGCTCCACTAGAGTAAGGAGTCCTTGGGGTGTGTTAGCACAGAGGACCAGGCGCAGCCTGACCAGGGAAGAGGAGGGTATAGCTACGCCAGAGGGTTCCCTACTCAGGAGGCCTTTATGCAGGAGTGTATAAAAGTGCATGTGTACCCAGGGAATTACCAGCTAGGGTGAACATGAGCTACAAGCTCGACAGTCAATAGGGAAGGGGTCCCAGGGCTGCCGATTCGAATGCTGAGGGCAGGCGTAACCAAGTTTATAGGGTCTCACGAACCTGAGGTAAAAACCCCAAATGACCTGGGAAAGGAGGGGAAGATACACGGAGGCTGCTTTGTTAGTAGGCCAATTAGAAGGGATTATCTATCTATCTATCTATATATTGAAAGGTGGGAGTCACCAGAGGCACGAACAATGTCAGTGCCCGGTGTCCAAGACTCATGAACCAGCATTCCAGGAAGTATGATGCAGGGAGCCTGCAGGCACCTCACATAACCTTTGGAGGGAGCGCCCTCTAAGGAAAAGAAGAAAAATTTTTAGGGAGGGGAGTACTAGAGACCATCGGGAAATGGATCCCGGTTGGTCACTCAAGGCATGTGGAAGTGCAGGATATTAGGTCCTACAACCCTTCATGCATACAACCCATTGTAGTCACCCTATGTAGTCACCCTGATGACAGTGTCTTCTGCTATGGCAGGGTTCTCAAACACATGGCCCGTGGGCTGCACACAGCCCCTAAAGTTATTTCCTATGGTCTGCAATGATGCTATCATTACGAACATTTGCAATATCATTGTATGAAAAGGTTTCACTGGTGTGGTCCTTGGGCTAGAATACTAGTCCTCATGTGGCCCTCATATGGTCCTCATGAGCCCCTCATGGTGATTTGAGTTGGAGACCTCTGTGCTATGGGGTAGGGGAGGGCAGGTGAGAGAAGGGCTCCTCCAACCACGACGCCAGCAGTCCTTGATTTAGTGGGTAGCTTCTTCCGAGGTAAATAAGAGGGCTACCCAGGTGATAACCATTGTGGGACCTCGAAGGTAAGCAAGATATGGCACCATCTGAAGGGGAAGTGGTAGGAGGCATCCCCCACAGAGGCAGAATTCTTAAGGGATGCCAACAGGAGCACTGGGTGATACTTGTGGGAGATGGGCAGTATCCAGGCTTAGGATTTTGTCTCAGGGTTGCCCTCCCATATAGGGCAGGTGTGCTTTTCTCCTGGCACTTGAAGTGGACCAGGTAATGGTCTCCTGAGACAAGGAGAATCGGGAACTCTGGTTTGATGTTAGGCCAGCTGGCCCACCAACTGAGGGAATGGGAGGTTCTGCAAAGTTCAAATTGTACTTGTGACCCTAAGAAGGGTGGAATGTACCCAGTGGAGAAGACCAGAGAGGCATAGAGTAAGTGTTGACTATGCTTACAGGCTAGGGGGGTGGCTAGCAGGCCAGGAAGGCAACATGCCTAAGTATTTTATGTACCCTTGGGGGTTGTGGGCACTACAAAGCATGACATCGGTTTCAGCTGGGAATAGAGGCCCACTTTCAAAGGGGAGGTCAAGTATGACCTGCTGGAAGGAGGGGGGCACCCTCGCTTCCCGGAGCCAAGCCGCCTGCCACAGGGCTATGGCTGAGGCCATGCTGTGGGTTGCTGTGTCCACGGCGTCCCAGCCTGATAGCAACAGGTCCTGGGATGCTATCCTGCCCTCTTCAAGAAAGGCATCAGAGTCCACCCTATTGTCCTGTGGGAGTAAATGTCTGAACTTGTTCATGGACTCCCTCACATCCATGACACATTTGACTACCAAGGCCTGAATATTGCTACCTGCAGCTATAAGGTGGAAGAGGAGTAAGCCTTCCACCCCAGGAGGTCTAACTCCTTCGCATCCCTCAATGCTGAGAGGGTATCACGATAATCCTGCCCCGGGCCTAACACTGTTTCCACCACCCCTTGAGATGGCACCGGGTGGTGGGTGAGGAAGGGAAAAGTCCCCCACAGGGGCCTGGTATTTATGGCCCACTGGGGCAATGGACCCAGGGGTTTGCCAACGCAACATGGCAAGGTCCCGTACACTAGGGTGTAGGAGAACTGTTATGGGCTAAGGTGGTGAATGCTGGGCCAAACAAAGTGTCACTAGGCCCCGTGGGGTAATGAGCCTCCAACCCCACATGAGCATAGACACGGTGAAGGAGGTCAAAGTGTGCCTTGAGGTCCCCAGTGTAGGAAGAGGGCATGGGGTTCAGGGCTCTGTCTGGTGCTGGAGGACATGGGGGGGGGGTGGAATGGTACCACAGGGACCCATTGGGGTATTCTGGGGAGACTATTCATGGCATCAGTAACAAGGGCCATGAACGGGGCCATTTACTTCCTCTCGAGACACCTTCCTCAGGGGTTGGGGATCTAGAAGCCTCATGGGGCTGTGTTTGCGGTGCTGGAGAAGGCAGGGTAACACAGTGCCGAGGGGACGACTCAGCAGTACCAGGGTCTTCTTGTATGGCTGGCTCCAGTGCCAGGGAACTCGACACAGAGATCAGTGACAGAGTTTGGTACCGCTTTTGGGGCGACCAGGCTCCTGAAGCAAAGGCCAGTTTACCTCTCTTCTTGAGGGTCACCAAAGTGGGAGGCATTGGCAGGAGGAGGAGAGTCTTTGCTGCCTCAAAGGCCTCTGGAGTGGTAAGGACTGGCACTGGCTCCTGCCGGTCCTGAGCCGACCTCCGGGGGGGGACATAGAGCAGCGCCGATGCTATGGTACTGACACTGGTATTGAGCTCATCTTCTTTTCCTCTTGAGGAGAGTGGCACCAGGAAGGCTCCAGTGCCGAGCTGGCACGCAGTGCTGTGGGAAGCCCCAAAGCTTTGGGGGTAGGCTGCCACATTTGCTCCAAGGCCAACGCACAGTGCTTTTGCTCTCTGTTCTTAATGGTCCACGGTTTGAAGGACTGACAGATAGAGCACTCAGTGACCAGATGGGCTTTGCCCAGGCACTGGAGTTCCTGCTCCGAGGCTGCGCGCTCAGTGAGAGTAGCACTTTTCTGTGGAACAACCTCCATGAAGAGGTTCTCCCAGTCGAGAGAGTGGCTCATAAAAGACGCAAAGACAGGTTGCTTGTGTGATTGCAAGGAGCAGGCTGTTCTGATACCGTCGCTGAGGGCGGAAAATGGAACTGAGGATAGAAAGGGCAGCGGCCACATATATAGCTACAGGGTGGCCGGGGGTGGTGGCTGCCAGCCCTGTTTTGACAGACTAGGGCAAAAAGGTTTCTGACCAATCGCACGCCATGGCGTGGACACACCTATTACTGAATGTATCCGAGCAGTGCTCAAAGAAGAACTATGGGTGGCTGGCCACATGTGGTTAGGCTATATACCAGTGGTGGCCAAACTTATGGAACTCAAGAGCCACACAAATTGATTATTAAACCTTCAAGAGCCACTCTGAGGCATATAGCCATATACTTTTACCTATTAAATTGATTTTCTGAGAGCCACACGTTTTCATTCAAAAGCCACATGCGGCTCCCAAGCCACAGTTTGGCCACGTCTGCTATATACGCTGAAGTGCATTCATTCATGAAAAAACCACCTACTCAAGAACAGTTCAATGCAACATGTCTGTTTAAGTGACGTCTACAGCAGATTTTTATAGAAAGCTGTCCTAATTAGGTGACAGTCAAGGCATGTTAAGGAAATGAGGGGGCTGGATTTCTGTTTGCTCCAAGTGACTATACTTGACATTATAAGTGGTTTGTTCTTCTTAAATGGGAAGCAATACATAAAAAAAAACATTCTATTCCTTAATCTGAACTACCTTTGGCTTGATAAATGACATCTAACCATTGCTCTCGACTCTTTGGCAGGATTGTTCTTACTGAACATGAACAAAGTGTCTGAAAGTCATATCAAATTAAAAGAAAACGTGCCCAGAGTTGTTAATGTGAAGTCTCATACATGGACTCTGAATCACTGTCCATGTATCAAAGACCTCTGTGACACCGTCTGCCACTTGCTCTGGACACAGGAAATGGAAGATTCCAGGCAGATGAAATCTGAAATCCAAGCTCCAAAAACCTCACTTGTGCAAGTGATTAGGGGCAGCTGTTTCGCTTCACATTTCTGAGCACTTGAACTTTGCAATCTGCCACATTTTTAGAGCACTGTTTGTGCAGAGGGTTAAAAAAGGTATTGTACCCTGGCTAGACAGCAGATGTGGGGGTAAAGAAAATGAGTCCATTAAAAGAAAAAATAATGGAAAGGAGGCCATTTCACAAAGACCAAATAGAGAGACAAAAGGAAGGAATTAAAGTTATACTGGCAGAATAAATTTGTTTATTTTTAATCAAATTAAAGGTTTATTTTTACATAGATTTACTGAATGTAATTTATACCAAAGACAACCATTTAAAATTTTTCTTTCTGTTTTTTGAATTTGTCTCCCATTGGCATGCACAGGTCTCTATGGGTCTGTTCACACGGCAGTCTTATTTCGAAACAACAGAGGTTGTTTTGAAATAAGAAACGCCACGTTCACATGACGTACCGTTGTTTTGAAACAACAGGTTCCATTGTTTTGAAACAACGGTGTTGTTTCAAAAAAACTTAAACCCCATTTGGTGACGAAACAACGTTGTTTTGAAACGATTGTTTTGAAGCAATCCCATCAGAACATGTTGTTTCAAAACAATGGTGACTCGTTTTG
This sequence comes from Podocnemis expansa, assembly GCA_007922195.1. Classification (NCBI taxonomy): domain Eukaryota; kingdom Metazoa; phylum Chordata; order Testudines; family Podocnemididae; genus Podocnemis; species Podocnemis expansa. The sequence goes on from ML682066.1 coordinate 7,192,375, forward strand.
AAATAACTGTTGTCTGAACCTGCTATTTTGCTTTAAGCTTTTTTCCTTAATTCAAATTAACATTTTCTTACTTCGAATTAACTTATTTTGAAATAAGGCATTATTTCGATACAAGTTGTTTCGAAACAACTTGTAATTGAAATAACCCCGTGTGTGAACATAGCCTATATCTCCAATGCCAAGTCTAGCAATTTTGCGCATGACTGTAATCTTAAAAAAAAAAAAAAAAAAGCAGCAAAAAAAAAAAAGTTCTCTTAGAACTGCAGAATGTGAAAAAAACTCAGATTACCTAGACACAAGAATAAGAAAAAAGAGAAGCCCACACACCAACAATATTTTCACAAAACTCTCTCTCTGCTCCTTAGTTTCTTTGCTCTGGGCCTGAACTGTATTTGGATCATAGAATAGTGGAGTTTTGCTCAGAAGATCTTTCCTATAAACAAATGAAAGTGTTTTATTTTATTTCTCACTTCTATTTATGTGGCTGTTTAGACCTGATCCTGCATCATTGCTGTCAGTGCAGCTTTTTGAAGTGACTTTACTAAGAGCAGGATCAAGGAATAGGGGCTAATTTATTACTGATGCTAAAAAGAAACTTGATGGCAGTACAAGGCTTTTTTTTTTTTTTTTTTGTTTTGTTCTAAGTATAAAAAAGAGAGGGTGACAGATATAAAAGCTGAGTGAACAGCAGATGTGAGGCAGCATAGATTATGAGTTACGGGAAGAATGTACATCATTATAAAAGTTAAATCAAGGATTTTTTTTTCCTAATCTGTTCTTCTCGTTTGGTCCACCTTTGGAAAAAGGCTCACTTGATCAATCTAATGCCAGCAACAAGTTCTGTAACTAGAAATCATGTTGCTTCCTTTTCTTGACTTTTCATGGCTCATTAGTGCTGTTTTAGTAGAAACACAAAACAAGTCAATCATTCAAGGAGAAATGTTCACTTGATTATTGCTGTTTGATTCAAAGAAAAATTTATGGCCTGATCAAGCTCACTATCTAAGCTTTTCAAGCAGCTCAGCCTGTGGAAAACTGGGGGGTGCTGGTTCTGTGGTAAGTAGAATTATTCAAGGGAAAGGTCAGTCTTCCACAGAAGAAGGAAAAGATCTAGCTCTGTCAGAAAGAAATGTTCAACAGGCCAGAGGAAGGAGTAATTATTTAGCAAGTACTCTGCTGTTCTGGAGCACATTATGAGTTAATACTCTAATGTTTTGTCCTCACTTGACAAAAAGTTTGTTGTTCCCCATAGGGTTAGCTATTCCACTGTGAAACGCTATTGGAGACAAGGCACTGTGGTTTTTACCGTGAGGTAAATAGGTGAGGTAAACTATGGGCAAAGGAACAGAGCTCAGTTTGTTTAGCTACCATGCAGTAAAATCTATGATAGCTAATGTGTTAGTTTTCCAACTGTATTCCATACCCTTGCAGTCTAGATTTCACTACATCAGGAAATGAAGCTGACTCTCTTACTTTTGGATTATTCCTAATAAAATATTTGCCTCTGCTTTGTGTTTCTAGTCTCTCTTTCCCTCACAAGATGACAGGGTGTCAGAACTGATGAGACACAATGTAAAAGGAAAGAAATAAGAGCATGTGAGTGAGTGAGAAAATAAAACTCCTGACTTGTGAGAAAAAGAAGGGTTTGTTTACCTAAAACTCTTATCACACTGGGAGCTCTGCCTCCAGAGCATAAAGGAGGAGAAAGCACAGATAAAGCTTGAGTTGCCAGGGCAGGAAAAGCCCTCATTTGAGGACAAGCAGTGTTGTTAATTGTCATACTCATCTTGCAAATCTTGCAATATTTGGTGCATCTTTTAAAGCTCAAGTTTCTGGAATCACTTATAGGAGACTCAGTTCTCATTAAAAGAGTAAATTTCTAGTTATTACGGTTTCAGAGGAACACTTGCAAACATGAACTCCTAAATGTTATAACACTAGAAAGCAAATAAAAGACTTTCAGATGTATTAATTAAAAAAAAAAATCTCATGAACTTTAAGTCATTCCTCTGATTTTTAAGAGCCTAAAATGATTTTCGAATGCATGGGGTTGGCAATACTGGAGATGGTAAAGACTAAGCAGGTAAGACAGAGAAAAATAAGCTTAATTAAGAGGAACCTCTCCAGAGAAACGGCTGCAATCCAAAATGAAAGAAGCTGCAGCAAAGAGGTCTGGGTCATATAAAAACAGAAAAGGAGACCCACTGAGTGAGAGAAAGAAAAAGAAAGAGAAAGAATTCAAGCTGTCTTATAGGTTCAAAAGAAACAACAAAACAACCCAATAAAACAAACCTGGATTTGCAAAAAACAAACAAACTAAACAACACCCCGAGTAGACTTCGTTGGACATTTTTCAAAATGTAGGTTTGTCAGACATGAAATTTCTCACGAAGGTGAACTGGGCTTGATGAATTTTTGAGAAACCACAGACAAAGTTGCAATGAAATCCTGCCAGCTTCCCCGGTGGACTGCTGGGTAGTCCCATTAGACTTGGCCCAGGGGTGCAGGACCCAATCTTCTAAGGCTTGTAATAAGAGCAAATTTCCTACTGGAAACTTCATGTTTCTGTAACTTCTTTTTTTTTTTTAGTTTTATTTTTTTTGGAATTTTTGGTTCGTGAGAAATTTGGGGAAATTGGTTTTATTCTGATGTAGAACAAACCAGATTTTCAAATGCCAGAATTTCTCATGAAGCAGGAACCCCTAGTTTCGGCCAGCTCTAAAAACAGGTTATTTTACAAGGACAAGGTAACTATTTCCCACAATTTCACAGAGAGTAAAATGTTTTGACATTTTGACCAGTTTTGTGTTACATTAAAATGTGTCGATAAAAATGTGGACTTCCAAGTAAATAACTTCATATACTGTACTCATGGCAGATAAGTCATGACCTAGATTGATGGCATCAAATTTAACTCCAGATGAGAAGGATGTGTATAAAATAATGGACGCTGAGCAAACCCCACAAAATAAAAAAGTGGACTATAAGCAGGAGCTCCACTGCCCCGGGGAAGGACCCGGGGCACCAGCCCAGGCCCTGCACCCTGGCTGCAGGCCACGGCCCCAGGCAGGAACAGGGCCGAGAGCAGCAGCTGTGGTTGCAGGGCTGCCTGGCCTTCGGGAAGCGGCCGCCGCTGTCATGGGCGGCTGGGTCCTGGATCCCCGGCCGGGGGCAGGACCGGGAGCAGCAGCTGCAGCTGCAGGGCCACCCGGCCTTGGGGAAGAGGCCACTGCTGCTGCAGGCAGCTGGGCCCCGGATCTCTGGCCCGATCCAGCTGGAGACCGGGAGAGGCAGGGCCCCGCAGGACCCAGGGCACTGGCGCCAGGATTCGGGCACGGGCCCCATGTGCCTGGTGCCAGCGATGCCCCTGACTATAAGTATGAAGATTTCATTGTAATGAAGTTAAAAATTCAAAATAAAAGCATAAATCAGCAATTTAGAGCAACTTAGTCAGAAGGTTCTAGGAACAGGTAATATAGAATGGAACTGTGTGTGGATAACTTGGGAAATCTTTTACTGAGTAAGCCCTTACCTGATATGCAGTTGGGAGACTCTGCCCGATGTGTGGATGGGGGAGTTTGTGAAGGCTGAAGGTCAAGTCATTATCTGGCTTAGCAAAATTCAAACACATAGAAAAAAGTTCCTATTGAGTATAGGGAAGCAGAAAAAGTGTCACTGATTTTAGACAGCAGTGTTGGGAGAACTAGGGAGGTAAAAGAGGAAGTTTCTAACCTGAGTAAAAAATGGAGGTCAGTGAACTTGGGAATGAAGAAACAGGTTTATGTGTCAGGACACTATGGTGTCTGATTAGGGAGTTTAAGGAAAGCAATGGGTGGCTGAGTTAGTGTTCTCAGGAAACAGGTAGTGGTGCTAGGCTTTAGGGCCTTAGAACTTGTGTCTGTGGCTACGACACACCCACTAGGGATGTAATTCCTCTCTGCTCACAAAAACTTTGCAGTAACTTGATGAGTTAGACCTACTATCAATAGTAGCATAACTGGAATAATATGGATGGTGGCAGCAGAAGCATGGCTGAGCCAGACAAAGTACATGCCTGGTCAAGGATATTCTAAATAGTGGCTTTGCTTCTCATCAAACTTACAAAATGGCCAGGAGGAGAATCAGATATTCAACACTGCTGTAGTCAATTTCAAGATTTGTTTGGAAAAATCATGCTGAATTTTATTTTAGAGAGGAGGTCTGTAAATTCCAATATAATCAAGAAGTCTTGTTTTTAACACAGCTACTTGTTGTTCATTAATGAGCAATCACTAAAGGGCATTGTTATGGTATACTCCCCTCAGGTTTCCTTCCTGGCTTCTATATGTGTGCACTCTCAGGTCTTTTGCTTTCCTCTCTTCCAGTGGAATCACATGGGTCCTCCTGCTCTTAAACTGGTACCACAGCTACAGCATTCTGTGTACCCATCATTCTTACTCTGCAGTTCTTACTGGGTTCAGCACCTCCCGTTCTTCTCTTTGGGTCGTCTGTGACCAGTGTTACATGGTGACCAGGCAGCTTTCTTAAACCAAAGCATTGTGTATTTTAATAGTAGAAACAAAGCATTTAGAGAAAAGGATTTTGAAACAGTCTACAGGCGTCTATCTTAACTAGATTTTGACAATCCGCTAACTTCGACATCTCCCTGGGTGCATGTATTTCAATCTGGCTCTTCCAAATACCTCCCACTTCTCTTGAGAAAAAGGGTCCCCCCCACACCTTTAAAAAAATAAAAAGCCAGTATTCCTTTGTTCTGCATTCTTGGTCTTTGGCCCATCTAGTAAAAACTAGTCTTGTAAGTTGGCAGGGTGGAAGTAAAATGTTCAAAACAAAGAGTTTGGACATTGTTTCTTTACTGAAAAAGACCAGGTAATTAAAAGATATTTCAGTGCCTAACACCTGCTGAAATTAATAGGAGTTCCATGCTTAAATATCTTTAAAATCTGTGCCTAAGTGTCTTGCAGAAGAATACTTTTGTCTTGATCTATTTTTTGCCCTTCTTGCTTGGTTTTCCTTACAATGGCCCTATTGAACCAATGTATTCACACAATAAACATGACATTGTTAACCTCCAGTTGAAGGATGGGGGAGATCAGATTAAATTTATATTAGGCCTGATGCCCTATCATGCCCCAGGATCTCACAATACTGCCCATCTATCAGAGTGAGTCAATGAGGCGTCAGAGGAGAGGCTGATTAGAGTGAATTAACAACAATGATTTATTTAGAACAGCAACAAATTAAGTAACATAAGTAACAATGGGTCATTCTCCCTCCCAGTCCGCCCCAAGTCCCCAAGGAGTCCACTTATCTATACTATGCTTTGCCCTTACAGGGCGCAGTCATCACCTGTCCAGGCAATGGTAATCTGGAACAGCTGACAGGATCCTGGAGCAGTGCTGACGTTTACTCACAGGACCCCTCCTTAAATGTGGTGGTGCAGATAAATATGAAAGTTGGAATAGACTGATGGAATGTCCCACGCAGTCTTAAGGCAAAAATATAAATAGACCTGCGCTATGCTGCCTCTCAGGTGGAAAGCAAGAGGCAGTGGGTGAACTAGGGATTTATATGGGCTTTTCCCACCATAGGCTGGTGATTGATAGGTAAAGTACACACTGCGCCCTATTCTCTGCAGCCAGCACTAGTTTTGCACTGGGCATGTAGAGAGTTTGCACACAGCACTAAACCTGTGCAGACAGCCCTAAACAACATGGTGCCAATAATGATTGACAGTGTCTGGGACAATGTCACCCCCTATGTTTACAATACATGCATTGACCTTTTTCCTGGACATCTAGTCAACCCACTACAATTAACATTTAAAACATCCCCAACAACAGTAACCAGGCCAATATATGCAGCAGCTCCGCTCCCATCATAGACATATCAAGCAATATCTAGAATAAAATTATTTACAGTTATCGGAGATTCACAAAGGGGGGCTCCATTGGAAGAAGACAACCCTACAGAGATAGCTGGAGGCTGAATAGATTATTTCAGCCAAAAATGAAGTTGCATGAGCATAGAGGAGCTGATACGTCTGTAGAAGTTACCATGCTAGAATTTCAGTTATTTGACACGTAACTTTCTTTTTTCGTGGAACTGAAAGTACCCGTAAGAAAAGGGCATTTCATTTTTCACACATATCAGGGAGAATATTGGTGCAAAAGATGAAAACTGAGAGAAGTAGGTGGTAAAGGGGGAAGAGAAGAAAGCAATGATGGGTAGGAATAAGGGGTCAAGTGAATAAGCGGGGAGAAGGAAAAGGCTACTGTTCTTCCCATTTCTTTGAAAATATCATTCCTCCCACATTTTCTTTCATCACATATTTTCTGTTCTTTTACCTGCTTGCTTCGTTCCACTTTCAAAAAATCTCCTCTGTTCCCTTCTCATTTCATGTGTGTTCTCGTTTCACTTATGAATTAATTTCCCCCTTCTTTCCTCTTTGCCTTCCTCTTATTTTGTTGTTATCCCTTAAGACAGGGTAGCTGTGGAGCACAGACAGATAACTGTAACCCTGTATAATGGACATTGTGACCAATGTCCAGCAAGACTCCATATTGTCAGTTTGGACTTTCTGCTTAAACAATGTACTTCATTTTGGATACTTGATGAAATCTGGTTTAGGCATATGCTGTATATGTTCTTTTAAATGTGTGAACAAGGTGTGTGAATGAAGGGCGTGTGTGTGAAAAGGCCAGTCTCAACTGCCAGCCTGTCCTGAGGAACCATAAGTACCATCTAACTGGTTGAACAATGCAGACATCTCATTAAAGCAAACAGAAGGAGCCACCCCAGAAAGAGAAGAACAAAATACAATCAAGTCTGCAAGTGACTGGTGACCAATGATCTCCCAGGAACCCTGAGGCTACATGACACAGCAAATCCCATAGACTTACATGAAGGCCTGCAAGTATAAAAGATGGGTGAGAGCATGAAAACTTTGGGGTCTCATTCTGCAACTGACATCTTGGAGCATCGGATCATGACCGACAGAGGCCTGGCTCCCTCCTTGTGCCCAGCCTAGTTGGCCACTAGGCTGGCTCAAGCAACACATGAAAGGACTGGTAATTACATCACACCAGCTTGCAGAACTGTGTGTGTGTGTGTGTGTGTGTGTGTGTGTGCGCGCGCGCGCGTGCTTTTTGCTATTCTTACTTATTTACAATAAATGTGGCATATTGCCTTGTCCCCCTGAATAAGATCCTGCTAGTCTTTTCTTTTTACTAGGGGGTGCTCTCCTGGGTGCCCTTTTTGGTATAACATAGCCCAACCCACAGCTCGCAGGTCATACATGACTCATGAAGCCTTTCATAAGGCCCCAGCCTGCTTCAACAGAATATACTAATGAGCAATTCATTAGGGTTTTGTTGTCATGTTTGCATCATTTTAGTTTACACAAATGTTTAAATAGATAATACTGTGCATAGAAACAACCTAACTGTATATGAAACAAGCTGAACTTAACAAATAAACTTAACAAACAAATAAATCAAAGCAGGTGACATTATATCTATATGTAGAATCGGTTTGGTCCACACAAAGTTGTGCTTAAGTTCATGTGATCCCCCCATGTGAAATAAGACTGGAACCCAGTGGATTAAATATTGTTTCTTCATCTCTCTTCAGTGCTCTCTTCATTTCTGTTCCATCTTTACTTCCTTTGCCCTCTTATATCTTTCTACTTTTTCTTCTAGCATGTTTTTATCCTCCCAGTACTACTTCTCTTTTCTGCCATTATTTCTCCTTCACTTTGTCTCTCCTCCCTTTCTGCTCCTTTATCTTCCACCAAAACTTGAGCAGAAGATCACAGTGGGATGCTTAGCAACATAAAGATTTGATGGGACTCAAATATAACTAATAAAAATGTTTTCACATTACCCACAGTTACTAACAGTATTTAACATCTTCTGCAGTTTTTAACAATAGGTTTTGGGGAGTAAGTGGACATAGTGAGTAAAACAATTAAAGTGACAATTTCTTGTTACAAATCTGTCCCCCACACCACATATCTCCTGAATATTCGGTATTTTTCCTGGTTTAAGTGGTATGCAAAAGTTTAAAGAACTGGGCTAAACACGTTTATTCTAAAATATGGTTTATTTGAAATGCAAATTACTTGAATTTGTATTTTTTTCAATAAATATCCACTCATTTCACTTTCAGCAACTGAAAGGTGGAAATGAGAACTACATTTAATGATTAGAGCATCAGTACTATTTCATACAGCCTGCTTTCAAGGATGCAATCATCCAGATGTTGCTGCCTTCAGTAACATTGTGATACTATGCATGTTCACACTTGGCATGCATTAAAAGCAGTTTATAAATGGATGAGATGCGTAACTATGTCTGCTTCGAAATATCATTCTAAAATACATTAATTGTCTTCAGTAATCATATTTTATAATCTTTTAATTGACTGGTATTTAGTGTTTCACTATCTAAGAAGTGATCATAGCTAATCATCCACTGAAGTTAATTATTTGTAGATAGAGCTGGTCAGTAAAAGTGTACCTTTTTCTGCGTTCAGGACATGGCATTGTTCCAGTTTCTTAATGGGCTACAGTTAGAATGGTAACTGTAACAGAGTATTGTTATTTCTAGCATATGTATCACATAATGAGTCATATCACACCACCTCCAATTAGAGTATGTGATGAACTGACCTGACTGAATGCCATATTCTGAGCTGGTGTATATCAGCACAGCTCTATTGATATCAATGTAGCTGCTCTGATTTACACCAGCTGAAGAGTGGGATTTAAGCATGGCAAACTGAAAAAAACCAGACAAGCCACTAACTCATTTGCAAATATTGAATCACTTAGGATGAATATTTGCACTGTAAAACTCATTATTGTAAAAGCAAGTACTCTGAGGCAAATTCTCCTTTCAGTTATACTGTTATGTACGTTCCAAAGGGTCAGCCGTGTTAGTCTAGTTCAGCAAAACAAGCAAGGAGTCCTGTGGCACTTAAAGACTTAAATCGTGACAATGGATTCTTTTCCCATTACAACAGGTGATTTGACCTCACCTTCCTCATTGTGTTGTTTCCCAGTGCTTGAATCTTAACAACTGCTTTGATTTGCTGTTACAGTATGACCTGATCCCATGACTTAGAGTCCCCTGCATTTATCTTCCTCCCATTCTGTAAGTTCCCCCATCTTCAAAGTGTCTGACAAAGCGGGATTTTCTCCTACGAAAGCTTGTGAGATAAATAAATTTGTTAGTCTGTAAGTGCTACAGGACTCCTTGCTTATTTTACTGTTATGTATATATCTGGAGTAATCCCATTAAAGACAAGGGTGTCATACCAAATGTGCTCTGGTATGAAACTCAGATTACAGCCATCCAGCCCTGAGCTGTTCCCAGCACAGGAGCACAGGACAGCCACTCCCCGAGGAGGAGGAGGAAGAAGGTGGGGACACGTCAGAGGGCCCCCCCATGGAGCAGGATGCCAATGATGGCATGAGGTGAACCTCCACAGTGCCTGTTGGTGAGTGTTCCTCCCCACTCCATGCAGGCTGGGCTGAGCCTGCCTGTGGCATGGCGGCTGCAGGGGGCATGACCCAGGGACAGTCAGGGCACTGGGCTGGGGGCTGCTGAGGCCCTCCCACTGGCCAAGTGATATGTGGTACCAGGGTCCGAGACCCATGCACGGTGGGAGGTCGCAGATCGTGGCGGTGGCAGTGACCGCATGTGGCGGCATCAAGGGCAGACAGCATACTGCCCACATTGCTGGCACATGGCTTTGGGAGACCCCCCATGACAAGACCTCCTTCCTAGTTGAAAAACCACCCCTCAGTTCTTCCCCACCCAGATCCCCCTTCCCAGTTGAACAACTACCCCCCAGTTCTCCCCTCCCCAAATCCCCCCTCCCCAGTTGAACCACCCGCCCCCCAGTTCTCCCCCCTACAGTTCCAGATCCCCCTACTGTCTCCCATGCCCATCTTTGCCCTGACCCCCCTCCCCATTTTAAACAAACAATAGAAAACGTTCAGATTTGTGTCCTGTGATTTATTTGGGTAGGGTTCAAGGTGTGGGTGGGTGGGTAGGGGCTATCTGTGGCAGGAAGGGAGAGTGGAGGGAGTTGTTGGGGTGGACTGGGCCCTCAGTGGCCCTTGCTGAGGATCAGGTCCTTCACTGTGTTGTGCACCACAAATGATCTTGGCAGTGCACACTCTTGTAGGGGCATGGTTTATGGCTGCTGGAACTGCCTGGCGACGAGCTGTGCTTCAGCCTCCCACGTAGCAGCTACTGTCTCCCCCTGGATCTCACAAAGGTTGTGCAGAACCACACACACACTGATGACCTCCACTGTGGTGTCCTGTGCGAGGTGGAGGTGTGTGAGCAGGCACCGTCACCGGGCCTTCAGCCTGCCAAATGCCCGCTCAACCACCTGGTGGCAGTGGGTCAGGTGGCAGTTAAACAGCTGGCAGCCAGCATCAAGAGGTCCCCTGTAGAGGCACATGAGCCAGGGGCAAAGGGGGTAAGCTACATCAGCAGCAATGAAGACGGGCACCTCCACTTCCCCAATGGTGATGTTATGGGGGGGAAGAAGGTGCCTGCCTCCATGCCCTGGCGGAGTTCTGGATGACCCTGGCATCATACGCCCTCCCTGGCCATCCAACATAGCTGTTTTGGAAGACACCTCGGTGGTCCACAAGGGCCTGAAGGATGATGGAGTGATATCCCTTGCAATTTCAGTACTCAGCTGCACGGTGCTCTGGAGCTCGCACGGGGATGTGGGTGACATCTAGGATCTTGGTGCGGTTCAGGAACCCTAGGGCAGCAATGGTGTCCCACAGCTCACCTGGGGTGACAAGGCCTGGCTGCAGAACCACGCTGATGTTGCTGGCAACCTGGAGAAAAGCCTCCCCAATGGTGGAACTGCGAACACCGAAGAGGTGTGTCATGGACCTGTAGGATTCAGAAGTGGCCATCTTCCAGAGACTGATGGCCACTCTCTTGTTCACAGGATGGCAGGTCTTATTACAGTGTCCCTTTGGTGCAGGAACGGGGTGAGCTCTGAGACCAGGTGGACAAAGGTCTCCCTGTTCATCCAGAAGTTCATGCACCACTGCTCATTGTTCCAGGTTCCCAGAACTACTCACTCCCACCAGTCTGTGCTGGTTTCCTGTGCCCAGATGCGCCAGGGCACAGAGGCAGGGAGGGGAACCAAGGCCACTCTGAGACCCAGCAAAAGAATGTTAAGGGTCTCAGGCTCAGCGCCATCATGGTCCAGGAACAATGTGTCCCCATGCTGGAGAGCACCCTGCAGACTTGCAGAGGGCCTGGCTGCCACACGATGATGGAATGGGAGCTGGGGAGCATCCATTGCCATCTCTCTCACAGTTCCCTGCCAGCCAGAATGGACAGGGAGCTGAGGGCAATTCCTGCTTTTATGCAATTGGCCGGGGCCATGTTGCCACACATCCCATGGTGCCTCTCTCTAGAATCGAACTAGCAAATCCTGTGTCCGGGCATGCTAGTTCGATTTGGGGATTCTTGGTGTGGACCTGTTAAATCAATTTACCTTAAATCAATTTAACAATTTTAAAATCAATTTTGTTAAATCGATTTAACCATGTACGCTTGGACATAGTTGGAGAGCATGAGGCTGCATTCCAGATCATTTTGGCTAGTAGCCATTGATGGACCTACCCTCCATTAACTTATCTAATTCCTTTTTTAGCACAATTATAGTTTTGGCCTTCATAGTATCCTTTGGCAATGAGTCCCAAAAGCTGATTATTAATTGTGTGAAGTAGGCATGCTTCCATTAACAAAACACCAGACTCTTCCCCAATAATCATGTTCATTTATGCGTCTGTTCTTTACTACAGGTTCAGTCACCTTGATGATATTGAAATTGTAGTCCCGATGAGGTAATAAGCAATAGGCTGCAGAGACTAGAGGTATGTCTGCCCTGCAATTAAAAACCCATGGCTGGGCAGGGCTAGGGGCTCAGGGTAAGGGATTGTTTAATTGTGTGACATTTGGGGTCTACAACACTTTGAGGTAGGATGGTCCCAAAGCTCAAGCTGCAGCCTGATCCACAACATCTACATTACAATTAAACTGCCCTTTAGCCAGAGCCTCATGAGCCTGAGTTAGCTAGCACAGGCTAGCTATAGATATTTTAATTGCAGCTCAGACATACCCTGAGTTCATCATTAAACTTCCACAAACTCAATGTATAACTCTCTCTCTCTTTCACCTCCTTCTCACTACAAACTTATACCATAATTATTTGTGCACCCCTGATGCAGTGCCTACAAATTAAGGTACCAGCCCTGTAAACTCAGCTATGTGAGCTGATTCCTGGAATTCCCACTGACTTCCGCAGTAGTCCATATAGGTCTGTCCATGCAGATCAGCATTCAGGAGCAGGGATTATATGGAAATATCCACTTCGTTCTCCCATGGGCCACAAATGCACTTAATAGAGCTCCCAAAAGAAGAGGCTGCCCTAATCTACCACAAGAAACAAATATCTGCTGTTTTAGAGCAGCATAAACGGAATCTGTTAGTGGTGCATTAAAGAGAGTATAAATGTACAGAAACCAGGAAATTGGATTCTAAACTTTTTAGGTCAGCAGCTGCATTTTACTGTGTGTTTGTAGAGTGCCTAGAACAACAGGATCCTGATGCTAAATGGAATGTGGGGGTATAAATTAAATATAATGATAATAACTGTCATCCAATTTCTAATAAAATGTATTTGTGTGTTGGACTAAAAGTTCTTTGTGTCTGAAAATGGATGTACCTGAAACATTATGCTTGAAGAAGGCCAACTGAAAGTTTAGGCCTGACAGTTTGTCATTACAAATGTGAATTTACACTGCATTTTTTTTTTTATCATCTGTTAGACAAAGAACATTTGCCAATAAGCTGTTTTCTATTCAAATGAATTCCAATTATCTGATTTTTGGATCTTACCAAAATCTCTGAAAATTTAACTTTTTAGCATCTTTTTGTTATTTTCTGTTTTTTATCCTAAGGTACATTATCCTCCTGCTTGCCAGATACAGTAACCCAATAACCATGAAGTACTTTAATGGATATTACTTTTTAAATAAATGATAGTTTTGCACCTATTAGACAATGTTTGTTATAAAAATAGGTATATGCTGTGCATAGTATTACACACTGAACAATTTCATTATTGTTAAATATCTCAGTAATGCACAGTTAAACTATTATTAATTAAAAACAATATTACATTAGTCAGATGAAGTATCCAACACCAATTCAGAATAAGTAAAATTAGAACAACTTTCCTGACCAAAACTATATGAAAAACAACACCACTGAGAAAGTCAAAAATAACTTGGAGTATTTCAGAGAAGAATATCATATTTAACTGAAATTGCAGAGGGAATTTAGGTGTGCAGAATCTGATGTATAATTGTACTGACTATTGCCTAAGACACTTGAGCTAGAGCTCTAAGTGTTGTGAATAGAGCTCTTGAATAAAATGCTGGGGCTTGATCTGAGGGAAGAATACCATCTATGGCTATGTCTACATTAGCAGACTTAGTTCGGACTTCCTTAATCCGAACCAAGCAATTCCAGGTTAGTTCAAACTAACCATACATTATTTTGGACTAACCACAGCTTTTTAGTTTGAACTAGCCATGTTTTTTAGTTTGAACTAGAAAGTTAGTTCAGACTAAAAAAGTGCAGCTAGTTTGAACTAACTGCTTAGTTTGAACTTTCAAGGTTTGAACTAAGGTGTTTACATTGCCCTAGTTTGAACTAAAGTTTGGACTAGGTATTAGGTTCGAACTAACTGTTCAAACTAAGTAGTTTGAACTAAGCAAAGCTTATCTAAACTAAAAATTTTTTTAGTTTGAACTAGCCAAAGGCTAGTGTAGATACAGACCAAATTAGTCTGGACTAAGCCTCCTTAGTCCAGACTAATTTGGCAGTGTAGACATAGCCTAAGAGATCATCATTCTAAAGCACCTAGTGTTTTCCTTAGAAGTTAGTAGCTCCTATCCAACCATAGACTAGGGCCAAACATGTTTAATGTGCTGTATCTTTCAAGACCGCAAACTAAAGTGCTTGGTCTATGCAAGTTAAGTAGTTCCCAACTAAAGAGGGAGAGGGTATCTCATATTCTGAAGTTCTCTGCATGTATGTTTTTGACTGAGGGATATAAGTGCTATGTGGTCTTAGTAGGTATTCACCTATTGGAAGTAATATACTGAAGACCTGATTACAGCAAATCCAAGGAGGGACTCAGATGTACCTTTAAAATGAACCAAAATATGGTCATTCAGAGATTACTTTTAATTTATTCTTCTTCCTCTATGCAAAAGCGAAACATGTAGCACTCATATTATTATTAATTGGTGTTACCTATGTAAATTCTCTAAGAATGAATGGACAAGGAGATCTCTTGTCCTCCTCTGAGCAGGAAGTCTCAGTAGATATTTTATTCAGTTGTCTATTCTGTCCTCTTAATATTACTCCATAGTTCATGCTTGGAGGAAACTACAGAAGATGTTTTAAAGCTTACAAGGAGTCCTGTGGCACTTAGACTAACATGGCTGCCCTTTTTTAAAGCTTGAAATTTCAGCTCCTTACAGAACAGTAATCATGGCATTACATAAAGTTAATAGTTGGATATAATGATTAGGCTAGGCCTGTCTTTCACTGAATCTCATGTAGGAAAAGCACAGACTCAAGACAGCAAGAAAGACATGTGAAAAACACTTTGATATTAGCTGAAAAATTAAAAAAATAGAATTATATATGAGCTGTTATTTTGTAGCTAACATATTATTTTCAATCTCCAGTGAATAAATGGGAGCTAGATCCTGAAATCAGTGGAGGTTCTGCCTGAGAAAGGACTGCAGGTTTTACCCTACAGTTATAAAGTTATTATGCAATATCATCATTTCCAGTATGTTCAGACGTTTAATATCTCCGGTTAGGTGATTCATAGACTCATAGACTTTAAGGTTATAAGGACCAGTATGATCATTTAGTCTGACCTTCTGCACAATGGAGGCGTCACAATCTCACCTACCCACTTTAGAATAAGCCTCTAACCTATGACTAAGTTATTTTAAGTCCTCAAATCACAATTTAAAGACTTTAAGATACAGAGAATTCACCAGCAGGTGAGCCATGCCCCATGCTGCAGAGGAAGGTGAAAAGCCCCAGAGACCTCACCAATCAGCCCTGGAGGAAAATTCCACCCTGACCCTAAATATGGTGATCAGTTAAACCCTGAGCATGTGGGCAAGTCTTCCTAACCAGTCATCCAAGAAAAAATTTTCTGTAATAACTCAGAACCCACTCCATCTACCCTCCCTTCTTAGGCCACTTGCATATCCACCATTAGTAGCCATAGATCACAGATCAGTCAATTTCCAAAGTAGGATATCCCATCACATCATCCTCTCAATAAATTTATCAAGCTCAGTTTTGAAAGCAGTTCTGTTCTTTGCCCCACAGCTCGCCTTGAAAGGCTGTACCAGAACTTTACTACTCGAATGGTTAGAAACTTGCATTTATTTTCAAGTCTAAATCTCCTGATGGACAGTTTATATCCATTTGTTCTAATGTCCACACTGGTGCCGTACTGAAATAATTCCTCGCTCTCCCTGGTATTTATCCCTTTGATATATTTGTAGAGAGCAATCATGTCACCCCTCAACCTTCTTTTGGGTAGGCTAAACAAGCCAAGTTCCTTGAGTCTCTTTTCATAAGGCAGGTTTTCCATTCCATGGACCATCCTTGTAGAAACAATCAAGTAAGTATGTGCTATATTAGTTAAAGGGTTACCAGGTGAGTTCCCATGCTTTTCCTTTTCCTCAGTGAATGAACTCACACACACTGGAAAGGAACTGTGAAGTGGAATGTATCTGGGGTATTAGCCTCAGGGTGTATTATTTAAGGCATATCAGATTGTTTGGTCCAGTGCATTTACATGGGAAACTTGTAAAGATTATTTCCCTCATATCTGTTCCACAGCAAAAGTTCAGATTAATTTAATTATTATTATTATTTTTTACTTTCTTTATGCTTAGTTTACGTTTGTAGGAGATTAAAGGTTATCCAGGATGGCAGACCTGGGTTTCTTTAAATGCCATGATTTAGATGTGATGTTTATTGTTTTCTCTCTGAGACTGATTTCTACAGAATTATATTGTAAATGCATCTAACCTTCCTGCCTAATATAAATATTGTATTATTGCCTTCCATTGCTACTCCTAAGATTAGTGACAAATAAACAATATTATGAGGTGGTCATGCTACAACCAGAGAACCTGGTACCATTCTTTGGAAGTCTTGGAGATAAGGGTTGTCTTTCATTCAAAAAACTTCAAGGAGAGCACTGTGGTTATATTAATCCTAATATTGTACCAGATCATAAAGGTGATTTGAATTATTTGGTCCTGTGATTTGGCAATGTTTTGATGAATGCAATACCATGAACAGAAGAGACAGATTAACCATAATATGAATTGTAACACACTAATTCCTCACTGTAACTCTAACAGTTGAGTCACATGCCATTTCAATTATTTTATATGTTTGGCAGCCATTCTTCCCCAATGGAACAATAAGCATTAACTCAATAATCTGAAAGAAGCTTATAAAAACATAGTCAACATAACTTATTCTCTATTAGGTAATATTTTACAGTAAAATGCTGGTTTTCTTTTTAACCACACTTGCTTGTACATCTGAAAAAAGGAGATCCTGATCTGAATGCCTTGCAAATACTTTCAGTTTTGTCATGCTTCACTAATATGTCCAATTATAGACAGTTCGGTAAATTAGTGTTGTTACACAGGGAATGCACGAAAAATAGACTGTGGGGATTGATGTACTTTGCTGAGAAAGAAGTCTGCTTGAATTAAACAGCCTTCTATGTTACAAATGTTTAACAGCAGAATAATAAGATTGCTTATAGCTTATACATTGAGTTTCAATCCATAGATCTTAAAGTGCTTTACAGAAAGAAGTAAGTCTCATTATCTCCATTTTACTGATGAGAAAACTGAGGCTAGGAAGTTAACTGACTTGACTGAAGCCACAAGAGGAGTCAGTGTCAGAATCAGGATTAAATTAAACTCTGAAATTCCTGACTCCCATTTCTCTGCTCATAGCATAACTTTCATTTTGTTACTTCTAGGGTAGGTAAGAAAACACTGGGCACAAGGTATATTTTCAGTAGTTTTCAGCATTCACTTTTTAACACAACTACCCTGAGAGATACCAGATGTGCTAAACTGCTGCACTACCATGCTGAACACTTTAAACCATCCCACGACAAGTTGTGAATTATGGACGAACCTACAATGTGGACAATTTTTTAAACACTGTTATATTGCCTGGATGAAAAGTTACACAATCACCAGAAATGTATATAGCTTTTACAGTCAAAAGTGATTCTAGAAGCAGAGAGAGCGCTTTGGTGTGTGACTTTCTGTGCTCAGCCCTCTTGTGAGGGAATTTTCTGTCATAGAGTGGAAATGCAGATTTTTGGAAAGGGTGGCCATTTATCACAGTCCTAAATGAAAGCATTCCTTGGACACAAATGTCTTTTTCTTCCTTTGTGTAATTACTGAGGGGAAAAGTGAGAAGGAAATGTCAAAACAGTGAAACAGTGGTGCATAGAGAGCAGTCACTTTGGAGCTCAACCAGCTTTTGTGAGGGTTTTGGCGATTTGTCAAATGGTTGTGGCATAAGTCAAGCCCCAGGGTTGAAAGGTCTTGACCTAAGGAGTGCTGAAATCAGACAGTATAAGCAAGGGGAATGCTAGAAGTTTCAGCTGTAGTGGAGATGAACAATGATGGGTGCTGGACACAACAAAACCTCATCTGCATAATTCAGGTAAGTAATTTTATAGGAACTGACAAGTATGTGACAGGCAGAGAAAGAGAAGGGAACATACTCTTGCTGGGAACCTTTAACGCTCTTCAGTTAGGTATGTGAAAATAAATGACAGTCAGTCAATCTCCTTACTAAAAATCCCTGTAAACAATACCATTTTACACAGGGCTTACCCATGACCTTTCCATAGATCAGGCTATCCACTTTCAGGCCAGGCCACAGAAGCTAACACAATAAAGTGAATTCATATTATGCAATACGAACTTTACTTTTCATAACTACTTCATAGGTAGTTGCTACTTGGTTTGGCAGGTACACAGCTATAGATAGGTTAGAGCTCAGACAGGTCTAGTGTTACATAGATTACTTATTAACCATAATGATCTACATGAAGGTATTTCACCAAATGAATTGTACTGCTTTTTCTTTACAGTTCTGGCTTGCATGGGTCATTCAGTAATTATAAATCTCAAGCTAAAGGGTCATGAGGTGGCAAGAGAACTCAACTTCTCTAACACCTGTTGATGCTATTGAAGTGAACACAGCTTTAAAAATCCTTCATTAAATCTTTAAAAAATATTTTCTTTTATCTTCTTAGCTATGTTTTAAATCTCCTTTAGCTAGTCAACAGTACTTTTCAGCAATGCAAGAAGAGTATACATTTGGTGCTTTTGAAAATAAGATGTGGAACAGTGGTTTTGGATGACAAAAAAGGCACATACAATTTGTCTGATTAAAAACTACTGGATAAATGTAACTTGGTTACAGGCATAACTCTTACAAGGAGTAGCTGAAAAACAAATCTAGCATTTGTATGAAATAGTTGCCTCCATCCGTCAAAAGAAAGAGGGAACAGCCACTAGATCACTCGGTAGTTTTCCTTTTTTGAATAAGTGAATTCTTGAGCATCATTCCTTAATCTAAGCACTGAATTTCCTATATAAAATAGCAGTTGATATCTATATAAAGAAACTTTCTTGCCAGATCCAGACCTCTAAGTCTGACAACAAGATCATTTATTATGTGGACTCCTGAAGGACAGGGGGGAAAACCCTCTCAAAATATAGAATAGTACAGTCTGACTCTGATTTTGCAAGAGGAGAAATACAACTATAAAGCTGTTCAGACAAGTACAAATATCAAACCTACTTTGTCAAACACAAGTCACAAAATCCCCAAGCATTTCACTATTACAAATACACAATGATTTTGCTTTCCTTCAGTAGTATATAGAGCACTTGCATATTTGGACCAAACTGTGGATCATTTTACCTAATGGGAAGCATTTAAGAGTTCTGGCTGGATCAAATGTGGATCATGGTATTATAAGCAGTACAATGCATAATTCATAAGGCTTAATGAATATTCCAATTCATGACAGCCAACTGGCTCCATAGGTCACACCTCCCAGTCTCATATAAATAAAGAATGAGATACTGGAAAGCATACCAGCTGAACCAAACTGAGTGCCAAAAACATGCATATTAATGAGGCACAATAAAAGATATACTTGACTTTCAGGAAGTGTCTGTATTGTTCTCTGGCTTGAGAGGCAAAGTTAGTTTGCAGTGTACCTTTAGGTATACCATACTGAGCAACAATAAGTGAAACATATCCCCTCCATGAAATATGGAATCAAAGTATATTCATAACATTTTAAATCCAGCTTATCAGATCTATAGCATCTGCAATCACTTCCATCACAACAGTGAAAAATTCTGGAAACATCCACACCCTCTGCACCCATGTTCCTTTGCAAGTCCCAGCTTGGTAACTAAGGAGAGGAAGTACTTCAACAGTGCTGTTCTTTTATGTGTTCTGTTTAGCCCTTGGAACAGGCTGAATGGTAGCTTAGATGAATGTATTTGTGCCATTTTTCTTGCCCCAGACTATGTTTCCTCACTACCATGACATCTGAACAGAAGGAGAAAACATCTCCCTTTTGTGGCAGGCTAATTTAATTTGTACCTTCCACCTAGGGGTAAATATGTTTGTCTGTCTGTCTAAGCTTTCTTTGCCCACTTTCTTTTCTCACGGGAAACCCTGCTGAGTCAAAAGCAGGATATTGCTTAGTGCTCTAACTTTATTTTAAAGTAATTTAATTTTAAGCAGACTCACACCCACCCTAAAGTGAAGCAACTGTAGAAGCTCCCTCGGGATAGCCTTAATGACTTTTGCATGTCTCTCATGTCACGGACGTCAAGGGCTTGTTCTTAGGGAGGTATTTATCTTTAGGAATAAATGGTTTAAAACAAGATCTCTCTTTGCAGTATTCTTAGCAAGAGATGTGTGTTTCTTTTTTTCAAAAATCCAACAGCTTTGCACATTGACCTACCACCTTTAACACACAGCATTACAAACCATTGACCTTTGCTCTTAGTCGATCTGGTATTATTTGTGATTTGACCTTGTTTTGTCTGGAAATTCAGTCAAAAGATTTAAAATAAACAACTAAAATGTATATGAAAAGCAGAAGTTAAATATGACTCAAGCAGTCCAAAATTCATGTTTGTTCATGTGATTTATGCACAACTTTTTAAAATTAGCAAATATATTATGTTTAGGGCATTATTGAGTCAATGTAAAAAAGTTTCTCTTAGTTAATAAGGAATTTAAAATAGAGAGGGGAGAAATGAAACTTAAATCCAAACTGAAATGTAATTTACAACACTTTTTGTGCTAATCACCACAAGTGTTCCCAAGTGGTTTTAACATTAGATAGCAAGATTTAAATAAAGATCTAAACTACTCACTCAAGAAGCTGCATAGTAAGCAATATCTTGTACATTACTGTAGTTTTTCTTCTAATTGTTTCACTATTAGACAGATAAATGTTTGTGCATCACAGTTTTGTCATACTATCAAATGAAGATTGTACAATGTTTAAAAGACTACACTATAATTGTAGTATCTGCAGTAGTAAGTATTGTCATTTCTCTTTCTACTAATTGTCAATAGTTATTCATTTTTGCAGAAACATTTTACTAATGCTTATTCAAAATAATTTGCATCCTGAGTTCTAATAGCACATATGCATTTATCTAGATACTGTCAGAAAATGAGACACACAGATGGGAGGGAATTTTTAGGATTAATCATATAATCTTAATAATGACAATATTGTTGTTTTGCCGGGAAACCCTGCTTTAATTTTTTTCTCTCTTTCCTGCTCATTTTAAATGAGACATACAATTTAGAGAAATGAGATTCCCCTCTGATCAGAAATATGATGCAAATAATGTTATGTATGTAGAACAATAATCAAAGATTCTTGGCAAAGATACTACAGTGTTAGTAAAAGGGACAAATCCAGTTTCTTCTTCACTCTACAAAAATACACAAATCAGCAAATATGTCAAAAATGTCTCCATTTGACTGCCTGGCATACCAAGCAGTGCAGATCCCATTCATGGGGACATCAGGCTCCTAGGGACATTGCATAAGTATGTCAGCACTGGACTGTGGTAGCAACATTGCTGGGTGTGACATGTGAATCTGTGTACAGCATAGATCTGCAGAGCCTCACAGCTAAAAGGAGGAGCAGCACACTGCTTCTGCTACTTCTCCCCATATCCTGCCCAAGATGTCCTGGTGCTTCTTGGAAGTGTTTGGTGAGGAGGATTGTGTGCTCTTCAATCACCATATACCTCTTGCATTGCCATATACTTGTGCTTTGCCCACAGACCCAGGATTTAGTTCTAAGTGACACCAATTGCTCAAGTTTGTACTTTTCGAGAGCTCTGAACTGTACAATGTCAACACAGTAAATAATTACAATAAGAGCCATCCATTTAAAAAAGACAGCTCTAAGTATGGTCTAACAACACATCCAAATACAACCTGGCCTATGTGTTGAATTTTAAAAAGTACGTTAGGGTGTATGGATGTGGCGGGAGGTGGCAAAAAAGGGGCCCTGACATGTTTCTCAGTGTTCCACCTGTAGGCCTCTTGTATTCAGTGTTTCAAACAAGTTGGCTCAAGATTTGAAACTTTTACTTTAAAACCAAAATTTAACTCTTAAGACATTCTCTTTGAGACAAGTACAAAACATATTAAGTTTCCCTTCTGCATTTGCTCTGTTGCTAGGCAAATTCACTGACTTTGCAGGTCATAAAGTGATCACAAAATACATGGCACTAAGGAGATAGTTCTTTTTAGATTTATAAAAAGGTATTTCCAATATCACTGCTAAACTGTGTAAATCAAGGCCATCCACCAGTCCATTAGAATCTAAGCTCTTAACGTCTATATGGACAAAGGGCTTAGTTGTTTATGTAGGAACAACATCTGCTCATACTCAGCCTCATTGTCAAAGAGTGCTGGTTAAAAGCAAGGGATTTTTTTTCCCCCTGTCCATTTCATGCTGTATTATGTTTCATGTAGGAATATCTAGTCTCTAAGGCTTGACCAGTGCTTTAATCTGGTGGACTTTAAAGATTTAGCTGCTTGTAGTGAGAGTCAGATCATCACCTCCATAGCAGTCAGGGGACTACAGCCAGGCTAAGTTTGCTGGACAGTTGAAAAATTTCATTTGGTCTCCAGACACCTTTCTGTAAAGTATTTGCTTTCCTCTGTTGCTCTGAAACTAAAGCTCCTATGTAAACATTTCTCCAATTCACTTTAACATAAAATATAGTGTTTGGATTGGAATTCCTCTAATATTACATGGGCACAACAAAAGTCTATTAATTCCACACAGACCACAAAAATATAAAGAATCCAGTATCTTCTTCAGATCTTATTTTTAATACCATAACAAAATAAAATGTTTCTGAGCTTTGCATACTGACAGGCGCTAGCTTTCTTCAGGCCAAACTCATTAACAGAATTTGAAAAGATGAAGCTTTTTAGCAGGCAGTTTTTACCAGAAATGTTTCTAACAGAAAACGTGCAAAGGAAGTAAAAATTGTCCTGTAAATATGTAATTGTGCTGCTCTTTCCCATCTGTTTCTTTGCCTCCACCACAAGAACAGAAAGATTTGATGCACTATGAATTTAAACAGTCTTAAAATTCTCCTCCCTGATCCACATTATGGAACACTTATCTGTAACACAAATATCTTCTGCATATTTCATCATTGCCCTGTATGTACAATTGCCACTGACAGGAGTTATATGTGGAGAATATGCCAGATTTATCCTCTTGATACAAATGACCCACAATGTAGGTCAGAGGGAAGAAATTTGCCCAGAGGCTGTATGTTATTTTAATTGCATTATACCAATTAATTGCACATCACTTTACCACAATATAAGATACCACGTTGTAATAACAAGGTTTGTTATACAATAATTTGATATCTACACTACTAAATGCAAAATCTAGCAAAGTTCAGGATCATGGAACAAAGGTGTAAGAACATCCATTTAATTTATGTACTTTTAAATATGTTAAACTGTATCCATATCTCCCCAGGAAAAATAAAAGTAAAAGACACTCACTGGTAGGAAAAGCAGAAGCTGTAGTTACAAAATGGCCACTGAAAGGCTCAGGTGCCTGCCTCTGCCAGATCCAAACAACCAGCCCCAGAAAAGCATGCTGGGAAAAAATCCTATGACAGGACAAGCCTATGCAAGGATAGTAAGCACCTAGCATTCACAAACCAAGGTGCTTCAAGGGCTAGGAGTTGCTTCTGTATGTTATATACTATCACTGTATTCCATAAAGATATCAGTTGCCTGTCGCTGTTTCCTCAAATAGACTAATACTGCTTGAAGAGTGTGTAAAGAGAGATTGATAGACTCATAGATATTGGCACATATACAGTTGCAGTTATTGACAGAGCTTAACTCTTTTCAAGAACATTTAAACTAATATTGGCATTCTGTTTTACACATTGATACTCAATCTGATATACTGTAGAAGGCTTTACTAGTTCATGTGTTTAACCAAGGTTTATCATCACTGGTGTTTAATTGCTTACAATGTAATTTAATATCATCATGTTTTCATTTTAAGGTTGCTTGCTTATATCTGAATCAACAATTTAATATCCCTTATGAGAATGTGTAATCACAGTAGAATGGTAATCTCATGTGAATACCGATATGAGAATTTTATGGTATGTTTTAATCATGTATAGTAAAATCTGTAGGGTTTCCTTTCTGTCTTCTGTAAAGAGACTTTTTATAAAGTCCACACACCCAAAGTATAACTACAGTTATAATTATAACTAAGGCCACACTACATAGTGGTTTTAAGTGATTTCTTTACTTTATACACAGCACACCTGAATTTAGTGTATGATGCCCTCCATGATAATTATGTTCCTGAACTTTTAAAAGGTTGATAGAGTAGTAAAACAACAGAGTTGGCAAGGGGCACTACACAGTCCTTACACAGGACAAGAACAAATCAGTCACTGAAAAGGTTGCCCCAGGGAAGGAAATTGAGATGCTTTGCATCATCAATCTCCACATGCCATTGGGATGAATGAGTAGCATTGTATCATCATCAGGGGCACCAGTAAGGAACAGAATACAGGGGAGCAAGATTAAAGACAGAGTGAAACAAATGGCCAAATTAATGAAAGGAATAATGGCAAGAGTTTCATTTGTAGCATACTGAGGAATTACTGGTGTAGTATTTGGATTTACCACTTCTCTTCATCTAGGGAGAATTCAATTTCTAGCACAATCACTAAATATCTTTAGTAGAATGGATGAATATCCCTATGTGAGGCTCATACTCGCATTTGGAGGATTTGCAGTAAGGATAATATTCATACTTCTGAATCCAAATCCTAATTACATCAGTGTACCACTCATCTCAGAAGACCTCCTTCCTACTTCTTACTGCTCCTCATTGTGACTTTCCTTGTCCCTTCAATGGACTGAACTGGATGTGTATGTCTTTATTCTCTTTTCTTTGAGGGTCTATGATGCAGGCATTGGAGTCATTCTTTCTCCTCCTCTTGTGACTCCCTTCTCTATGGCTTTTTTTTTTTTTTTTAATAAATAGGATGATGTCAGAATGAGGGCAGGAGCAGACGGCAACTTTGAGATGTGCTTGTCTGTGCAGCCCAATCATATATACCCAGTTTTCCTCCACTGAGTCACTGACATCAGTTCACCATGGTTTGTGGACTGTAGTGATGAAAAGTTTGTCTCCCTACAGAAGCAGGGGCTGCTGTGGCCCACAGGATTCACTCATGGACAATTGCAGGTGATATATGTCCTGTCACCCTCCCTCAGGGTCTTCTGTCAGGGGAGAATATTAACTTAAAGCCTGGACTGCATAGGTCTCTGCCAGAGGAAGACTGAGCATCTGCTAAATGACTGCATAACCCAAAGTATTTAACTCCTGGTGTATTTTAAAGAAGCTCAACTTTGACTCGTATCACATATACCTGTTTAAAATGGGAAAATATTTATATGGCAGTGTCTTTTCTAGATAATAGCATATGAATTTGTAAATGGTCACTAATAACAGAAATGTGCATTCTATATATTTGACGTAACATTCACATCACAGTACTGCCAAGACTCCATTTTTATGCTCCCTCTCCAATTTATCCCTCCCCACTTAATTCTTATGATGAGCTGTTATCCCTTCTGCTTCCAGACACTTCTTTTTCTCTTATAGGCAGCTTGGGACTCAACTTTGCTTCGTTGCATTCCTCAGCTGTGCTTGGTCTTCGAGTTCCCTCTCTTTGCTACATGGCTCTAATTTATTTTCCAGTGAACTGTTTCTCCCTGTCTCCCTCTCTAGGCTTCATAACCAACTGAAACAAGCTATGAAGAAATGATTTTGACAATGGTTTCAGGTGATACAGCTATACATATCATTGCCAGTCAGTGTGGATGGAGTGCAACGTTTTTAATGATAGTTTTTGAAAATAATTCTGGCAACTAGGTAGCCATTGTTAAGAGTAGTTCTTGAAAATGATTCCATAACACAACCCATTTGGTGGAGTGGACAAGATTCTGGCTCTGTTGTGTCTTGCTCTCTATGAGCTAAAGCCTCACACTTCTCTATCTAGTAGTTTCCTACATCATCTATATTTCCCTTCAAGTCCTGACTCCATTGCTCTTTACACTTTTAGATGTCCTGCACCACACACACAACTGATTCACAAGCAAAAGTGACACTCAAATCCCAGTTCCCAATCTCTGAAAGTAATGGATCATGATGTATAATAAATTCCCTAATGATCCTAAGCCTTCTCTTGTAAGTAAGACTTAGACTCCACTTATGATTTCATGGGCCATGTAGATAAGACATCAGGCTAGGTGAAAGTGAGAACTCATCACAGACCGCATGGGGGTTGTAGGCAAATGTGAGATGATATGGGTAAGGAAAAGCAATGCACAGATGTATCCAGTGTGAGGTGGGAAACAAGCTAGATATATTTCCACAGGCACTATTTTTCATAGGGCCCAAAACACCCCAATCCTTGTATAATGTTCTTGTACAGTAGGTTTTACTTGTATCAGTAGGTATTTGGAGAAATAGTCAATATGTTTCCTGTCTGTTTTTCAAAGGTGTAATCTCACACACTACATAGTGCATAAAATTCACCATGCTAGAGGCAATACAGCAGATAAGGTGTTAACGTA
Source organism: Podocnemis expansa (assembly GCA_007922195.1). Classification (NCBI taxonomy): domain Eukaryota; kingdom Metazoa; phylum Chordata; order Testudines; family Podocnemididae; genus Podocnemis; species Podocnemis expansa. Next base: position 7,218,798 of record ML682066.1, read on the forward strand.
TGCATCACTGCAAGCTGGAGTACTTCAGTTGTTTCAGCGACAAACAGAATGTCCCTCAACTAGTAAAATGTATTAGCCAGGGCTGTATTCTTGCCCTAGAGCACAGGTTATGAAAAAATTGATTTTTACGTTAACAGAGAATTTAGTAGAAAGAAACTCAGCAGGGACCCCAAACCAACCTTTTAGAACCAGGTTGTAGAACTTTCTCTCCTCAAAAGCTTCTCCTCTCTCTGACTACCAGGTAACTAGTTTTGTAGCACTTTCTGTGCTTGCCTTTGAGTGCTGAATCCAATATTCAGTCACAAGTCCCACTGAGGCCTGGGGATGCACCTAAAACTTAGGTCAACCTGGCTATGTTGACCCTGAATTTCTCACACCCCTGAGAGATGTAGTTAAGCTGAAATAAGCTCTAGTATAGACACCAATAGGTTCTCCCCTCAACCCAGCTATTGCTTTTCAAGGGGCTGAATTTACACAGCTACAGAAAAACCTCTTCTGTTGCAGCAGCTGTGCCACTACACTGTTGGTAGTGTAGACACACTCCTAGGTGTCTCTCCTGTGTGTCCCTGGGAGTTCTGAGCTTGGGCTTCATGTCTTGATCACTGGAAGTCAAATAGAGCCTCTGAAGTGCATTACTATTATGCCTCTACTTGTTAAGAGCCTTATCCAAACCCCATTCAAGGCAATGGTAAGGCACCAATGATTTCACTGGGATTTGGTTCAGGTCTAAAGTGGCTGTGATTTTGTTTTGCTCTCACTACATTGCTTTAGACTTCAATTCTTAAACATTCCACAATTTCATCTTCACCCACAGAAGTGGATATTTTTACAAAAGATGCATATTTTCATTAAAAGGAGGCATGCCACTTTATCCTGAACCATGGCAGTCATATCATATGGCAAAGTGAGATGAGAATCAGTGATAATTTGTGAGAAAGTCTCCATCAAAATCTTGGATGTAGTTTAGTGTTAACATCTGGCTGTTCACTTCTTTTTGGAATTATATGATAGCAGTGTTTGTTTTGTACATGTAAATATTATATATAGCACAAATCATTATGAAATTACAATGAAGTCACTTGATCATTTAATCATCACATAGTTACATAATAACTTCATGGCTATTTAAGCCCTTCAGATTGCATTAATTATACTTGGAGTTAATTATTTCCAGCCACTGACACAGCTGTATGTCACACAGTTTGATAAAAACAAGATACGTTTTTCAGAAACTTGGAGTGACTAAAGTGAGGAGCGGAAAATGACATTAAGACCAGCCTTAATTATATCATTTGGCACTGTGAATAATTCATAGTGTTTTTAACCTAAAGTAATATAATGCAGCTATGTAAGTCTCAGTAAAGCAATCATGCATTGCAATTTGTAGTTTATATATACAGCTATGTATAGATGACAGTTTAATTTTCAAATGCATAAATACCAAGTCCATAAAATGCTGTCACAGTACAGAGTCACTGTATAACTATTCTTAGAATTAAAAAAAATGAAAATTCAGTATCAATAACCAAGACCTGTTTCTTAAGTTTCTTAGGTCCATATCCTTTGTCTGTGCTCAGGCTTTGCATAGAATCCTCCATGAGAACTTAAGGAATGGTCACTCAGATATCATTTGCCAAGACTAATAAACTATGTATCATTATTCAGAGAGGAAGGACAATTTTCCATTTACATACTTATGGTATCTAGGTTCATTTACAGCTGTATCACAGACTTCCTGTGCCTCAAGCTTCTTGATTTTTAATCTCCATGTGCTACTATGATGCAAATAAAAATACTGGATGACACAAATTAGTGTGTGAAAGTCTGGGTCTTTTAGCAGTATCCAGGCTTAAATGCAGCTGCCTTTGAAATAAGTCTTCTGTTTACAAATCTTATGTTCTATTTTCATTTAATTAGAGTTTAAAAACAAATGAAAAGGTACAGAGCTCAGTTCTGCATTGACCTGCTCCCAAAGCAACTTCATTATTCTCAGTGGAACTGCATGAGGGATCACTCAGAGCAGAATTTAGGCAATAAAGTGGAGTACATCAAAATGTATTCAAAGTCTAATATCTAATGTGGTGGATTAAATTGAAATTATGTAGCAGGTAACCCACACAAATTTTTCTCCCTCCATCCTGTCCAGAACAGAACAAGCAGTAAAATATGCCTTGTTACTTATTCTGGGATTGAATCCAATTTATTTTATGCTGTGTCCATATTTTCATGTTATGGCAGCAAAATAAAGCTTCTGCTTTTCTCACCAGAGAAGACATGTTGAATCTCCATTTATTTTGATATCAAGAAAACAGCAGAAGCTTTTCTATAAGGGTAAATGAAGCAGTATAACCTCCCTCCAAACCAGAAAGGGAGAGGCAGCCTTTTCTACCCAGGTGGACAGAACCAGAACACCTTCCCTCCTCCCACTGGAAGTAGGTGGGTGGGCCAGGAAGTATAAAAAGCAAAAAAGCTTGATATACTTTGTTTGCTCTGAGTTGGTCTTCCACCCTCAAGGACCTGGGCTGAGAGGTAGTGGAATCAAGAAGGCTAGTATTCCTCTGTCACCCCACTTTTGGGATGGCAGCTGTTTCTTATTAGAGCCCTAAACTGTCTGCTGGCCCGGCCAGGGGCTATATACTGTCTGCTGGCCCCATCCTGGCTTGAAGGACCCAGAGCCCATTGATTGTTGCGTGCACTGCGTCTGCCAAGCAGTTGATGCCTACACACCCCTTGCAGGGCCTCATCCTACCTAAGGTCAGGAACCAATATAATGCTTGGGGCTCTGCTCCACTGGACAGTTTGAGACATGGAGGGCCTGGTCAGCTAATTCCCTTAGGGCCAGGCTGGGACTCCAACAACATAATGAGGTTATGTGCCCTCCCTCCAATTCAGAAGGGGTTGACAAACACACACTTGATTGCAAAGGGGCAGGATCCATCTTCATTTTCCCTCCCCTTTAAGAATGAGGCCTGAGATTGTTTTAAATTTGGGTGGGTGGAAGGAGCTTGAATATGTCATTCCCCACTGTAGCAAACCTTGGCAGTAACTAACTCCCCACGTCACCCTATCCAATGTCATCCAACAAAAATAGAGAACTGCTGTCACCTGAGTTTGCTGGTAAATAGGTTGCAGTGAAACAGTTTTATCTACTAGTGTTTAAATTATTATTGTTAGGCTTCAGAGTAAACACATTTGAGACAAATAAGCCATGGGAATGACTGGCATACATTAGCAGTTCACTGGCTTGACACCTCCATTGGTTTGCACACCACTCCCCAACAAGGAGCCCACTCCCTTCTTTCTGATGCCAAAGTTGGAAACTCCCTGCCTTCCCTGGCACATGGTTTAAGTGTGTGCAAGCGGTCCCATGTCCATGGGGTTGGGAAGGGATTTACTCCTTGTGGCAAAGCAGAGGGGCCTCAGCGTTCAGGGCCTCTGCCAAACCCCACCCCAGTCACCTGAGCAGGGGAAAAACAACTGATACAATGATGCTTCACACAGCTGAGGGTTGATGAGGACCAGGGAGAGTCAGGCCTAATAAAGTAATGGGGAACAGTTGACTCCCTGGAGGCAGGCAGTATAAGAGGGGCATGACCAAGCAGTGGGGGCCTGGAATCCTGCATTCAGCCGGACTCTGAGTTGGCAAGGGCAAGCACCCTCAGGGCTAGACTTGGGCAGTGGGACTGGGCAACTTATCACTGTAACCAAATCAAGCACGAGTGTTGACCAAGAAGACAGCATAGGAGTTGTCTGTTATATCAGGGAGGCAGCATGGAGACAAATTTGTTACACTGCTTAATGAAAAAAAGTGAAATTAGAAATTTCAAGTTCCAGAGGGGTAGCTGTGTTAGTCTAGTTAAGCAAAACAAACAAGGAGTCCTGTGGGCACTTATCTGTTGTCCTCACACTCTTTGAATCAAAACAATTTTCTTGGTTTACTAGAAAAATCTGAACTAATCTTATGACTTGCCCTTCTCTGCATTTATCTATTCCATTCTACACTGTAGTTTCCATTTCATGCATCTGATGAAATGGGATTTCCCCAAGAAAACTTACGCAATAAAAACATTTCAAGATTGTTTTAGGCTTAAAGTGTCTATTTAACTGTTTCCTGAAGTTAACCTCAAGGATCCTAAGAACTGTGTTTTTTTAGCAGTAATATTCCCACAAAATAGTACCCCTCTTCATTCTTGATATAGTTGGAATTTTTTTTTAAACTGAAAACTAATTAAAATACCTATATGCATTGAAAATATCCTAATTTGTGCCTGATAATGTTGTGTCAAACTCAGTCATTTTATCATGACTTCAGTTGCCAAGGGTTGTGTTCAGCTGTCTGACTATATTTAAGAAGACACACCAATCTTCTACTGTTCTGACCACTACACTGAACGTAACTGTCAATATCGGTAAGGATGATGGTAAAAGCATTTGTTCCTGGAACACTGGCTGCTTTATCTCAGTACATTTTGTCTGTGAATTGCCCTCACAATTATATATGCCACTATCATTTAGGATGTTTACTGACTATTTAATATTAGTTTTGTCAAGAAGCTGTACCACAGAATAGAAAACTCAATAGTTCTTCCCCACAAAGTCAAAGAAAACAAACTAATTAATGAGTAATGTTGTTACATGTTGTGTCCTGTCTTACTGGGATCTTTTACAATCAAAGCACTGATAATTGACACTGAGGTACACGAGTAAGAACTTTACTGAACATAGTTCCACTACACAGATATCTGCAAAGTCCTGATTACTCCCTCAAATTGCTATGCCAGCATACTCTGGGCTCAATGTAAAACTTAAAATCTATTTTTTTCGGGACACTCCAGGTGTTCCGAATTCCTACTCAGGAAACTGTAAGAGAAGTTTCCAGGATCTGATTCTTACAGACTTACAAATTGCAAGCCAGAACAGACCGTTATCATTTGGTCTTGCCTCCTGTTTAACACAGAATACAGAACCATCCAGAATAACTTGTGGAGCTGATCTTTTAGAAAAACTTCTAATCTTGATTTAATAATTTCTAGTGATGGAGAATACACCATGACCTTTGGAAAACCATTCCATTTGTCAGTTACCCTCAGTGTTAAAAATTCTGATTTTTGACTAGCATCAACTTCCAGCCATTGGCTCATGTTATACCATTCCTTCTCAGATTAGGAGCCTATTATCAGCCCTTGTTCCCCATGTAGGTACTTAAGATTTTTAACAAGTCACACAGTCTTCTCTTTGTTAGACTGAGCTCCTTGGATCTGTCATTAGTTCTAAAGCATGCTTCCTAATTGGTTCATCATCCTCAAGGCTCTTCTCTGAACCCTCCCCAATTTGTCAACATCATTCTTAAATTGCGGATACCAGACCGGGGCACAGTATTCCATTAACACTTGCACCAGCACCTAATACACAGATAAAATAACTTCTTTATTCCTACTGGAGATTCACCTGCTTATACATACTGCGATCACATTACTTTTTTGGCCACAGTTTCATACTGAGTGCTCATGTTTGGCTTATTAGCCATGGTGAACCCCCACATCTTTTTCAGAATCATTGCTTTCCAGAATTTGTGCCATGCTTTAAGTATGGCCCAATATGTTTGTTCCTAGATATATAGATTTACATTAACCATATTAAAACAGCCTACCAAGGGACCCACTCTGTATCAGTGACCTGTTCTCTCAACTATGTCTACATTTAGAAGGTTAGTTCAAAATAAATTAATTCAAACTAATTAATTCTAACTAATAATGATTATTTCAAATTAAATTAATTCAAATTAACAGCCACACTGGGAAAACCAATTCAAACTGGCATGTCCATGGACATGACTTGCTAGTTCAAATTAGGAGAAGAGCACCAGGAGAGGTGTGGCAAGATCACCCCCAAGAAGGGCTATGCCTCCACCCAATATATAGAAAGAGGAAGGCACCCTGGGAGGAAGAAGGTTAAAAAGCATTAATTCAAATTAATGGTTAGTTTGAATTAACATGGCTACACTGGGTTAATTCAAACTAGTAAATTCAAATTAACCCTTACTTCGAAGTTAAGCTAGGTTTATAACTTCAAAGTAAGCTTTCATTAATTTGAAGAATTCCTTAGTTCGAATCAATGAAAGCCAATGTAGCCATGCATTATTTTAATTCAAATTAATCTTCATTAATTCACATTAAATTGTAGTGTAGACATACCCTTCATTATTTGCCACTATCCCATTTTTTGGGTCCTCTGCAAAATTTATCAGTAATGAATTTGTTTTGTTTCGGATTGTAATACAATATTAAACAGCAGAGGAACAAGAGTCACTCCCATCAGGACCCCACTAGAAATGTACCCAATCAGTTATGATTCCCAGTTCACAGTTATATTTTGGGACCTATCCCTTAGCTAGCTGTTAATCCATTTAATGTGTGCCATGCTAATTTTATATCATTCTAATTTTTTACTCAAAATATTACATGGTACACCTTACCAGAAGTCTAAGTATATTTCATCAACACTATTACTTTCGTCAGTTTAATCTCATGAAAATATTAAATTATTTTGATAGGACCTAGTTCCAGATCTATGTTGATTGGCATGAGGTACATTATTCTCCTTTAATTGTTTATTAATTAAGTACTATGCCTGCTACTCCATTATCTTGCCAGGGATTCATGTCAGATTGACCAGCCTATAATTTGCTGGGTCACCCACTGTACCCTTTTAAATATTGGCACACCATTAGCTTTCTTCAAGTCTTCTAGAACTTTGCAATGGCTCAACTTATTGAAAATCAACATTAAAGGTCCAGACAACTCTTTAAAAACCTTGGGGTGCAAGTTATCTGGACCAGTCAATTAAAAAATATCTAATTTTAGTAACTGCTGTTTAATATTCTTCTGAGATACTAATGGAGTGAAAAGATTGTTATTATATGATTACATCATCAGTCTTTTTCCCCAAATACAGAGCAGAAATATTTATTGATCACTGCCTTTTTTGTGTTATTATTGATAATTCTACCACTTCCCTCTTGTAATGGTCCAATACCTTTGTTAAGATTCTTTTTGTTCTTAATACAATTTAAAATACTTTTAAAAACCCTTTTTATTATCCTAAAGTCTTCTGGACACACTTTTCTCCTTGTGTCATTTTTTCTCTGTTATCAAATTCCTATATTTCTTAGCCTTTGATTTATATTCTTTACCATCAACTTCCCCTTTCTTCCATTATTTGTATCAACTTTTTATATCTGGTTTCACTTCCGCTCTAAATCAGGTCAGTTTTTTAACCAATTTGGCCTGCTTCCTTCACTGTTAAATTGTGGTTTTTGGGGCAGCTAGTAAAGCATTCTTAAAGAAATCCCAATTTTCTGCTTAAATTCTACCTCCCAGCTGAATGGGCTCATAATTGCTTTCTGCTTTGTGCCATTGGCCCTTTCAAAGCACCAAGTACACATATTAATGGTCTGGACTTTATTCTGTTAGTGCATTATAAATGCGATCATGGCATGATCACTTGTATCTAAACAACCATCAGTATAAGGCCAGTTCCTTTTTATGTGTCAAGATGAAATCTAATATAAAATTTCCCAAATTAGAAGCATTTTTTTTGTGTTAAGAAACTGTTATCTAAGATTTAGAAATTCTAAGAAGGTTTTAGTGCTGACAGCATGAGAAGACCAGCATATTGCACTCAAACTGAAATCCCTTATAGAGTTTTTTCTCTTCACATTGAAGGGCAGGTGCATGAAGAGCTGGTCATCCTGTTGCCTAGTGATTGTGATGCGCAGCAGATATCAACTAATACCCATCTTGTGGTTTATCTGTTAGGACATTGATCCATAAGCATTAAAGATGACTTTTTTCTGAGTTATCAGTACTTGGAAGAGGTAATGTCATTTTTGACATACCGTGCTGCCAGGTTTTAGAAACAACTATATCAAATGTGTGGTACTAAATGAGCAACTACAATTCTGGTTACCCATGCTTCTAGCATTTACAACTGAAGAATTTCATTGCTTCATGTCCTTTGGTTCCTGGATTAATTGTGTTTTCACTATCGCTATTTTGTGCTAAACGAGTGCTCATATTGTCCCCTTTCTTTATCTTCCCCTTTTTAATAATTAGTTTAGCACCCTTCTCACTGCTTTAGCCAGACTGTCATGGTGGAGATTGGTTTCTCTTCTACTGAGATGGAGGCCATCCAAACTGCACAGACCCCTCTCCCCATGGAAAGAAGACCAATATTCTACAAAATGAAAACCATCTACCCTACATCATTTCTCTAGCCAGTGTTCATTTCCAAAATTTTCTGCCATCCTTCACTCATGGACAGGAAGGATCTCTGAAAACATAACAATGTTTTTTCTTCAGCACACTTCGAAGTTTCCTTGAGTCTTCTCATCTGTGACATACCTTGCAACACAGTAATTTTTTACTGCACGTATGAACATTCACCATTAGATTCTTGCCCATCAACTTCAGAACACCATGCAATCACAGAGTGATGTCTTGTCCCCAAGAAGATATCACCCACTCCTGTTGTCTCTTGCAGAATATTCTTTTGATTCTTCTGATTACTGAAACCCCAACAAAGATTGTCTGTCTGTCTTGGATTGTTGGATAACTCATTGTGGGCAAGCTTTATTTTCTTACAGGTTGGGCCAAGCAGCCATTTAAGGTTTGTTTGAAGTACTTTGCTCTACTTTGTCAAAAGCTTTTCAGATTATTTTCTCTTCCAGTGACAGAAGCCATTAACAAGAAGAGCTAGCATCAAGTTGTCATGAGACAGAAAACAGAACACACACTTGGCCCTTTCATCTAACAGTTTGTAAACAGAGATTAAATTGACAGTGTGTTGTCTACACCTATAAACATTGTTTTGGGGTGGTTTGAAATACACTCTGCATTTAATTGGAGGTGAGAAGCTCTTTTAAAACATTGTATGGATTAATATAATTTAGATGAAAATCAACAAATGTAACTGCTGTAAAACTGAATTCATTAGTCATTTTAATGTTTTAGAAGTCATTTTTGTGCATCTCACCATAATGAAAAATAACGTATAGAGAGTATTTATGATTGAATGGAGTCAAATAACATTTCATGTATTTAAAGACTCAGCATTGTTTTAATTTGGTTTGGTTAAAAATGAGTCATGAAGAATATAATGTTTACATCACACAATATTAAACTTATTCTGTATTTTTCATAGAAGTAAAAGAAACAGGAAATCACTGGTATATAGTTTTTGCCAAACTGTGATGACTTAACAGCCTCTGTATAACGGACCTTCAGAAGTAAGACAGGAGCATTGAGTATCATTAATTTTAAAGAGAATAGCTATCTATCAAAGACTTAGTACTGAGGTATGTGTTGAGAAGCTTCTACAATACCTGTGTATGTGTTTGGACCAGATTCTCAACTAGTGTAAATAAACATAGCTGTATGACATATGAGAGAGAGAGACACACACACACACATTCACACAAATATAATGAGGGGGAAAGAAGCCTTAGCATCAAAACACGATTCATCAATTATAACAAACACGTAGGAGCAACAACTGAACAAGTGAGAAAAGGTAAGTGAGAGTATTGGGTGTTAGTGACAATATATGAAGAGGAAGAATACAATAAGCAATGTGTTAAGAGCTAAAGTAGCAGTGAGCAAATACCTGATACAAATCCTGCTTTATAAACATACACTTTGAAAACAGGCAAATGTAGAAAAACAGACATTATCATTTTTGCTATTTACTAGTTTTGGAGGTACATAAGGGTTTCATATGACCAATGTAGATCTTAGATACAGGAAAATTATTGTTTTCTCTCTTTTTTTTAAGAAAATCACTAAATACTGACTTACTTCAGAAACGAAGAAGAAAAATGGTGCTGATTTCTTGGCAACAAAATAGTACTGTTCTGCCAAATCACATACTGTACAGTGAGACACTGAACCAAAAGATATAAAGAACAAACTAACAGCACTAGTCACATGCAGCAATTAGCTAGGGTAACAGAATTGTTTTTTAAACTAGGATTTAGACTTCATTTAAATAAAACTCTACTCAAATTTACATGTTACTATGCATTCAACCTGAAATGAAAGTACTTAGTGTGCTGAATCTTCAGTGATTAGACTGGAATTTCAGGCAGTATTGAAAGAGCTGGAATTTGGGAACAGGAAATTATCCTTGCTTGCAGAAAACATTCCAATTCATTAGATATATAAAGATTCACTCCTACAGCCTCCACCAAAGAATTATTCAACCTTTTCTGAAAATGCTACATTGTTAAACAGTTCTCTTTAGTCATAAGCTGAAAACCAGTGTACCTTGATTAAGAAGTGATTAATATTACTTGGTGAGAAGCTAAGCTGTCATATAGTCGTCTGGAGGATCTGTAAAAAAGTCAGAAAGATATTACAACACAGCATGAGCTACTCTCTGATCTTCTAAATACCTGGACTGTATTTGCTTCTACAATTTCTGTCTTATCTAACTTCCTTTATAGTCACCTGTAAGTTTATATTAAAGCCCTAATCAGTAGCATGGATTCTAACTGGGGATTTCAGTGTACAGAAATTAACCAAAGAAAATACATGCATTTGCACTTTAAAATCCTTCCTGCCATTTCACTCTATTACCAAGACAGTAAAGTTCAGAAAAATGTAAAAGAAGGTCTCTACAACAAACACACACAAATGTCACTGGGTGATAGTGATTAATAGATATTGTTAGCAATTATTTATATTACAGTAACACTTAAGGATGATACTAATCAAGGGCATTATTGTGCTATGCACTGTACAAACATATTACAATACCATGTCCATTTATTGCAATAAACTATAATATCTATATCTATATCTATATAAAACCTTGATGCCAGTACAACTGCAGCCATATTATGAAAGTGCATTGATTGAACTAAATCAGTTGGTTTTGTTAATCAGCTTAGTTAAATTGGTGCAAAAACTGTATATAGACAAGCACTTACTTGAAGATTATCCCTAAGGAAGCACCTACGCAGACAAGACAAACACAAGGTGAGCAAGGAAACAAAGGTGAAGTTACTTGCTTGAGGTTATATAGAAAGTCAATGGCAAAACCAGAAGTAGAACTTAAATTTCCTAACTCCCAGGCCTAATCCACTAAACCATGCTGTCTTGCATCATTAAGGAGACTAATTATCAACTTAAACTTGGGCATGGATCAGCCTAATTTGTTTTGATTTCAGATCAGATAATCATTTGTGGAACTAGTGACTATATTCACTGGGACGCATCAAGAATGTTAACGTACAGCCAGCTTGTCACTAAACATAATGCAGATGTGCTGAGTTGGAGTTGATGTGGTTGCACTCTCCACATGAAGGCTAAAGACAGTTGCAGTCTCAGCAGTACAGTGACTGCTCCTCCATATATCCATAGGAGCTCATTGTGGGCAGGAAGTATGCTGGGCCATGGTCCCAACACTCTCTGCACTAGCTCACAGAATAGGCTGGCTGTGCCCATAGATGGTGCACCATACAAGTTCGCATTCCTGCTACTGGATTGTTCCTTCTGAAGCACCTGTGTTGATCTGTGCATCTTCTCATTATCCAACATAATTTATACAATATTGTCTAACACCTATTCTCAAACTTTTGTAGGTTGCAACACACTTGCAGCACCATCACTGAATCCAGCCTCCCTGCTGCTGACTCCAGTCCCCCCGCCAGGAGGCTGCTGCTGTGCTCCAGCTCCGATGGGCAGTTGCTGGTGCTCTGCAACACACATACCACTACGTGGTGACACAGTTATGTACTGTTAACACAGTGGTTGAGAACCACAGGTCTATAAAAATAGTTACCAGGAGTAAATTACTTATATCTCCCTGGTTCTGTAAAAATACATCTTCAGAATTGTTACTCTTTCAGTAAGATATAAGGTCTGTACTGATTTAAAGACAAGCTTTTCTGCTGAATCTGCCTGAAACATTTGTCTTATATCTCAGCTGTTAAATCAAGCAGTCAATGATCTTGTGAAATGAAGAACATATGCCAGTAACACTTCATTTCAACAAGCTTATTTAGTATCTCTTACTTTGATCTTTCACTGTACACTTCCTGTAACTGGAGTTAGTTACAGGCTAAAACAAGGTCCAAAACTCCCACAGATTGAGGTTTGGTGGGGTTTGTGTTTTGTTTTTTTTTAATGTTCCATTTGTACTGGATTCCATTACCAAATATGTCAAATAATCCAGCTGGCTCTCAGTGGGTCTGCTGAAAGTTGGAATTGTTCTCACTCTATTTTACTGTCTAGGTTCTATGTGGTCCTCATAACAACCCACAAGATAGGGAAGTGCCTTCTTCCTTTTAGAGCTTGAATACAACATCACATAGGAAGTCTGTGTTGGTAGCAGGAATGGAAGCCGGTCCTGTGTCCAGTCATTAGACCATTCTTCCCCTTCACCCTTCATGCAACACACAGACTATTTTTCAGTCTTGATGCAGAGTTTACAGTTATGTTCAACATCAAATTTTCAGGTAGAACCAGGTTCTCTATCATCTTCTGTGGCTTTGTAAGGTCCAAAGAGGAGCAGAAATGCATTTACCTTGCAGAGGTATAGGAAGAACCTACAACTCCAAGCAAAAGTCTAATTTAGAAGCATCTTTCTCTGAAGGAATGGTTGGCATATAGTAGGCAAGTTAGGGAAAGGATGGGAGAGGAAAGCCAGTAGGTAAATGCACAGTGTAGCTGCATTGGTTTATAACCTTGGTTTATTACCATACTCAAAAATTCAGGCATTTCTTCACCGACCATCACCACAGCAGAAAAATGACATTACAAAGACTCAACCAGCATTGCAATGTGGTCAGATTACGTACTCTTTACAACATAACGCTACTCTCTCTTGCTAAAGAAAATATTCTGATTCCAAAAAAAGCATTGTTAAAATAGAATTAAGGCTGATTCGTACATGTAAATTTAAGGGAATAAAAACCTTAATAGAATGATGTAGCTTTTGGGGTTTTTTTAAAAATAAATTTGTAAAGTACTGAATGAGTGCAAAAGGTCATTAAGCCATGCCACTATTAGAAATAAGATCAGAATTCTGATATGTGTTCCCAGTCCAGTGTTTATCCCTTTATGATATGGAATTCCTAAAAAGGTGGTATCCTGTTCTCTTCACATGTTAAATGGTCTCAGACTTCCAAATGTGTGGGTTTCTTGATATCTATAATCCTTATAAGTTGAAGTAAGTGCCAAAGTGTTTAATAACATTTTCAACATTCTGTAAAATGAACAAAGAGTAAATTTTTCTACATGTGATCAAATTTAGAGCTTTGGGGCATTAACAATTATTATTTATATTACAGTAATACCTTGCAGTCCCAATCAGATCAGTGAATTCCCCAGCTTGCTATTAAGACAAGACACCTGAGAAAAAAAATCCCACCATGTGTGTAAAATCTGTCATGCTCATAGTTTAAGAACTACCAGTTCAATTTCTTTCAAACTTGATTTTTCCATAGATCGCTTCAGATCTACAAGGAAGTTTTTTTAAATAAAAGCTTATCAACACTGTGAATTGCAAATGTGCCACTTTTGTGACTGGAATATTAGAAAATAATTGCATGCTTATCTTTCTTCCCTACCTTTCATCTGTTCCTTTTCTTTAATTGCGAGCTCAATAGGACAGGACTCTGAGCCCAGGGCCATCCGCGGGGGGGGGTGCAAGGCTTGGAGCCAATTGGCCTGTGCAGGGCCCCGCCCCACCCCACACTGCGGGGGGTGCGGGCTGGTCCCACACTGCTGTCGCTCCCCTGAACCTGGGGGGCGGAGCTGGCCGGTCTGGGGGCTGGGCTGCGCTCTGCCACACCACCTCTGGGCCAGCCCTGCCCGCCCCCAGGGCAGAACAGCTGGCCCAGGGGAGGGGCCAGAGAGAGAGAAGCCTGGCCTGCTCCACCCCTGGAGTGGCTCTTCCTCATCCTGGGGGTGGGGAAGAGCCAGCCAGGAGCAGAGGCCAGGTCTGCGCTCCATCTCTATCCCCTTCCTCACTGACTTCAGCTCTGTGCCGAAAGCAGTGGAGAGATGACGGGAAACAGCACAGCCGTGGGGGGGCAGCTGTTCGGGCCCTAAGCTGCTCGTTGCAGGACAGCATAGGGCCTATGGAACCGTGGGGCCCAGGGCAATCGCCCCTCTCGCCACCGCCTAGGGACAGCCCTGTCTGAGCCAGATTTTGAAAAGCATTTAGGAGCCTAAAACTGTAGCTAAGCACTGAGTGGAATTTTCAAACATGCTATTGTGCCTAATATTCATTGATCTTGATTTATCTGAGGAAGCTGTATGTAACTAAAAGAAGAGGGACTAAGGCAGGAGAGGCTATAACAGAAATCACTCCCACGTTCAAGTGTTTACATATGAAGTACATATGTATATTAATAATGATATTGGCCTACATTTTCAACAGTGAATGGTGGTATTGGGATATAATTTGAGACACATTAAGGGTGCTCAGAAAGCACCCACCTTCTGGAAATCATGAGGTATCTCTAGTTGAGCATACACAATCACTACTCATTTTTGAAAATTTTGGGAGAAACACAGGTCATCTTCATCTAACGCTTTAGCACTTCCTCAATAATAATAATACAGTCTAGGTCTATACTATCTTGTTCATGGAGCCTGATACTCAGCCACTACCTAAAGTGGTCCAAGAGTAGTTATAGTCAGAGGCAAACAACTGATAAAATGCTCCAATGAAGATATGGTATCTGGAAGCTTGTGGATTGGAGTGGGGAGTTGTAGGTGGAAATATGATTAACGTGAGCTGATAGAGAGGCACAAGACCTCCGATTGATCCCTGGAAATACAGAAGGTTTGGGCTGGGACCTGTGGTCCAGTCTCTGAGGTTCTTTCCCTGCTGGAACAAGAGGGGGAAAACTCCTTGTTCCCTGCTGGAACTACAGGAGGAAAACTGCCTTCCTTACTTTTGCAGGCCCATGATTTTAAAGGGCTCATAATTTTTTAATTCTTCATGAATATCACTTTCTTGAGGTTAAACATCTTTTTAAAACTGTTCTTCAACAATTAAATATTTCTGTCCTCCTCAGACTCTGAGTTTGAAATCCTGCCACAATACCCTTTGCAACTGTTTATATTGGTTCAGTTCCCTTCCTGTTATCCATTATTTTATTTGTTCTCAACTTGTTAGCATTTTAGACAGTACTTTGTGTTAGTTCTAATTTCCTCTTCCTATCTAATCTATGCTGTTGACTCAGTTCATCTGTCAGATTCCTCCTTTTGTGTGTGTGTTCCTTTTTCATATTTTTCCCCATCACAGGGTTCATGCATTCTTTTAAAAACTTTTATTTATATAGCTATGTAGCTCTAAATATTAAATACTGGCAATATACTTTGCTTTTAAAAAGACTTCTGCCTGAAAAACAGAGGATAGGTTTTATTCTCCTCTTAATGCATGAAGGGACTTTGAGAGTAATTCCCATTAGCACTAGTGATAATTATACATGTAAATCTTCATACAGCAATAGACACACCCACACCACCATTTACTTATTGTGTCCCTCCTCTAATAATAGTAATCAGACTAAACATTCCATAAATTGCAGATTTTACTAATATACTGTAGTAATAGTCTTTTTCTGTAAAATATTAGAATGAAAAACTGACAAACTTTAAATGCATGAACCTATATCATCTAATCCTGAAGTCCTTGTTCAATCTTTACTCCATTCTGTGTCAGGCACAACCATTCTAGATGTCAGTGGAAGCTGAGGCTGAGCAAGTGCTCAATCTGGATAGGGACTCTTTTTAATTACCCTGGGCATGTTACATAAAATCCCATTTGTTAATACTGCTCATAGAACCTATGTTTAGATTCATGCTCTTTCTCTAAAACTGAAGGAAACACAACCCAGAGGGGGACAATTGTGCATGTGTGACCAATACTGACATTAAATAACATAGACCAATCCACTGTGACTAATTCAGCTAGCATCACCAAGGGCATGATTCAGAGCCCATAGACATCATTAATGGCAATTCAGCTGAATATAGGGGACTCAGGATCAAGCTCTAAATGAACCCAAAGAGGATATATTTCAAAATATGCATTGCTTTCTTTCTCTAAGATTTGAGTTAGTTATTAAAAGGACAGGGACATGCTAGAGAGAGTCCAGCGGAGGACAACCAAAATGATTAAAGGGCTGGAGCACAAGCCTTATGAGGAAAGACTGAAAGCATTATTTAGTCTGCAGAAGAGAAGATTGAGGGGGGATTTGATTGCAACCTTCAACTACTTGAAGGGATGCTCTAAGGAAGATGGAACTCGACTGTTCTCAGTAATAACAGAGGACAGAAGAAGGACCAATGGTCTCAAGTTGTGGTTAGGGAGGTTGAGGCTGGATATTAGGAAAAACTTTTTTACTAGGAGAGTGGTGAAGCCTTGGAATGAGCTGCCGAGGGAGGTGGTGAAATCTCCATCTTTGGAGGTGTTTAAGGCCCGGCTGGACAAAACCATGACTGGGATGGTTTAGTGGGAGTGGTCCTGCCTCTGGCAGGGGGTTGGACTAGATGACCTCATGAGGTCCCTTCCAACCCTATGATTCTATGATTCCAAAATGATATTACTGGAGGATATGCAATGCACATGTGCTCGTGCTCTAGGACTATCCTGAAACACAAACTTTGCAGAGATCTCTCTTAGATTAATTTAATCCTTGCATGTGCCCAAAAAATAACACTTAGCCAATAGAAAGGTCTTCATTATATGATTAGCAGGAAGTAATGTTGGAAATAGGAGCTTTATAATAGAATTATGTTGAAAGAAGCTAAAGGCTTACAAGAGTTGAATCTTGAACTAGCTATGTGTTTGTGTTTGGATCAAAGTCATAGGTGTGCCAAACACTTTTTCTGACTAGATGGAAGGAACAGTGAAGCCCTTTTATGTCATAAAGACAGCTGCCAACAATGGAGGGAAACACATGGCAGGTCAAAGCTGTGCTGTGTGGGCTGAGGGATTTCCCTGAGTGGATATGCAGGGGTTAGGGTATTGATTCTGTAGCCTATTTGTGTTAGAGGAGAAAGTTAGCAGAAAACTTGGGAAAGCAGTTTTGAGTATGATCTTCAGATATCACATTATCCATTTCTCCTGTTAACAGAAACAACCCTGGAAGCCACCAAATACTGACTAGCTGCTCGGGCCTAAAGGACAACCCTATAAATATCACAAACCAAGACATGTCAATCTATTTCTGTAATAAATGTAAATTATTTAGGAAAGTACAGCTGATAGATGACTTTGGTGCTATTTTTGTTCCATTATCTGTACAACTTAACATGTTTCCTTTATTTTTCCCTACACAGCTGAAATTAAACAGATATTTAGCTGTCCTCCCTTGTATAGGTAAATTATTATTAATTATCTGTATTATGGTAGCATCTAAGGGACCTTGTCATTGTGATAGGCACTAAACACACAGATAAGAGTTGTTCCTTGCCCCATAGTTTACATTTCAGTGGTTTAAGTGTAAAAGGGTAAATATGAGATTCTACAGCCTTCACTTCTATGTGGGGATATAGGATAATCAGGAGGTCTATTGTATTGAAATACTACTGCTTCAATTTTCTGACCACATAAAGTTGATCATTTAAAAATAATATATTTTTAGTGCAAGGATGGAAGATATATGAATTTTTACCTCTAGAGACAGGTGAATTGATCATAAGGGTCAACTGACACAGAGTTAAAGCACATTTGAAATTTTCAATAAATCACTGCTATTTCTATCCTTTGAAAGTCACACACTGATAAATGAGGAATAATTCCAATAATTACCTATTTTCTTAATGTAAGAAAAGCCATTATAAATGTAAACAATACTCTTCAATATTTATGATATCCTTTTCTCTTGCTAAAGAATTTATAGTCCTCACTATAACTATACATTATTGATGTCCATTTAGAATTTTAATGAACAGGAATGTGAAAACTGTTTAAAAACCAAAATGTCAAATATCTCATTGATGAATCCTGACTGCGTTCAAGTCTGTTGGTGGGAGATATAGTTTATGCCAATAAAATCCAACTGGAATCAGAAGTTGGGGCTTGGCAGAGGGAAATCTGGTTAGTGGCTTTGTTTTTGCTTTGTTCATAGAATCATAGAACCATAGGGTTGGAAGGGACCTCATCTAGTCCAACCCCCTGCCAGAGGCAGGACCACTCCCACTAAACCACCCAGTCATGGTTTTGTCCAGCTCGGCCTTAAACACCTCCAAAGATGGAAATTCCACCACCTCCCTAGGAAGCTCATTCCAATGCTTCACCACTCTCCTAGTAAAAAAGTTTTTCCTAATATCCAGCCTCAGCCTCCCTAACCACAACTTGAGACCATTGCTCCTCGTTCTGTCCTCTGTTACTACCGAGAATAGTCGAGCTCCATCCTCCTTGGAGCATCCCTTCAAGTAGTTGAAGGTTGCTATCAAATCCCCCCTCAATCTGTTCTTCTGCAGACTAAATAAGCCTAATGCTTTCAGTCTTTCCACATAGGGCTTGTGCTCCAGCCCTTTAATCATTTTGGTTGCCCTCTGCTTAACTCTCTCTAGCATGTCCCTGTCCTTTTTGTAGTGGGGAGCCCAAAACTGAACACAGTATTCCAGATGTGGCATCACCAGTGCAGAACAGAGGGGAATGATCACATCCCTTGATTTGTTGGTAATACTTCTTTTGATGCAGCCCAGTATGCCATTGGCCTTTTTGACAGCAAGAGCACACTGCTGACTCATATCCAGCTTCCCATCCACCATGACCCCAGGTCCTTTTTTACAGTGCTGTTACTTAGCTGAATGTTTCCCAGCCTGTAGCAGTGCATGGGGTTTTTCTATCCCAAGTGCAGGATTTTACACTTGTCCTTATTGAACCTCATAAGATTTCTATTGGCCCACTGTTCCAATTTATCTAGGTCTCCCTGAATCCTGTCCTTGCCCTCCAGTGTGTCTACTGGTCCCCCCAGCTTGGTGTCATCTGCAAATTTACTGAGAGTGCAGTCTATTCCATCATCCAGATCATTGATGAAAATGTTGAACAGAACTGGCCGCAGGCCTGACCCCCTGGGGCACACCACTCGTGACTGGCTGCCAGCTAGACATGGAACCATTGATTCCTACACACTGAAACCATTGATCTAGCCAGTTTTCTATCCACCCTATAGTCCACCTATCCAACCCATACTTCCTTAATTTGCCAATGAGAATGTTGTGGGGAACTGTATCAAAAGCCTTGCTAAAATCAAGGTATACCACATCAATGGTTCTTCCTGCATCCAGAAAACCAGTCATCTGATCATAGAAGGAAATGAGATTGGTCAGGCATGATTTACTCTTGGTGAATCCATGCCAACTGTTCCTGATCACTTTATTTTCCTCTAAGTATTTTAGGATGGCTTCTTTGAGAACCTGCTCCATAATTGTTCTTGCTTTGTGGTTCACAATAGACATTAGGTTATTTCCTGTCTGCAAAAAGCAATTGGTTTGCAAAGATAGCTCTGCAAAGGTAGCTCAGCTGCAAGGAAACTTGCAAAACCATGTTTGCCCAGAAACAAAATTCCAGTTGGCTGAAGATAGCGAGTGACAGCATTCTGTCAGTAACAAAAACAGTAACCAGTCTAAGAACCAATAAGGTGGTGGCGTAGCTTCTCAAAGGGTGCCAAATACGGTAAAACAAAGCAATGGTACCTTCTATAAACTGAAAGTGGGGTTGTGGAACATAATAAAACCACTGAGAAAGCCCGCAAAAAGCAGAGGTCTGTTGAACTGAGGGCTGATCATCCAAGGTTCCCCCCTTGCTGATGAATCTTTTCATTGGCAAGCTCACTGGACAAGTGCAAAACGTCCCACCTGGGATAGGACTGGTGCACCCAAATCAAATCAAAACTGAATCTGAATCAAACGAATAAACCATGGTTCTGTAAGTATAAGAGATAATGGTTAACAGTACTGATTGTAGCCCAGTATCAATTAAGGGCTTAGTAATAGGGCCAGGTATAGGAATTGTAGTTATATTTTTGCTGTAATAAACCTCTTGCTATCTTTTTGTTTTTGCCTTAGAACATTAAAAATATGAAAAAATGATTTATTCTAATCAGATGTAAATAAATAAAGTTAGTAAAAGAAACCAAATATATCTAGTGTCTGCCTTAGTGTTTCATCCTCCTCAACTGTATCTAGAGAATCAATTTTTGAAGCAGAATTCTCAAAATCCATAAGTGAAACTGAGTTTGATGGTCTAAATTTAGAGAATAGTTGTCTCTCACATGGTTTGGCAGAATTCTTCACAACTGGCAGAGACCTGTGTATTGAATAATATTATCAAGATTGAAACTGACTAAATAATGCTTGGCAAACTAATTCAGGTAATCATAGAATCACAGGACTGTAAGGAAGGAAGGGATTTCAAGATGTTTGCAAGCCCACATTCCTGTGCTGAGGCAGGACCAAGTAAACCTACTTGATCCCGAGAAGTGTTTGTTCAGCCTGTATTTTAAAACTTCTAATTATGGGAATTCCACAATCTCTCTTGTAAGCCTATTTTGGAGCTTGACTATTCTTCTAGTTAAAAAGATTTTCCTAATATCTAATCTAAATTTCCTTTGCTGAAGATTAAACCCACTTTGTCCTAACTTCAGTGAACACAGAAAAATTGATCACTATCCTCTTTATAACAGCCCTTAATATCTGGTGCACTTTCAGCCTTCTTTTCTCAAGACTGAACATGTCTGTTTTTTTAACCTTTCCTCAGAGGTTAGGTTTTCTAAACTTTTAATATTTTATGTTGCTTTCCTCTGGATTCTTTCTAATTTGTCCACATCTTTCCTAAAGTATGGCCCTCAGATCAGACAAAATATTTAGGTGAGGCCTCACCCACTATTGAGTAGAATGGGACAATTACCTCCTGTGTAGCCAAGAGAATGACACAATTTGCTAGCTGAGGCCTCACCAGTGCCAAGAAGAGTGGGAAAATTACTTCCTATGTCTTACATATGACATTCCTGTTATTATGCCCTTGAATGCTAGCCTTTTTCACAACTGTATCACATTGTTGACTAAATCACTTTTTGATCCACTATAACTCCCAGATTCTTTACAGCAGTACTACTGCCTCACCAGTTATTTCCCATTTTATGACTATGTATTCGATTTTTCTCTCCTAAATGTAGTTGTTTCCATTTGTCTTTATTAAATTTCATTTTGTTAATTTCAGACTACTTCGCTAACTTGTCAGGTGAATTCTAGTTCTGGGTGCTTGCAACCCCTCCCAGCTTGATGTCATGCACAAATTTTAGAAGCATACTCTTCATGCCATTATCCAAGTCACTAATGAAAATAATGAATAGTATTGGATGCAAGACTGACCCTTTCTGGACCCCTGTAGATACAACACCTCAGTTTGACTACAAATCATTGATAATTATTCTTTGAGGATGATCTCTCAAACAGTTGAGCACTGGTCTTATACTTATTTCATCAAGACCACATTTCCCTAGTTTTCTTATGGGACTGTCATGTGGCATTTTGTCAAAAGCCTTACTATAATCAAGATATACTGCAGCTACTACTTCCTCCCTGTCCACTATGCTAGTAAACCTGTCAAAAAAGGAAATAATTAGGTAGATTTGGCATGATTTGCTCATGGTTATTCCTTATAACTATTGTACTCTAAGATATGTTTACAAATTGATAACTTTTTCCAGTTTCTTTCCACATAGCAAAGTTAAACTTACTGATTTATAATTTTCCAGGTCCTCTTTGTTCCTTTTGTTAAAGACAGGTTCTATATTTGCCCTTCTCTTGTCCCCTGGGATCTCACCCACCTCCAGGAGCTGTCAAAGATAATTGCTAACGATACCAAGATTGCTTCAGTTAGATCCTTAAGTACCCTTGATGTATTCAAGGCCTGATGAAATTCATCTAACTTACCTAAATGTTCTTTAATGTGTTTTCTTTCTTTCTTTGGCTTTGTGAACATTTCCCCTTGTTAACATAAGTGACCTGGATCTTCACTTAAACCCAGCTCAAAACTGAACTCAGTCTTATCTTTTAAACTCTCAGAAAACTTATTTTTACATTTTTCTGTGCCTATGTGCTTTGTGGTTTTAGTGAGGACTTGATCTAGAAGCATAGAAATTCCTGAAAAAGTCATAGCTGATGTAGTTAGAGCTGGGAATTATCAGAAAGGAAGCTTGAGGGAAACTGCTCTCATGAGGTACTCTGCCAGATTTCTAGACTGAAAAAGATCAGATAAGTTTTGGAGGAGCAGCCAAACAACTGGCTGGTTTCCCATCATTAGGAGTGGCAGAACCTGGTGAGAAATTATACATATGCTTGGCTTTAGTCAGTCGCTGTCACCATGTCACTAAAATAAAACAAAATTTGATTTTTTGGTTTTCAACAAAAACTTAAAAATAGTATCTAATACTGAAACCAGTGAGTGTTTTGTTTATGTCAGGATTGGATTTGAATGTAAACATTGATTCTATTTTATTCTGTAAATCACTTTTTTAAAGAGTAGCATAATCTATAAGTAACTGTGGATCACTGAGGACCTTTTAATATCTTCTATGCAAGTATTTGCATAGTTTCCCTTGGAGTCTATAAGTCACTTTTTTTTTTTTTAACAGTGGGAGGGAACTGGAGCGGACAATTAAAGAGCACAGTTCACACCTGCCTATGGGTCTTATAAGGAAAGTCATCTATTAGGAGATGGCTAAGGAGGTATCATGTATGAGTTTGTCAATTAGACTTAGTGATATGACAAAAAAGAATCACAATACTAGCAGTGAAGAGAAGAGCTCAGATTCTTCAGCAATGCTCATTGCCGGCAGAAGAGGAATTAGTCTTCTCAAAAAAGGGAAGGAATTATTTTCTTCTCCTTTGACAGAAGAATTCAGAATGACTTGGATGCAGTCAATTAAGTGGTGTTCCCCAACATTACAAGGTGTATGGCCTAAGTTAGGCAATATTTATTTCTGCATCATTGATGGGAAGACTGTTGAAGAGTTGGCACTGAGCAACTCACGAGAATCATCGAATTTAAGACTGAAAAGGACCTGTACAATGATTTAATTTGAATTTCTACATAACACAGGCCATAGCATTTCATCCAGAATGTGCCCAATCAGCCTCAAAATTTGCTGAATGGTCTTAGGAAAGTCACTTGTTCTCTCTGTGCTTCCATTACCAAATTTGAAAAATGAGGACAATCCACCCCATCTCACAAGAGTGTTGTAAGGATACATTCATTTATGTTTTATAAGGCTCATATACTAAAGTGATGGGGACTTAAAAGTAGATAGAAAGCATATTTGAATTTGGTTATCAAACAGAGTGATTATTATTTGTGTTTTCTATATGGTTCTCTACTCCGATGTGCAAGAATAATTAGTTTGTCAGCGTAGATATGCAAAAGCTTTGCCTGTTCACAAACCCGAAACCAGCATTTTATTTGGTAGTGGTGGTTTTTCTACAAAATCATTGGCTAGGCAATTTATTAATGTCAAATGATTCATTTGATAGAAAAAATGAAGTAGGCTAAATTCTAAACTAACTTTCACCTAATGGAACACTATTGAAGATGGGACAGGGTATACAGAAATAGCATGTTGCAACACTTTTCAGCCATGGAGATTCCAGATCTTGATTAGCTCATCAAATAGCTATGCTACTTTTCTCACTAAGATAGAGGAATGTCTATTTTAATCATTATCACATGTGTAGAATAATGGTGGCATGTGTCTTTGGTCTTTATCCAAATGCAGCATGTTCTGGTATCAAGTTTCATTAATTAAAAGACTATTCAGTGACAAGCAAACTAACAGCACTTCACATTAAGCTGAATTACAATACCCAAACACTTTATTGTATTTCTGCCAGTTCCAGTAACTATATAATTGCATCCTTATTCTGACATTCTTCTGTTGATATCATAGATGCATTGTGGCATCTGATTCCAAAAATCCACTCAACAATTTGCTAGGCTGAAAACAAAAGGGTACCAAGTGGAGAAAACATTGGCTATAAATGCAGGGTAAGTATTACTGAATAAAACACGACCAAACAATAGAAAACATGCATCTGTTACTGCCACACAAATAATAAATACATAAAATATGAGATCTACGCAGGCAAGATGACTATGCCAGTGGTTCTCAACCTATTTCATAGTGTCTCCACATCACAAACCAACAATTTACAACATTCTCCCCATCTAGCCAATCATCCTTTACCAAAAGTCATGCCTCCAGGCTTTCTCTTCCTCCTTGTTTTATGCTACATTCCTTCAACCCAATTTTTATTTTTTCCATGCCGCAGTTACTCATTTTAGATACCCAGCCTATGCCTACCTGAGCTGCTGCTGTTCTATACTTAATCCAGATCTTGGCTGTCTTTCCTGGCCCAGTTGCCTGCAGTGTTTTAAAAGTCTATGCACATCGACCAGCTCCAGGAGAGGGAAAAGAAAATGAAAGCAGGGGACTTGTTCCCTGACTGAGATGCCCAAAGACTGGAAAATAAATGCATATACAACATTCTCAAACCTTCCTTCAGCATTTTTCTTCAGGTGCTGCCTGCTTTAGCAGCTACTTGCCCAAATCTTGTTAACTTTATTTGATTTGTCTGCTGAAGTGTTTTTCGTTATAAATCTCCAGTTCTGAGGACAGCACAGAAAAAGTAAAGATGGCATCCAGCAACTCAAGAAGAAAATGGGAGAGAAGGTTCAGAGGCAGAAAAATGCAAGAGATGAGTTTGGTAGGCCACATAAAAATACTGGTGTGTGTCTGTGACTCATAACTGTTACTTTGATGGCCGCCCCTCCCGGGCCATCATTAAAGTACGTAGAACATGTGAAGTGAACAATGGCTCCTTCACCTTAACTAGATGGCCCCCTTGAACTCAACTGGATGGCTGATACCACCCTGGGGGCCCATTGTTTTGCAGGGCTTGGTGTAGGTGGGCTCTGCCTAACTGCAAGGTCCTGCAGGACATGACTCATTACCCCCCCACCATTCCCTGTAATCAGGGAAAGGCAGGAAACAGTCTTTAAAAGCTGAGGTTCTGGGGTGCTCAGGCAGGACGGTTTTCAACATCTCTCCTGGCCTGATCAACCAGAAGCTGCCTCCTCCGCTCACGAGTTCCCCCTAGAGCGTATCCACGAGTTACCCCCACGAGTTACTGCCGGCTGATTACGAGTCTCCTCCAGCCTGTAATGCTGTTACCCTTGCTGCTAGGAGTGGTAAGAGTCTGCCCTGCAACCTTTCTCTAAGAAAAAAGTTATTCTATTTCTTTAGGGCTGCTTTAAAACTGCTTTCCCCAGCTTTACAGGCTTGCGTGTGTACCTTTCTGTTTGCTTGCAGCTCCAGTTTGTGTTAGCAGCTCCCCGTGTCTGTAACTGCTTCTTGCTACTTTGTATCACCCAGTGTCTCTCTTTTCCTCCTGGGTTGTTTGAACTTGCTTTAAGAGTATTGTGTTTTGCAACATTGTATAAAGTTAATTGGTAGCCGTAGAAGTCTTAAGTTAGCTGTTAAAATTGTTTCCTTTAGTTCCTAGCCTTTAGAATTGTTTTGTTAAGTTGCCTTTGCCCTCCCCTCTGTAACTTCCCCAACTTAAATAAACTTTTTCTCCCTAACTTTACTCGTCCCCTCTTTATTTCCCGACTCCCTCCCGTGTGCCCGAAGTTCACCGCTGCACCCAACTCCCTTTCCCGCACTCCCTCCTTCCTCTGAAACCCCCTTTTTCACCACTTCTCTGCTCCTCCCTTCTCCCCCCAGCCGCCGCCGTGTTTTCCGCGGCTCCCCCTTTCGCCCCTGCACACCTTTTCTGTGGCTTCCAGCGGGCTCCCCACCCTAGCCGCCGCTTTCCTGTGGCTCCCCACGGGCTCCCCGCCTTTGCCGCGGCTTCTCCACCGCTTTCTGCGGCACCCCAGCTCCCAGCCACTTTTCTGCGACGCGCTGGGCTCTCCAGTGGTGCACCCGCTTTCTTTGTGGCTCCCGAGCCGCTCCCGTGGCCACCGCCGCTTCCCCTGAACTCCTGCCTTCCCCGCCAGCCGCTTCCCCCAAACCCCTTCTGCCTTCCCTACCATTTTGCCCTCCTTTGCCTCCCTCACAAACCCCTGAATCCCCTTTCAGCCCCTCCTGCTTCTCCCCATTGCCCACACTCCCACGCACCTACAGCCCCTCTCCTGCCTCTGTCCCCTTACCCCAACCCCCAAGCACCTCCTCACCCCGCTGCCTTTTGACACCCCCCCCACTTGCCTTTACTCCTCTTCAGGCCCCAGCTTTCCTGTTACTTATCTTCTCTGCCACTGCGGCACACTAATTTGCATTGTACACCCCCCCTTTTTCCTATGGTGTATTAAAGTAGCCTTTAGGTTATAGTGAGTAGGGCTATAGTGTTAGTAGGTTAGCTGAAGAACCCCATTGTTCCCCAACCTGTCCCCACTCCCGAAAGTTAGGTACCCCCCAACACTTTACAGAAACCACTGTGACAAACACGACATACACCAACCACTGCTCACCATACCCTATACTCATTTTAATAAAGTGTACCCCAAATCCACCCCATACCCCACGGGTGCAGTGGTTGCCCCCCAAGATCCTCAAATTTTCGAAC
Organism: Podocnemis expansa; assembly: GCA_007922195.1. Lineage (NCBI taxonomy): Eukaryota > Metazoa > Chordata > Testudines > Podocnemididae > Podocnemis > Podocnemis expansa. The sequence continues at coordinate 7,245,452 of ML682066.1, forward strand.
CTGCTGGCAGGGTCAGTGTGCACCTTATGAATATTACCTGCAGGCTGAAAATTACAGAGCAATTTCTTTTGGAGAGTGAAATGGCCGACACACACAACGAACTTCTGTAACTGTTACAAGCCCCTTTGTGATACACATCAGAGACCAATTATGAGAAAAGGCCACCACTTCCTTCGCCTGTCGCAATCCAAAAGAAGGTGGCAGCTAGGAAGAAGACCTCTTCTGTTTTTCTGCTGCTGGCTGGCTCAGCCTCATAAATGCCTAAACTCATATACAAAAATGTTAATGCTTTTCAATTGCTGTTCAGAATTTATATTTATTGCAATAGAGCATAGCCATTAGTGCATCTATCACTGGTGAATTTGTTACTGCTTCAAATGTACAATACATAATGTTGCAGCAATTTCATTTTACAAGCTAATAATGTACTGTAATATAGCTTACAATATCATGTAGATGTATTTGATTAGGGAGGTTCTATAGTCAGTCAGGCTGAATAGTGGATTACATGAGATTCAAGTTTTTAACTTATTTACTGTACAAATGAACAGCCTCGCTGCACAATAAATGTGTTAATTTAACAGGTGTAGCATTTTATCTTCTCAGATATTCACTGAAGAGGAAAAAATGTTAAACAATCTATTTTGACTTGAAGTACATCAGAGGTACAAGGTCTTCTGACACGTGACGTTTGTTCTTTTAAAGACAGTCATAATCACTTTAAATTGTTTTGTGAATTTTATTAACAACACTAGCTTCCTAAGTTCAGAAGATGTTAGCATAATATGGTTTTCTGAAATGGTGTAAATAAAAATTATTAACCTCTTGCTAATGAAGGAAAACTATTTGTCAAAGTATTAAACTTTTGTTAAACAATCAAACAAAGACTGTGTTCATAGCACAGTATTATCAATGCTTCATATTGTGCATCAGTGCAGAGGGAGGAATCCACTTGTGCACTGCCAGATGGGAAAACAAGAGTGAGGCCAGGGTGCTTGGAAGACACAATGAACAGGAAAGACATTTTAAGTACAGCGAGGCTTGATCTTTCTGCAGCTTTTCAGGGATTATCATCATATGCTACACTGAGAAGAAGGATGGCTCTAGCAGCTAGAGTGGTAACCCAGGACATGGGTCTGATTCCCTGCTTCACCACATCTTTTGTGTTAGACCTTGAACTAACTAGGAGTTAGCAAGCTAGGCACTTATAAAAATTGCAATGGGCAGCCATTTGCATCTTTAGACACTTAAATACTTCTAAAACTGACACTTCAACCTAGTCCACACTTAAAAATTAGATTGGCATTGCCTAAATTCACATCCCCTAAGCATGATAGCTATGTTGACCTAAACCTCAGTGTAGTATTGCCTAAGCTGATGAAAGAATGTTTCTGTTGCTCGGAGTGCTGCCACTCAGGGAAGTGGATTACCTATGGTGACTGGAAAAAAACTCTTCCTATTGCTGTAGGACACATCTGTTCTACTGCAGTACAGTGGCATAACTACAGCACAATAACTTGTGCTGTGGGAAGCATAGTGTAAACGTGGCCTCCGTTTTTTTGCCTCAGTTCCATGCCTATAAAATGGGAGTAATTGCTCTTTCCTACATTACAAGGGTGGTGTGACAATAAATACATAGAGGATTGAGCTGCGGTGAGATATTATGGTGATGGGGGCCACATACGAACCTTATCAGCTTGTCATTGCTGAAACACTGACTGCATTCACTCTTAGTTTATATCTGTCATGTTTAAGGTTTATCAGAATCAGACGTGTGGGGGGAGGGGGTAAAAATGAATAATGTGAACTTGCCTCGTTTTTATATTTTACATAGAAAAGGATTCACACAGAGCACTATGATGTATAATGTTTTCTGCAGTTAGTTTTCTCCTGCCAATGACATTCTCAATAGTGTACATGAATTAAACTATATTGTTGGATTAATTTAACTCAGTTATTTAATTAAGATGCTAATAGGCCAAATCAGAAAAACTCCATGCTCATTATAATATTTATATAGTATCTAAAAAAAAAAGAAAAGAAAAAGAAACCAATTTAGCTCTCTAATCTAGTTGTGTTCCTTGTAATACATTTCAACTGAGAAATGGGACACAACAGGAAATAGTTTACAATTTTTATGTGAAAGGGGACTATAACTGTCACTTCTGTTTAGCTTATAGTTTCCCGAGTTTTGCCAGTCTTTTATTATCCCACTTGGATGGAACAGTTTTTACTTTAACTCTGTTATATGCATGGTAGAGGGGGAAGGAAAAAATTACATGAATAGTTTTGAAAATCCAAGTCCTTTGCACCTTATTATCAAAAGTAATATTTTATCATTTGTTTACTCATTTTTAGTGCAGGTATCAAATGGGAACTTTTCCCCTACACTCCATAAGAATGGGTTTGGTATATACAGCAGAGTTATTGGAAAAGGAAGCTAACATATATGCTGTTAATAAAGTGAAGTATATTTCTCTTTGTGGTAAATTGAAATGACAGGAAAATCTTTCTTTTTATTCCTCTGGGGGTGAAAAAAAATCTCGTATCATGCCTACTCCACAGCCCACTGACATCAGTGGGAGCACTTCAATTGACTTAGGGACCCTTTGGATCAGGTCCATAAACCACATGCAGACTGAAATGAAGATTACTATGACCAACTGATTTGATGGCAAAAAGTGGTTCTAATGGTAATACACAGTTTGCATGGATAGTCTTACCAGCAATGCACATAATTTTTGATTCCATGCTGTGTACCCACAGCAAAAAATTTGGATTATGTTGTTTATTTCATTATTGAATGGGCATCTGTGAATTGGCTCTTTTCTAATGTGATGCAGAGTCTTCTAATACATCCTGTCTGTACTCTGCTAAGACCACTAGCTTCTACCTCATACGTCATTTGTCTCTTCAGTATGCAAAGTGGTTTAAGGGGGGGAGGGGGCACAAAGAGACCCAAAACCTGTCACCATCTCTCATACATTATGATCTGTTATAATAAAGTGAGGATTAATTGGTATGTGTTGCTTTTCAGGATACAATAGTAGCTTGGAATATATTAGATTATTTTGAATAATAAAAAAAGAAAATAGATCATTTTCAATTTGTGCATGTTGCAAAATATGCTATAAATGTGACTGATACTTATGCATGTATACCAAATGAATACACTAAAATGTTGGAGAAAAGGCCAAAGGACCTGCCATGCTTTATTTTTCCCCCCTCTTCTAAGGGTTCATTTGCCTATTTACTCCACATTCCACTCTATCCTCTAATTTATCAGTGTACTTTCATAATGAGGTAAAAAGTGTAACAATATACATATGTGCAGTAGAGCTCTGCAGCAGGACTGAGACCCTGCAAGTTTCATTGGCATAATAGCAGGAGGTGGTAAAATGTATTTTGTTGCTTACAGGATTGGATGGAGGGAAAAAAAAAAGATTTTGGTAATTCATGGGAAAACACTAAATCCCTCATCTATTTGTCATAAATAGCACAGCAGCAATACAAAGCAAGTTTTTTTAAAAATAAATGTTTTAATACTTTAAGTGAAGGAGAGAAAGAGAATTGATGTCTCTTATAACAGGAGTCAAAGAATTTTTTACGTGGATTAAACAAGATTTGTTTTATTGTTTTACTGGTAAAAATTGTGCCTGAATTCCACTGATTTCTATATTTATATTTATAATCAGTGGAATTCAAACATAATTTTTACCTCTAAATTACCACATATATATGCATGCTACGGCTCTATGTAATCACACACCATGCAGTCTTATCCTCTATATGCTTCTGTCACCACCCAGACAGCAGAATGTAAGTCTTTTGCCCCAGTGCTTTACAAGATTTTAAGTGAAAATTACCCAAGTCTTTTTCAGATCTTGCTGGTTGATTGGATGAAGGTTATTTTTACCTGGTACTCTCCTAGTCTGCAATACTTATCTTCTACAGTAAAAAAATAACACAGAAGGAGTTTGCTTAGAAGAATTACAACAGGTTGTTTCTTTTTTAAATGCCAGTATAATCTGCTTCTACCTATCTGGCTGAATTGTAAAGAATCTAGGGGTTCTGAAAGGAAAACAACATTCTCTAGAAGCTTTAAACATCTTCATACCTCATTAATATGAAAACACAACACAACAGCCTCCATCTTGTCATCAACTATTATAGGCTATGTGGAGCCTGATGTATAGTGCAAAAATTATATTTCATGTGGCAGTGTCACAAACATAAGTCTATTGTGTCAGAAACCCACTAAAACTGTTTAGGTTTATCTTATCAAAGAAAAAATAAATTTACTACTAAAATGAGATAGTCTTGAACACCCAACCGTACTTCCAGGAAAGAAAAAAAAAACCACTGAATTCTATTTTATGCCAGATAATTTTTCACATAAGGATGTCACCAACACAGTAGGTTCTTAAGTTGGTTGTTTTCAGCAACTTTTTTCAAACACAAACTGCAATCAACCACACTATAAACACTATCTTTACTGTTTCCAATCCTTTATAAATCAATCAAATAAGATTCACTTTCATTTGCCAGTTAAAAAAGGGGAGATCCTCTAGTTTGATGTAATAAAACAAAACAATTAATTTATTTAGGATTGGGAAGAAAATTGTCAAAACTTAATTTAAGATTAAGTCCAAATTAAGTCCATAGACTACGAGTGATTGTAACATAAATAATTTTCTTTCTTTTCTGATATGTTTTTCTTACTTTTTACAAAATAAAACAAAACAACACATGAACTCTGAATGTCCTCTTCTCTGTCACCCCCAACCCAAAAAACCCATGAGTCTCCATTACCTCCACTGTTTCCTTTGAAATAAAAGGGGCACTACAGAGTTTCTTAATCCAAACAAGTACCATGTTGTTCCCTAATACAATGAGCAAGAGAAAGACTGAGAAAATATACAGAATACAACAGTATAAAGTGGAATAAAATCACATAAATTTGGCAACTGCTGTAAATGAATGGCTAGTGAATCAGCTTAAGGAAACTAGACCACTACAGATGGTTTGTGTGTGAGTATGTGAGTGTGCGTGTGTGCACGCACACACACACAATTTATTTATGAAACTGTGTCATCTAAACACCAAATCTTGCACAGCAGTAAAGGCAATTAAACAGAACAGCAGGAAGATGTCAATCAGTCCAACAACCAGCAACAGCATCTACTATCAAAGCAAATAATGTAAATGTACAAAGTACCTTCTATCAAAGCAAGTAATGTAAACATTCAAGGGACAATAAGGTTGTGTCATAAAAAGTGAAGAAAAAATTGTAACACTGTCTCCCAGTATATATCCCAGTATATATTTTTGCTTGTATTTTCATTTTGCTAGATTAATTGCTCTACATTTTTAACACGGTATAACAGTCATGAGGTTTTCTTGAAGTGTATTGGAGCAACTTAGTAGTGAGTTTGGTGTGGTGGGATATTTTTGTTTTGTTTTGTTTTTCCATGTTAGCTTATAAATAAATGGACAGTCACAGCTTATCATCACTTAAAGATGCATGTGCATGCTGCAGTTTACTGAAACATGATTGGCTGCTACATAAATCAATCTGATAGAGATCGGTCCCATGAAGAAAAGATAAATCATTAGGCCTGTGCTTTGGGAATGTAATTCATTTTAGATAGTGATTATTGATGATTTAATTCCACTGGTACATGTACATGTCTAGACCATGCTTTTCTATAAAATGTTACAGCAGCAGAATATATTCATTCCAGGAAATGCCACAAGGAAGTAGTGAGTGAAATCATGTTACTCCACATGAGATTTTACATGCACAGAAGTTAGCAAAGTCAAAGTTATGGTTCCCACAGCAACTGTAACTCAGCCCCTCTGTGTATATATATTTCTAGTGCTGTGTGGTGTGATAACTTTTCTGACTAAATAAATGTTCTGAGCAAGTACGCTCAATGAGGCCAAATTATGGGTGCTGTGAGAAACATAACTTCGAATTTTCTGACTTTTGTCCTTGTTAAATCTAAACCATAATATTGCACTAACAAGATTTCTGTTGCTGTGTAGCTTTCAACCTTCTTTAAACTAGTGTGCAATTTGCACACTGAAACAAATGCAGCATACCCTGCACCTTAATTCAATTCAAGTCTTTCGGATACATGAGCAAATGAACATAATGCACCAAATTTTGCACATATAACATATTGTGACCTTAATTCATACACTCAAAACCTGCTGGCATGTGCACATGGTTATTTGTACATATAGATAACCAGTTAAATGTGTGGACCTCTCTAAAACTCACCAGGAATGAAATTTATGTCTTTAAAACAATATATAAATAGGAGTTAATGGGGTCACATGCCTTGTGCTGGCCCTCTGCAGAGGGCTGTATTTCCTCCATGTTTCTTTGACTGCATGATCACTGATTACAACAGAATTGGCAGTTAAGTGTGTGAATGAATACTTCGGCCAGGTCTTACACACTTATTTCAGTTTAACTCTGTTGAATTGGGCATGTGAAAAATCCACATCCTTGAGCTACATAGTTATACCAGTATTAACCCCTCAGGGTAAACAGTAGAGGTGGAGTTACTAAGCCAGCAGGAGAATTCTCTCCCATTGGAGCATCTCCACTAGAGGCACTACAGCAGCACAGCTGAGCCGATGCAATGTTGTAATGTAGATCTGCACTTAGACATTATTACTAATGATAGCAATAGCTAAAAATGCACTTTTATGGTACTTTGTATGGTGTAGCACTGTACAAATAGTAACTAATTACTTATCACAGCACTACTATAAAGCAGATAAGTATTATAATACCCATTTTGCTGAAATGGACACCGAGTCAGAGAGGTGCAGTGATTTGCTAAGATCTCACACTGAATCACAGACAGGTGTTCCTGACACACAGCCCTGTTCTCATTCCTCTGCATCACATACATGACACTGATCAGGAAAATGATTCATTCTCAATACTCACTATGATGTTTTAACTTCCTTACAGTTTAATTTCCTCTCCCATCACCACAATCACTTTTTCAAATTTAGCAAAGCATGAAAGCAATATTGGAAAACAATGACTTCTTAAATAGACAGCTTTGGAGTTATAAAAGTTACAAATAAAGAGCATCTGAAAAAGTGTCTTCAAAAATAAAAAATATTTTTGTTTCATGCTTGAATAATTAAAAAAAAAAAAAAAAAAAGCAGAATCTTACCAAACTTCCCAGAAGAATTCTTTTTTGCTCTGAGAGCAAGCATGAAAAAATTCTGGAAAGAACTTCATACAGGGTACTGATCTCATATCCTAGCAGGGAAGCATAAGGGGAAAATAAAGGATGGATGGGCACATTATATTCAGAACATTTCAGCCTTAACAATGGGTCCAATCATCCTCCTATGGGAAAAAAAAACACTTGCAACAAGGTGGAGCAAAACTCCATAACGTGCACCCTGAAGAATTTTCCTGAAACTATTCCCTCTACTTGGATGGATCTAGAAGCCATGGATTTTGGAGGATCCTTCCAAATGCAGAATGGATATAGGAATTTTTTGAAGACACAACTGCTGCTGCACACTTTTGTAGCTATGCTAATCTTGACTGAGTCACACTGCCACAGTTTAGTAGTGTAAGGGAAGAGATCCAGAGAGAAGTTTCAACGGTAAAGCTGTATTATCTCTTACCTCGACTTTTGCATGGAAATCTTCAAGTTGTACAGGGGACCGTGCTTCAGAAAGTGGCATCTCCCCTGCTCCACTTCATTCCAGCTCTAATCATCTCTCCTGAATTTGGCAGAGCTTCAGGGGAAGAGTATCTAAGAAAGACAAAGAGGAGATAAGAGAGGGAAAACGTGCTGTTACAGAAGTGTCAGTTTCATAAAGCCAGGGAAGATCTGTGGTTGAGGGATCATCTTTTTCCACAGATCCTATGAGGTGTGCTGGGTTATTTAAATGGCTTGTGGAACTTCAATATCACTGAGAGGATATGCGTCTGAGTCTGCTTTTCACTGGTTCTTTTTGGGAAGAAATCTTTTGCACATTTTATGAAAATTACAGGATTGTCCTCCATTGTGATTGAAAGTCATTGCAACAAACATTTCTTTTTGTAGAAAAAATAACAAAGCTGTATATATAACAATAAAGCTGTTCTAGGAATTAATTGATCCTATATTAAGTCCTGTATAAGTGTTTTGGATACAACTAAAATAGATTATGCTAAAAACTCTTAGGTTGACAATGTGTTTGGAATGTAATGTGTTAACTTTTTGGAAAGCAGTTATATTGTTTGCACATCTTTTTCTTTGAAGGAAAAAGTTAAATTTGATTGTCTTGACTGCCTCAGTCAAAGTTGATATTTGTTTGGGGCTGAGCTTATGAAAGTCTCTGTGAATGCTGCTAACTTTTTCCAAGTGATGTTTTACAGAATTGCTTTTAAAAACCCCAGAGGGTAAATAGTATTCTCAAAATAAACAGAAAAATGCTGACCTTGTCAGATTTAGCTGCTGAAAGCCAAGCTGTTTTAAGACTTGGAGGATCAAGGGTCATGGTTATAAACAACATAGATAAAAAAGAAAGAAAGAAAGAAAAGCTACAAGGGAAAAAAAAGAACAACATCATGAATATAAGTAATAAATATGTTGACCTTGACAAAAAGGGAATGAGCTATTTATGCAAAAGAAGAATGGAAAAGAGAAGAAAGAAAAAGAGCACAAACTGTACTTGGACAAATATTTCTTAAAGCTTGTTTAAAGCCGGAAATGAGTCACTTTAGCTTCATCTGTTTTTGGTTTCAAAAGGGGAGAAAGGTCAAAGCTTCTTTGTTTTAAATAAACTGGTCACTACTTCTGAAGTGTAACATGATAGGCTTCAAAAGCCTTAATGAAACTGGTATTTCACTGACAACTTTGGCTGCAGCACCTCAGCAGTGGCATGGTCATGTATTGGAAGTCAAAGGAGGTTTTACAAAGAAAGGAATGGCACAGATTGACTTCATTCGTGACCTTCATTCACCAGTGCTCCTGTGACAGCCATATAGGTAACATGATGGCTAAATTTGCCATCTTCTACTATACTTTCACAAACTGAAGTTGCACACAGGGACATCTACAGTCATGTTCACAGATGTGAAATGGAGCCATTACTCTGAGCTCTATACAGTGTCTTTCAAAATAGATTCTAATAGGGATTAAACTGAAAATAATTCAGTTGAAAATTTACAGGATTAGAGAACCTCTAAGTGACAGTAAACAAGTATTCCAACTAAAGACAGGATAAGTGAATTCTAGAAAAAAAGCTAAATTCTTAGAAGACTACAGGTTTTAAGTTCTTTTAATGGAAGTGGGGCTGTCGAGGCTTGAAGATTATTAGAAGCCCTGTATCTTTAAAGAAAGTTTGCGTGTCAATTTGTTAACCCTCTGACAGCCAGTCATACCGTCGGAATTATAAATGTGAGCTAGGAGACAAGCTAGGTGAGGGCATAGCTTAATGATACAGTGTTGTTGACAGGCAGTGGTGGTTCATGGGGCAGCAAGGTGGCAAACAGGGAAAATCTTAAAGGAGGATCTTTGGAAGAGTCAGTGTTACTGGTCAAGCTGTCCTGCAGTACCTCAAAAGCCTGAGTACTGACCAGAGGGTAGATGGTTAAGATGCATGGCATGATTCCCAAACTAGTTGTGAGTTCTAGACTTAGGATTTCACCACCCAATTATCGAGTGTAAACTCCTTAGGAAGTATAACAGCCTTCCCCTTGGGTACTTCAATCTGTCTTGCCATCTAGGTAAGTCTACCTGTGTGATAAATGGTCCCTTACACCATGAATCACAGCAATATTCAAGTTACTTCCCATCCCAAAGGACCACTCACTCACCCCAGGTCAATTGCACTTTAGATCTCACACAAAGACGACGCTTGTAGCCAATCCTATAATAAACTATCTGATGATTTATTAAATAGGAAAAGGAAATGAGAGTTATTTACAAGGTTAAAACAGGTGACTATATATACACAAATGAGTTACAATCTTAAGTTTCAAAAGAAAATAGAAATTTCTGTAATAAGCAAGCTCTATACATTTGTTAGAGTTAATTCAGGCTAAGCCCTGGGGTTCTCTTGCTCATGTCTACAAAACCTTGCCTTTCAGTTTACAAGCAGAATAAGAATATAATTCCTTCTTCTTAAGTTTTTATTCCCCTTTCTCCTTCTGTTCTGAGCTGCAAACTCAGCTGATAGGAGAAATTCACTTGCCTAGCTCATCTTTGTGGGGTAGGGAAGTAGGGAGAGCAATCAATATTTTTTTTTGTCCTCTTGAATGTTTTACAACAATTCTTTTCTTGATGGGTCTTCCCTGTTGGGCAGGACATAAACACCTTTGATTGAAAAACAGCATTTCATGCCAGTTAATGTTTCTCTCCTGTCTAATGATTTACAGTTAGAGAATTACAATACAAATGCCCAGATATCTTCTAATATGGGATATAGATGTTATAACTAAGACTAAGCATTTAATAAAGACTTGTGATTCTACTACTTCATTTCAAAATAATAACCCAGGTACGTGAGCCAGGCTGACTCCAGCTATGTATTTGTCAGTGTTCAACTGAGACATGGAGAAATTGGCATGAGCTGGCATCTAGTCTGTCAGTGACACACTAGAGAAAGGGGGCCTGCCATATAAAGAAAGAAAAAGAGCAGAGTGGAGAACAGTATCATAGGACAGAGGGAAGATATGGAGAAAGGCAAGAGGACAGGAGAGTGGAGAGAAGAGGGTCTATTGAAAATGCTACTGCTAGTCTCATTTTCTCCTGTTGCTCAGACCCTATTTCTGCATGTTAAAATCTTGGCTCCCTCTGCTCTTCCACACAAATTTCAAACTGCTCATCTTCACCTTCAGAGCTCTCCTCATCTTCATTCCTATCTATACTTTGAGCTTATTTCCTCCCCATGCTCCCTGTGCCTTTTTCTGCCTGCTTCCTTTAACGTCTTGCCCACTCCCAGCTTTGTTTCTTCATTGTACTGCCCTCTACACCTGGAACATCATCCCAAGCACTATTTGGTTAGCATCCTCTTTTCCTCTTCAGATCAATTTTAAAAACCCAAGTACTGCATAATATGCTAAAGCCCATTTATTTTGATGCCCAGATACTTCTCTCTGTTTATAATCTATACTGTAACTGTTCTTGCCTTTAGACCATAAGTTGATTGGCACATGAATTTCTTCTCCTGGCTTTTTTAATGTGTACATGGCTGTCTTTCAGGGAGGGCAGAGCCCAGGGCCAATCAGCCTATGAGGACCTCCTTCGCTCAGAGCTGGCGGGGTGGGGGGGGCCTGCTGTGAGCCAGAGGCCAGGCTCTGTGCTCCGGCCTTGCACCTGGGCTGGCTGGTGAACCCCTGGAGGCAGGGTGAGCTGGGGCCGGCTGGCATGCTGTATGGCCTCCAGTGTGGCCTTCCAGGGCCTGTGGCCCTGGAGGAGTGTACCAGAAGTCATATTGCATGTAAGCTGGCCCCCACAAGGCCCACTGAACCACGGGGCCTGGGGCTGTCACTCCAGGTGCCCACGCCTAGGGAATTTGTAATACCTCCTGTAAAGTGCCATTTATTCCCAGAATACTGCAAAATAACAATAATAATGACAACAGAGAGATGGAGCACTATCAGCAAAATGAAGGAGGTTCATTGTCTTTAAAGGAAAGAATTACTATACGGTGAGGTACAGGAATAACAAAACAAATCATTTTCAAGATCCATCACTGCAGCAAACCTTAAAGCGGAACTCTTTCAGAAGTACAAATTATATAATAAAGCACAGGAAAAGAAGATTTTTGGTTGAATTTAGCCATTTCTGTGATTGCATTGAATTTCCACTACCAAAAATTACCACTTAGTCCTCCTCCTATACCCACTGGACCTTTTTGATCCTTACAATGATTGATACGGATCCAAAGGTGATCAATGTATAAAGGTATCTATTCTCTCTATGCTATCTTCTTCACATTCGTATCTGTTGTCTGCATTGGTGGCCAAAGGAACTGTAGAAGAGAAAGCCCTGATTAGGAGTAGAACTCACTGAAGCAGCTATGGCTGCTATGAAATCTCCAACAATTCAAAGCACTCATGAGGTAGGCAGGTGGCATTATGGTGGGCAAAGAATAGAAATCTCAAGTGTTGATTGGATTGAGCAAATGGACAGATGCAAAAATACAAATGCTGGGACAATAGATAAATATTCATAATGGAACAAAGATAATATTTTGTATTTTCAGATTCATGTTCCAGGCTGAGGTATCTGACTGGAGGAGGTCTTGGGACATATCTTATTTAACTTTTGTAGTAACAATCTTGGCACAAAAAGTAGACGTTTGCTAATGAAATTTGTTAATGCTATAAAGTTGGGAGGCATTGTCCATATGGAGGAAGATTATTACATTATGCCGGAAGAATTTGATTTTGAAGAATAGAGTAGAAATAATTGATTGAAATTTAAGAGTAGAAAATGCAAGGTCATGTACAAAAAGTAAGAATTGCTGCTATAAACTGAGAGTGTGTCAGTTAGACTCAACAGAGGAGGAGGGAGAACTGGATGTGTTGGTCAGCAAGAGGCCACCAATTAGCCACCAATTACATGTGGCTGTGACAAAGGGCAAATGCCTCCAAAGATGTATCAGACATCTCTAGGATATTTAGAGAAGTATTAAATAAGATCTGTTTTGGGACACTGTGTACAACTCTGATAACTCATATTCAGGAAAGATGAATTCAAACTGGAAAGGTTGTGAGGAAGAGCTACTAGGATGACCAGGAGACTGGGGGATCTATCTTATCAGAGAACACTAAAACAGCCTGATTTGTTTCAGATTAATAATATGAAGGCTGAGAGGGGATCACTTTTTATAAATACATCAGGAGGATAAACACCAAGGAGATCAATGACCTATACAAGCTAAAAGACAATGTTGACATAAGAACAAATGAGTATAAACTAGATATGAACAAATTCCAGCTTGAAATTAGAAGAAGGCTTCTAACTATTCAGGAGTGAAGTTCTTCAACAGCCTTCCAATAAGATCTGAAGGGAAAAGCAACTTAATCAGGTTTAAGAGAGAACTGGACAAAAATTATGAGTGTGATGAGGGTTACTTTTTATTGTGGGGAGAGAGGGCTTAGTAGTTCTGAGGATCTCTTCTGGCTCATGTCTGATCAAGGTCGCGCCAAGAAATTTTTCTTTGACCCCTTTGAAGGGGCACTTTCTGTGCCTTGTCCCCACCCTGGTCCTAGGAAGAATTTGCTTTTGCCCCTGCCCCAGGAGAAGCTCACTTTCCCCCCATCCTGGCTCCACAGGTGTTCACTCTTTCCTCCCCAATATGGCCCTGGAAAGAGCTTGCTTCCCTTCCCTACCCCCACCATGGCCCTGGAGCTGGAGGATTTATGTGTCCCTGACCTTTACTGTGGGGACTTGCCCCCCCCCCCCACCGTTGTGCATGCTCCTGTATTTCATGTCCTAAAATCTCAACCTGCAAACGAGACACTGGGTAAGGTAGGTCAGCACTGTGAGATAGCACCAAGCAGTCTCTCTTCTCACATGCTTGACTGGCTGGTTCTTGCTCACATGCTCAGAGTCTAACTGATTGCCCTTTGTGGGTTCAGGAAGGAATTTGTTTGTTAGGTCACATTGGCAGTTACTTTGAGAGGAAGGGGACAGGTTACAGGCATCAGGGAGTACAGGTCACTTGCCAGATCATCTAGGTATATTTCACTTACGTAAATCAATTTCCTGCCATTGAAAATTTTATAACCAAATATGGTTTTCAGCAGAGAAGAATTATCTTTCACTCTAGTGCATCACTTCACTCCATCTCTTTAGCAATCTCAGAATAAAACCATAAGTATTTGATGCTGGGCTTGTATACATACAGTTAGTGTGGCTGGGAAGCCAGGATATAGATATATAATACAGTAGTTTGCCATGTGGACCTTGCTACAGCACACAAAATTCTATAGGGTGATTTGCAACATTGCTGTATGCAACAGAACCATGTCAAGGGCTAAGTCTACACTACAGGGTTCAGTTAAGTCGACTTTATTAAGTCGACTTAATGAGACCCTATTTGTTTAAGTCAACTTTATAAAGTTAACTTAAAAGACTCTACTGCACTAAGTTGACTTTATTAGATCAACTTTAATGGGCACATTGCATTAAGTCGACTTAATAAAGTTGACTTAACCCTTATGGTTGACTTTAAGCGATGAAGTTATTAAGTTGACTTAAGCAAGTGGTTAAATCAATTTAACAAACTCCAAATGTGGCCAGGGAGTTGCTTAAGTCAACTTAAGCCTCCTTAAGTCAACTTAAGCTCATAGTGTAGACATATCCAATGTGTTCTGTCTGTGGAACTTGCGCTGAACTGGTGCAGTGTCCCTATGCAATCATATTGAGCAGCAAGCTGGTTGACTGAACACTCTGGTTTGCTGCATACTACCAGTCACGAATATAAATGACACCTTTAAGCTGACGAAAACCAAATAAATCAGAAAGTTACTGCTAACTACAATCTAGTCCTTCAATGTGGCACAGAGGCCTATTAGCTTATGTTGTTTGCACAGATAAGTAAGCCTTTTGCACGCTCTTTAATAACTCTACAAAGATTGAGAGCTTCCCAATCAAATTCATCTCAGTAGGAAAACTTCATACTTCAATGGCTCATTCACCCACATGGAATTCTAACAACAGGTGACTGAAGATACTCTTGGCCAGAAAGCAGCAATTATTGAATGCTATATTACTTTTAATGGAATCTGGAAGGGCATTGGTCTATTTTGTGCTCAATGAGTCATGCAGAAACACTTTTCATATCTTGAAACACCCTCTGTTTCTCTTCAACTAAATCTTTGTTGACAAAACATCAAGTTAAGTTATTCCACTTCTCCATCCCTTGGAAAAAAATAATCAACAAAATGAGAAAATACTCAACCCTCCATGCATTGTCAGTGGATAAGAGTTAATATGCAGTCTCTCCCCACACCTTCTGCAGAATGGAGGTAGGCTTTTAATGTAAAATATTAACTCTTCCCTGCCCTTCCTCCCCCAAAAAAGCCTACTTAGGGCTAATGAATTCAAAAAACTTCACATATGCCATTGAACTCTGGGGACTTATTTGAAACAAAAGCCACCTGGCCTTTGACGATAGCACAACTTTATTGAACATCATCAGATTAAGAACTGCAAGGAGGTTTTTTTGTTTTGTTTTGTTTTTTGTGATTAGGGAACTAGACTGAGATTTAGGGCCTTATCCAGCAAAGCATCTAATTAAACTTAAGCACTGGAGTAGTACTATTAAAGCAAGGCATGTGGATTGGGGCCTTAATCTCAGTTATCCAACTGTAAAATGGGAATAGTACTCCCTTTCTCTCATACTTTATTTACACTATAAATTCTTTAGAGGAGAGATTATATCCTATTATGTATTATACAGTATTTGGTGCACTTGGCCCTTGATCTCAGTTGGGGTCTACAGATTCTACTGTCATACATAGCAGTATTAATAAATTAACTGACCCTTCCACAGTCCCCTGTAACAGTACACCATAAAATAATCTTCATAAAGGCTCAATTTTTTGGCCTATTTGCCAGATTGTTCTGGTTTGTATCTGTATCTGGTTTACATTCACCTCCCTGGCTGCTACCCTACCATTTCTGCTTACTAGCTGGGAGAGGAGTCAAGCTGCTCTTTCAACAGCCAGAGATAATTGCTGCAATGTGAGGCAGCTGGCAGGCTAATGCACCTACACTAAAGCTGTGGCCTGCAGCCTGGAAAGGAAATTGAATGAATCTGAAACCCTTTGTCCCATTTGTTAATATTTCACAATTTCTTTTGATAAATCTCTTTTTTCTGTCTCCATATTGTATAGCATGGGGCCTCCCAGTGCCTAATTTATTATTTGACAGTTCTATGCATGCTTCAAATAATGGATTGTGAAGTTAGTATGCTATTCCAAACAGGGTTAGAAAGTTTATTCATACAGTGAGAGAAAACATTAAAAGTAAGAAGGAAGATTTATTTACCCTAGATTACTGAAAACTTGTAAAACATACAAATCAGTGATAGTCTCTTTTGAATTTGAGGCTTGATTGGTTCCTTAAGGGTCTTTATATATGCCTGCTAAATGTACAACTGATTGTACAGAGTATTGCAGAAGGGTCAGTATAACTAATATTTTACATTTATCCCTTTTCTTTTAAGTGAAGAATCTAAGCATAATCACAGTGATAAATCCGCTTTGTGTGCGTGGGTGAGAGATAGCTAACCTGAAGTTTCTCAGACAGGCCTGAGGTCTCTAAGACCCACTGTCATTCTCTCGTTTTTCTCATTTATCAAAGGGCCCCTACGATCTAGCTTCTGCATTTGTATGAAAACCAGGAGATTGCCAATTGTCTTGGAAATGTAAAATAAACACTTTTTCTACATATGTTAATGTCATTGTTTATTGACTACTTACTCAGCTTGGATGTAATTGGGGTCATTAGGGAAACATAAGCAGCTCAGAGCCTGTCAATACCTGACCTTTAAAATATTCACTACATTCCATGTTACGTGATGTTTAACAAGCTAGCCTTTTCATGTAAATGCAGCTGTTGTTGCCAAGCAAGCAGGAATAGAGGGGCTACTCCTTACAGAAAACTTTTTTTAAATAAGTGCCTTTATCCCAACAACACTGTTGAAAAAATTTGGAACATAACTCATTTCATGGATCATCTATTCTGATGTCCACATTCATTGGAAAAAGCTAAAATGAGGGTCATGTGAAAGAAAAAAAAAACTAGGAAAAAAGCACTAGGATTAAAATAGTCAGCTAAAGTATTTTAATATGTTTGGGTGTTAGGATGCAAATCAAACCACTTTAAGGCTACCTCAAGTAAAATTTTAAACGTGGGTTCTGATCACTGAGAGAAGGTTGGAAACTCTCTCATCAGGAGACCATAAAGAATGAAGCAAAAGCTATCACTAACGTGCAGATGTTATCAGGATGTGACTTCAGCACTGCTTGGCATCCCAACAGAGAGCCAAAAAGGCAGCTGTTTAACACATTAATGTGGAACCTAACCACAAACTATTCTATTTTAATTGTTTAAATTTTATAAAGAAAAGATATGTTATTTCTTGTGTCTCTGCTGTAGAATATGAGTTAATAGTTCCTGTCAACAAAAGCAAACAAGTTTTTCACTGAGTTAAAATTATTAATAGTTCTGAATTGGCTCATGTATAAATGCTTCCATTTTAAGGTGGTCTTTATAAACCAATCAAAAAGATATCTCACACTGAAAGACTGGAGTAAACTATGCTCTTTTCACACAATGTTTCAATGAATATTCAGTACTTCCAGACAATGACCATATAAGTATACAACTCGGCAGAGAAAGGGAAAACAAACAAATAAAATAAAATAAAAGCAATGCCTATGAAATCAGAATTGTTGTGAAAAGTGCAACAGAGAAAGAAACTTGGGCTGCAGTCCTGTGGGCACTTATCCATCCTAGTAACTTGATGCCCCTGAATAATATTATGCATAAAGCCATCCTATTTAAGCTACTCATGTGTAAGTATCTGCAGGGAGAGGGTCTTGGGTTGGTATCAGCACGCTAGAAGTTTAGAATGCTGTAGCAATCAGCTAACAGGTTAGGTAGCTCATCCTGTGCTATTCACTAGGCATAGTAACTTGTCAACCAAGAAAGCAAGACAACCATATTAAAGTAGGCCAGGCAGGTACAAAATGTGTTCTTGAGCTAAAATATTACTCAGCTTTGAATCTAATGTCTACTTCTTCTGCCAGCTTTTTTACTATGCTAGATATTATTTGCAGGATTTTAAAGAGCCAAAAGCAAAGAGTTCTGCAATGTGATAAGCTGTGAGACCTTTTTTTTTTTAAATTAAAAAACATCTCTGGTGCCATTCATTTGCCAAACATGGCATCATTGCCAAAACTGTAAAAATCAACTGTTTTTTTCTGTTCTCAATTGATAACCAACTCCGATTGTAACAGTCATAGTTGAGATAGGTCAGTTTACTAGTGCCCTCTTCTGCTTTACATTGGTCTCTGCTGCCCTGTCCTAACCTCTGCTCTCCCTCTAGCATTTTCTGTTCTTTCTCTCACTGATCCAGCAGGACCTTGGCCCCCTCGGGTCCCTTATGGCAAACAAGCAAGCATATACTACACTACATTACTTGAAGGTGACTGCACAGAGAGATGGAAAAAGAGAGAAAAGACCATGGAAAAGCAGGATAGCTTTCCTGAAAACTACATCAATCAAAGCAGTCCAGCTATCTCAGTTAACCCTTAGTTAAGCTCAGACCTCCTGGAGAAACTGAAAAGAGTTTGAAGGAATAAGAGATGCTATCTGCCACAAGGATTACCACTCTACATGCGGATCAAAGACAATTCCACATTTTACCCTAGTGATTAGCTGTAATTAAATAAAGAAGTCTGTTTAAACTTCATTAGCAGCAAGACGTTTGCTACAGCAGAGTGGGCACAAATCACCCATTCTTAATTAAAAGATAATCCACAGGATGACCATAATCTTCTAAAAATACACCATTTCCCCCTGAAAGATTTCCTCATCAAATAAGGATAAATGACGGTTTCTATTTGTTCAAGATATGAAGGAATGGATGCTCCTTCCCGTTTGCTTGAGTGAGTGCTGAATGTGCCTGATAACATCACTTTGGCATGCTATTATCTAAAATAGTAGAATACCTCACTTCAGCAAAGTCTCACATAAATCTTTGAAAACAAAGTCATTGCATATGTATGAGCTGAAACAGATATGACAGTGTTGGCACATTAATATTCCTGACACTGGGGGGTTTCAAACTTTTAAGACGATACCATTGAATTCAAGCTATAGCTGGTGAAAGGGGGCAACTATGAATCAGGCATCACAAAACATACTCAAATTGCATAGTGAAGGAAAGAGGTATTGCGTCAAATGTATCTTCCACGATATTCCCTTAAGAACAACTAATTTGGGTTAGAAATCAAGACTGCACTTAGCCTCACTGAAATAGTATTCTGGGAGGATCAGTCTTAATCAATGGAAAAAGAACACTAGTTCTGTAGGCACTCTGAGGGTGTACGGGTAACATATGTTTCCAATTATTCCATAACAGCCCTCATTAAAAGTAACTACAGAGCCTAATTGAACAGTTCTCTGCATAGTTGCTTTTGGACTGAAAATGCTCCTAGGGTAGCATGCTGTCTGGTTATTTAGTTATCTATTTTTAGTGCTTGATGTGAAAAACACCCAGGTATCCACTTCACTCTGCTACATTGAAGTAAGCAGCTGTAGAGAATGTAAATCATGCAACAGATCTGACACTCCTAGCTATCTGATTCTTTTGGGGCTGACCTTGATTCCACATGGAAAGGACCACCTATGTAAAACAACAGGAAAATATAAAGTCCCTCTTAAATCTTACTGAATTCACTCAGAGAGGAAAAAATGACACTGTGCGTTGGCTTATGCTTCATTTGGATGGTGTCTGCACTGATACATTCAAGTCCTCTACTTAGGCCCTGATCCTGCCTTGGGCCTCTGCACAAATGCAGAGGCCCACCCACAGAGACTTGAATGTAAGGTCAGGGCTTTAGATTGCAGGCAGGGATTAGTGCTTTCCACCTGTCTGTGAGACATTTAGGATGGAGTTTACATTAATAAATAATATTAAAAAAAGACATTTAATCATAAAGCAGAGGATGAAGACTCCTGTCTTAGAACTGGTATATAATTCTTCAAACTCCTCTCTATAACTTGAACTTAATATTGAAATGTCTGCAGATAGTGACCATCTCCCATAAGAGCATAGCAGGTCTGTATACATGCTGACCTTGAGGTTTAGGACAGAAGGACTGCCTAAAAAGATGGTCCATTATTACAAACCTGATTTTTGACACTTTCGCCATTTATCATTTTTTTGCATCTCAGACTTGGTCTAAGCTCTGACACCTGACACTCAATAATCTTTCACTTTGCATGCATGAAGACCAAAGAAATTCCTCTTTCACAACCAGTCATGAAGTTAACTGTTGATAAAGGCATCTCAAACACTTTTGATGACATCAGCTTTTTTATGCTATTATAAGAGAGCCCTTCTAAATATTTTTAGACTTTCATAAAATCCTGTGGAGGTGCTGAGGTCAGTGCTTTCAAAACAACAAGAAATACATCTGTGCTTTGGTCTTCATTTAACTCTTTTATTACACTAATGCTATTTGTCATTTCCTGTGTGTGTCAGCATTGCTACTGAATGGCAAAACATCATGGATATACTACGCAAAAAAGAAAATCTTGTATTCTGCTATTAGCAATACTACTTTAAGAAGAAAAATATATTCCAAGTTGATAGATTATCTGGCAACAGCAAGATATTACATTTGCTATAGTCTTGAACTATAATACACATTGAGAGACAACTGCATAATGGTGTTGCCTCCAGGCTATTGTATTAGCTCCTAATTCTTTTATAGCTCCACTATTCTGGGCAGGTCTGATTTCAAATGAAGTTTGCACTGATCTTGGAAATGGTGTAGTCCATTCCCAGTGAACAGTTGTGCCTCTCACACATGGAGTAATAGGTAGGCCCCAAATCATTAAGCATAATTTTAAACACAGGAGTAATCCCATTAAAGTCAGTGGGAGAACTAGTGTGCTTAAGTATCTTGCTGCATTGGGCCTTAAATTCTACTCCATCTGAGTAAGACTGACACAATCTGTCTTTACATAAATCATAATCTCATAAGAAAAATATTTTTCTTGATGTTCTTCTTTAACTGTATATTTATCAGGAATTATAATAATTTGAACCTTCCAGTGGGAGTTAGAACATAAGAACTGCTACACTGGCTCAGAGCAATGGTTCATCCAGCCCAGTAGCTTGTTTTCTGACAGGTGCCAATACCAGGTGCTTCAGAGGGAATGAACAGAACAGGTAATCATCAAATGATCCATCCTGTCAAAATTCAAAGCCTTTGGCAAACAGCAATGCTTGCTTGTTCTGGCCAACAGCCATTACTGGATTTACCCTCTTTTATTTAGTTCTTTTTTGAACACTGTTATAGCCTTAGCTTGACTGTAGTGTGAAGAAATACTTCCTTTTGTTCATTTTAAAACTGCTGCCAATTAATTTCATTTGGTGACCCTTAGTTTTCATGTTATGAGAAGGAATAAATAGTATTTAGTTTCCCCACACCACTCATGATTTTAGAAATCTCTATCATGTCTCTCTCCCCTTAGTTGTGTCTTTTCCAAGCTGAAAAGTCCAAATCTTATTAATTTCTCTTCATATGGAAGCTTTTCCATATCCCTGGTCATTTTAATAAGCAAGGAGTCCAGTGGCACTTAAAGACTAACAAATTTATTTATCGCATGAGCTTTCATGGGAGAAAATCCCGCTTGGTCAGATGCTTTAAAGATGGGAAACTTAGAGAATGGGAAGAAAATAAAGTCATGGGATCAAGTCATACTCTAAGAGCAAATCAAAACAGTTTGAATCTTAATAACTGCTTTGATTTGCTCTTACAGTATGACCTGATGCCATGACTTACACTCCCTTTCATTTATTTTCCTCCCATTTTGTAAGTTTCCCATCTTCAAAGCATCTGATGAAGTGGGATTTTCTCCCACAAAAGCTCATGTGGTAAATAAATTTGTTAGTTTTTAAGTGCCACAGGACTCCTTGCTTATTTTGCTGAACTAGACTAAAATGGCTACCCTAGAACTAATGATTTTAGTTGCTTTTTCCTGAGTCGTAACTACGGCTTCTGGCCATGGGGCAGGAAGCTGGAAAGGCACTCCCCTGGCCCAATCTGGGCTGGGGCCTGATCCGTCCCAATGTGGGAGAGGTGCCTCCCTTGCTGCTGGGCCAGAGTGGCCAGAGACCTGGTGGGCAGTGCTTCCCCTGCCACTGGGGGAAAGCGGCTGAGACCTGGCGGGGGGGGTGGTGCTTCCCCTGCCACAGGAAAGAGTGGCGGAGACCTGGAGGGGGAGTGCCTTCCCCTGCCGCCAGGCCAGAGTGGCCAGGGACGTTCGGGGCAGGGTGGGAGAAACTCCCCCAGCCCCTGCCTGGCTCCAGGAGGAATGTGCCTAAGGCAGACTCCTCTTTGGGGCCAGTCAGGGTCTGGCAGCTGCCCTTTAAAATTCTCCGTCTGGGTCTTTGCCCCATTCACCCCACCTTCATTATGGCTCTGGCTTTTTCTGTACCTTTTCCAATTTTTTTTTTTTTTGTTTTTGTTTTTTGAGATGGGGTGACCAGATCTGCATGCAATAGTCAAGATGCAGGCATACCATGAATGTATTTAAAAAAAAAAAAAAACCAGAACACTAAAAATGCTGGTAATCTACTACACTTCCTTATCTGAAAAAGACAGCCCAAAGACAAATTCCCATAAAACAGTTGGCTTTTTGACCCCCCCCCCTTCACTGTTTACCAAATAATTCATTATATATTAAATAGACAAAATGTTCATGGTATGGAACCATTATATTCAGTGCACAATGAAAATGAAATCACTGGATTCTTTAAAATGTTCTCTTGCATGTCATTTCATTGCAAAAAATAATGAATGACAGTCTCTTCTTATTCTTCCCAGTGCATATTTGGAATAGTTCACATGACTTTGAAATGGCTTAAATACTTCACCGCCTACTGTAGTATTCCCTCATAAAGAGAAAAAAAAGAGACATTTACTTAGATTTCTTACTATAACTTGGGAATGAGAAATGTAGGTAATATTGTTTGCAAAGACAAAATTTATGTGTTAGGCAACATTTATACTGTATAAGAGTTATATGAAAATATCTAATGACATGTAAGGAGAACCCCAATGCATGTACATAGCTTTAGAGCATTAAAAAGATTTTGTGAAACCGCTAATAAAAAAACCCCACTAACAATGTTGCAGCAGAAAGTTAGCTATAGATATGGATACAATTATATTTCTTGTGTTATTTCTGAAAATTTGTACCTATACTGATTACGTCCTTGTGCTTCATATTCCATTAGAAGAATCTAATATGAACAAAAAATATTTATCTATCCACTTTTTCCTTCTACTTCTATAAGCCAGCATGCCTAGCACCATTCTGCATGCTTCAAATTTCAGTCTGACAAATAAATCATTATCTTTTTCCCATCTGATTCATGAACATGAGACTGGATTTATTATAATTTTTTGAGTGAGACATTAAATGTGAAAGGTCAAGGTTTTCAGAATTTACAGTAATTGTAGCACCCCATACATTTGTGTTTATAATATGCTTTTGTGACTACAAAGGATTCTATTTCTTCAAAGAGGCTACTTCCAAATATCTACTAACCTACAAAAATATGTATTCCACTGAGATATATTTTCTAAACATTTTAAAATATAGAATTTTCAAAGAAATATAAAGTCATAAGAGCAGCAATCGCTGCTTTTTTCTTTAGATATTAATGTATTCATACTGTAAGTTTGGGTATACAGAAAACTAAGATTTACTGTACATTGTTTGTCATTTAGGCCCTGACTATATGTATCAATTTGTGTGAATGGACTTCTACGTCTCTGCAAAGTCCTAGTGAAGTCAATGGGGGTTTCATACAGGATGGAGTTTCATATCGGATGTGCAGATCTCAGCTGAAAATTAGATCATCTCGTGGAATCATTTAAGTATGACGTACAAAACTAATAATAATGTAAACAGTATTTTATATATTAGGTATTTGTATACTTTTTAAAAATTTATAGTTACAAACTTCTGTACATGGCAATGCATACAGAAATATATATATGATTTTTCTTTTTGGAACACCAAACATATGATTAAAACTTGTTTTCAGTGTCATAATTCTTTTAATCATGTATTAGCACTAGGAAGGGAAGAATTTAAAAGTTTTCAGTGGAATAAACTAACATTTTATTCTTAGAGGATTTTCTTTTTTAAATCTATCATCTAGCTGAAAATTGTCATGAAAGATGACTTCCCCTGATCAACCCCTCTGACAATCTCAAATTCTGATTTGCAATTTAAAAGAAAAAGAAAAGAAAAGAGTTATACTACAATGTCTTCTTCCTCGTAGGAGACAGTTGAGAGTGCCTCAGCTGCCACTAAAGT
Source organism: Podocnemis expansa (assembly GCA_007922195.1). Taxonomy (NCBI): domain Eukaryota; kingdom Metazoa; phylum Chordata; order Testudines; family Podocnemididae; genus Podocnemis; species Podocnemis expansa. The sequence goes on from ML682066.1 coordinate 7,269,577, forward strand.
TACAAGGATGTTTTTTCTAGTGAAAGGCAATGCAGCATACATAAAAATGTAAAATAGAAAGTTATCAAATATATCATAGCTAAAAAATTATTCATTTTAGCATCTGTTTTATTGGTGTTTATCAGCTTTTTAACCATAGGCAAACTTCTTCCAGCACTAAAATTATAATGATTAACCATTTTTCTGTTAGGCTTATTCTATTCTTCTTCCAAAAAAATTTCACTAGTAAATGAGATCTTACCTCTATCCTTCCTTTGAGCATCTTTGAAGAAATGTTGTGGATAAGTCATTTCCCTTTATATTTCCAAACCTCCAACAGTCTTAATTTACCAGTTTAAGACCTTTGATTCAATGATGCACATATTAAGCAGGAACTCAGCTTTGGTGATTGCAGATCAGGGGTTTGGGTCCACCACAAAACAGATCTTGCAAAACTGTAGGAGAAGTAGATTTTGACAATAAACCAAAGTCCAGTATAGATGCTCATGATTAAAGGCCCATTCAAACTGCCATTGACTTTAGCAGGAGTTAGATTAGATAGCTAGGGAAGGCATTACATTCCAGTAACAGAAACCTAAGTGTAACCTTCCAGATGGGCTAAAATTCATTTAATTTCCTTTCTCCACTGCCACTAAATAAATAAATAGAACCCCAACTCCTACTGTATAGAGAAGCAGCTGGAGACCCAAGGACTCAGTCCTAAAGGGACTCACAGAGAAGATTGTTCAGTTATCCTCCCCCCATTAAAATACTGCCTAAGAACAAACATAATGAACTTTATTAAACACTAACTTAATAAATCTTGTCATAAGAAAACAAAATGAATTTAAACACAAACAGTCCCCACAGAAACATTGAGTCCCAAAGTTTAGGTGGAGTTCACCCATAACTTAGCCCTAGACTATACTTACCGGGTTTTTTGGTGGCAATCGATAGCAGATATGCAAGGACATACAATACCTTGCCATTCTGCCACTGACTTTCTAAGCTGACGAGACACACTAGGGGAAGTTATGGAGGTCATATTTAATACCTAGAGGTCAGCTTTCAGCAACCCCAGCTCTGGGGCCAGAGTTGCTGAAGCGATTTCCAGACTGATTCAGCAAGTTCATACTCACCACTGAATTGCACTCGGAAGATCGTGCGGACGGCAGCAATTTTATAGACATACCCTTAGTTACAGTCTCATTTCAAGACCAAAGGCTTGAGTTGCAAAAAGTAGGAATCCTTTTCTTTGGTTGCAGGGATCTTAGGTAGAAATCTATGCAGGCTTTTCTTTCTCTTCTGGAACCAGCACTGTCCAGTCAGTTTACTGGTTAAGCAGCGATCAGTCACATATGCATATGAGAAAACTCTGCTGCAAAATGCTCCACATCAGGCAGAAAACATTTTGCTGTCCATTCCTGGCTCAGCTTCTCTCAGTCACACACCGAACACACAGGGTCTTCTCATGGCAACAACTCAGAGGCTTCTTCTCTGATGGCATCTGACCACAGCAGCAGTAGAAAACCCAGTGGAGCATGCTCAGTGCAACCACTCAATTTCAAGAAGCTTCTGGGCCTGGGCAGCCAAATCTGCCCAGACAATATAACCCAGCCTGAAGAGATCCCTAAAAGAGATAGCTCCTTTAATCAGGCTCATGGATTACATAAGCACCATGCTGGCATATGCCCTAGTACATGAGGACCACTGAATTATACAATATCATAAATAATTCAACAAAAATGAAAAACATTTGATGGCACAATGTAGAACTGGATACAGTCATCAGTACTGTATCAGTGGCTTGCATGGAACTTGGAGGGAGGTGTACATGTTGCAGGAAGGGAGAGTTTGGAGGAAACACCATGAAGCCAGTCTGTGTCCACATGCCTTAAATGTTAGTTCCAGTCATAGCAATTCTGTAAGAATTTTTCCTAACAATAGGCATTATAATTTTACAAGCATGGAGTGCTCTGGTGTTATTACCCAGCACATGCTACACAAAACATAGTAGGAGCGTTCATTTTAGCAATAGTCACAACAAGGAAGAGTGTATTTAACAGGCAAATGAAGAAGGACCTAGAATCAGAACAAAGAGGTAATGGGAAGAGATGAAAACCACCAAAAACCCTTGCATAAGCATCGAAGCAAGAATTGAGTGTTTCTATAAAGTGACCATAAGGATAAAGATGAGAAAATGAGGGTACTTATTTTTACTATCTCAATGGGAAAAAAAGAATGGATGAAATACTATTGCAAAAATAATGCCTGAAACACTAGAAGACCTGATAAAACTGTATGATGAGTACTGTTACTCCAGAGAGAATGAGACAATAGAGAGATACTGCTTTCCTATGCAAAGTCAATCAACAGAAGGGGATATGTTGCAGAGGCAAGAAGTCTGCTCTCCAGACAGAGCTTTGCAGATATAAGGTAAGTTGTGGAACACATGCTTCTAGTTTATAGGAGAAATCATTGCGAGAAACAAAAAATAATTAATAATAACCAAACAATACAGAAATATCCCAAAATAACAGCTGAACTGTGCGTGGAAAGAATCAAAACAATGCCAGCCACTAGTGCAGAACAAGTGCAGACTCATATTAAAGGAACTCAGAAAGCAGGACGCAGCCCAACTGAGAATGCAGACATAATGGTCCAGGATACATACTCTGGAAACCACCACAGTAGGCAGGAAGAAAATATGCCCAGCCTATCAAAAATGGTGCACAGAACATGGGATACAAAGTGATTCTTTTTCTCAATACTGAAGCTACCTCAGGAAACAAAAAGCAGCAGTATATTCAGTGACTGAAGAGGCAGAAACTTCCAATGAAGATGAGGATAGCTGCACTCCTGACTTTAGCTGGTCTAACGACACTCAACATACACATAATACAGAACAAATCTGCCAAGCAGGGCTGGCTCAATGTATTTTGGCAGCCCAGGCACCCAAGATTTTGGTGCCACTCCATCCCCAGTGCCTGGGCCAGGCTGGATGGTGGGTCACCCCCCAAACCCCACCCAAGCCTGGTCAGGTGGCGGGCAGGCACTGTGCAGTCTGTTGGGCCAAATCGCAGCAGTGGTGCACTCCCCCAGTCAGAGCCAGCTCCCCACCCACGGCCCAATGCTGGTGGCACAGGCACCTCTCTGTGCCTGGGGCCTAGCTCCTGCTACTGCAGAGCAGGGTGGGATGGGCTTGCTGGCTTCAGCCTAGCTCTGTGGTGTCCCTAGATGTTGGCGCCCTAGGCAGCTGCCTAGGTTACCTCTATGGATGGACTGGCCCTGGCTGCCAGTGATTTGCTACTCTGCTTTTAGATCAGTGACAAATTCAGTATCAGCTGGATTGTGGAGATACCTGTAGTGTAGTCCCAGAAACACTGATAATCTGCAATAGTAGAGCAGAAAACAATGGCCAAGTGCTGGTAATGTACAATAAAACCATTCTGAGGCCAGTGGGCAAATACAGGCTTTTGATAAGTCTCTTGGTTTGTGTTTCTTATCACTTTACATGTAGGGGTGTTGACATAAAAGAGTATCATGCACTGCTGTGCAGCAGGGCAATGACAGCCATAGATCTGACTGCAGTACACCATCAGAATATCCTCAGCCTAGGAGAGGAGGGAGGGAGGACAGTCAGTGTGGGTTCTGTATAGCATTTTAACAAAGGCTGATATAAGAGATGGACACTCAGCAGGCAAATGGACTCAGAAGACCCCCTCCACTCTACTCCCATGTATAGTCCATTAGAGTACCAAACCACAGAGTTCCTTCAGCCTTGGTGGAGCTAATGGAGAAGGAACTGGCAAGCCAGCAAAGAAAAGGTATCACTGCACCTGTTTGAAACAAGCATAGAGTGGACCAACAGCCTAATAAGGATGAGAAAACCATTAGGTAAACTTAAGACTGGCATTGATTCAAAATCATTTAAATGGAGCATTGAAAAGAAGTTGTTACCCATTACAAATAATTGAGAACATACTATTGGAATAATGTCCAGCAAATATGTTCACTGTGATATCAAGAGGAAGTTCTGGCATGCTGAACTAGATGATTCATCTAACACTGGACCACACTTTATGGCAAGAACCACTGTGTATGAAAGTTTAAGGACTTTTGTCTAGTCCCTGAGGTGTTGCAGTATAAACTGAACTAGGTACTAGAAGATGTAGATCAGCTGATCGCATTCTTGTTGTAGGAAACAAAGACAAGGAAAAGGCAATCTTGGTTTGTGATTACTTCTAAACAGATGCTGGGAGCAGAGTATTAAGTTGAATGCAGACATGCTGAAGATGAGGAGAACTGAGGTCCCTTCCATTTTGTTCACTTTCAAGGGACTCCAGATGGCTGCTGAGAAACTGAGAGGAAATGCACAGAGCAAAGTATGTGAATGGAATTCAGTTATGCACAAGGATAACCAGCTATCTTTCCAGATTCAATGCACACATTCTTTGAGACAGTTAACACACAATGATGCAGCATGGGAATGAATGGTCAGAAACACAAGAACAGGCATTTGAAAGAGTAAAGAAAATCAGAAATGAGGCATCAGTTCTAAAGCGCTGCAAAACCCTGTGGATCAGCGAGAGCTACAGTGCTGTCTCAGAAGGCCTAGGAGCAACACTGAGGCAAAGCAGCAGTCCACAGCATTTGTTAGCAGGGCCCTGACAGACATAGGAAGAAGATGTACTCAGAGAGAAAAGGAGCTTTGGGTTGTGCACAGCACATAGCATAATTTCATCAGTTCGTAGTTGGGCACAAGTAAACAAGCAGTCTGATCAGAAGCCATGAAAAAACAACTCGAAGAAGCCACTGCTTAGTGCACCAAAGAGAACACAATGCATGAACATAATCTAGCACTGCGATGTGAAGATAATGTATTACCCAAGAAAGTCATTACTGGTGGCTGATACACTGAGTGGGGTATTCCTTCCTGAGGATGACACAGTTGGCTCTGTGGAACACGAGACAGCATTTATCAACATGCTACAGTACCTTCACATCTGTGATGGAAGGCTCCAGGTAATCCAAAAAAGCATTGAGCAGAATGGTATGCTAGAGGCAGTAAATCAGTTCATATTCCAGGGCTGGCCAGATGGCAAGGAGCAAGTACCACTGGATGATACTCCATGCATCCAAGGGTAGGATGATCTGTGTGTGCAAAATGGGATTCTATTTAGAGGGGACTGTAGCCCAGTGACTACTTATTTCATTTTCCTGTTATGGGGTTTATACACCCCATGACTGAGTCTAATTTCCCCTCATGTGTATCAAGGTAGTCTGTGGCCCTAGACAAAGTGACTACCTTTGCAGTCTGAGCTGTGTGGCCTAAAGGCCAGAGTCAATAAAGCAGCCCTGTTGGTCAAGGCAGAGAGGCCTGAAGACTTGAGTCAAGAAGGTCACCTTTCTTTGTTGGGTATGTTAGACCACTTGTACATTGGCGTAGTGGGGCACCACCTAGGGGTTTAGGGCACCCAAGGTAGGGGGGCTCAGGTTTTCCCTGCTCCTCTGAGTGACAATCCAGGGCCATGGGACTAGTGAGGGTCCTTGCCATAGAGTCAGTGTGGATCCTCCTTAAACACACGAACTGGTTCACTGATTCCCGAATTGTGGCAAAGTTTAAGTCCCCTGGGTTACTTGCTACCCCCTTCCCTGGCAATGAAAGCCATAGCTCTCTTGGGTCTCTAGGGTCATCAGCTGTTGCAGCTCCTGCCACCCCTTTTCCTTCTGGACCTCCATCAGGCAGTGTGACCTCCACCTGGGTTGCAGTGCTCTTTGCCTGCATGGTCTGAGGCTCTGGAGCCTGCAAAGTACACCCTCACTCCTCAGAGGTCTGCCCCAACTGAGCTGGGCTTCTCCCTTTTGTATAGGCTGCAGGCATTGCTTGCCAGTAGAGCCAAGGGTGAATCTCGCCTTCACTTCAAAGAGTGAGACTCACTCTTTGGCCCAGTATAAGATTAACACTGGCCAGAAGAGTACTGTACTTCTGTACTCATTCACATCCCCCTTCAGGACCTTTTACTAACTTGTAGTCCACAGGCATCTCAAGCCATCCTCATGAGGGATCCCATTTATTTAGTCCTCCGCCTAGAAGAAACATTGGCCCTCCAGACCACAGGCTCAGTTCACTAGCCCTCTCCCAGTAATCCAAAATAATACAAAGTCTTTGAAAATCAAACACAAACTGTCACTTTCTTTAACTCAGTTTTAGTTGGACCCAGCCCTTCCTTCCTGAATGACTATCTTTCTGTTTGGTTACCAGACCTCTTGCCTGAAGTTTATCTTTCTCCACTGGCTTTCTCAGCTAGTGCCTTCCCACCATGAAGTATTGGCAAAATGAAACAGCTCAAGTTGCAGTGAAACATAGGTCATGTAAAGTAACTACAGACTCAGGACAGTAGTGGAGACCAGACTGAAGACAGCTGTGAAGTACCAGGAAACAACTGGTATACTTTGACAGATGAGGCCAAGGTCAGGACCAGGAATACTAAAAAAGAGTCTCAGCCATTAGCTGGGCTGATGGAGGAAAGTCAGATGAAATGAGATGTGTGAGTACTACAAGGGAATAACAGAATGGAGAGAATAACAGCGTGAAGGCGAGACTCACCAAAAGCAATGACCAAAACAAGAAGTGGGAGAATTGAAAGGTGGTAAGTCCTAAGAAGCTATAATGGGCTGATAATAAAGACCATGTCCCTACCATGAGCTATGTACTGATAACCTCTAGTCCCACCAAGTCAGCAAATACTTGCACAAACAAAAACATTGTAGCAGCTTTGCTAATCTGTTTATGTGGAAGGGTAGGTGTTGAAGAAGGCACGAAGATTCTAGCTGGAAAAGCAGAAAAGTCAAGGGCGGCTACACTAGCAAAGCAGAGAGTGATGCAATCAGAGACATGAATGGATAAGTGGGAAGCGACAGGGATCTGAAGGCTGACAATGAGAAGACTGAACATGATGCAGTGGAAAGGACGCAGAACAAGAGGGAGCTGATGTGAAGCAAAGGAATGAAAGAGGAATGGGAATCTATCATATCAACACATATGCCTCTCTGTTTGAATGAAACATCTCAATAACATATGAGGAAAAGGCAAATTTTCCATCTCCATTGCTAACTTCCTCTCATTTGTTTTTCATTACAGTAAGTAAACACGATTAAATCGCAAAACCTACAGTTCACAGAGTGCAGCATACAGCTGAGCTGTCTTCCTGCAAATACTGTATAAGTGTATTAACTATTATATTCCCTTTATATGGTCTAGATATTTTTTTCTCTTATGCAGTTCTGAAAGTTTTAAATATATTGGCAGATCCCAGTCAACCACAAAGGCTGAAAAGTCTTCTTTTGCCAATACACGGCTTTTAGTCTAATTGCTTATTTGCAGTCTCAGCAAGCCAGAGAGAAGAATTTTATCCTCTTTGGCTTGTTTCTGAATACTAACTAGCCAGCCCAGCCAAGGCTCTCTAAAGAGTGAAACTGCATGAGAGACACTGCATTTGACACAGTCAGGAGGCAAAAGAAAGAGCAAAACAAAAGTCTATTCAGGTTTGAATCCTCTGATATATTCACCCTTCCCCCACCACTTTTAAAAATAAAGAGAAAGGAAGAAAGACTCACAAATCTATGGCTGAATGCATGAGGTTGTCAGAATAAAGGACAATGAATGACAGCTGACTGTCAGCACAATTTCCAGACTTTGAGTTATCACTTCTGGGCATTGCTCAACCTGGGGAAAAAAGTATGCATACGTAAGAAGAAAATACTTCATGAGTTCTTTATGAACACTTAAACACCAACCTGTTTGTTACAGTATGAACTATATAAGTCCACATGGGTTTCTACATGTAGATAATATTTTTTCCTGAGAAGGTTAGCAATTCAATTCACTGGAAGGTTTTCTAGGGTTAACAGTGCTAAATGATGTTGTCAAAGTCACAGGAGTAAAATTATTTCCCCTTCATTTTCTTTTTCCTAACTGAGGAAGTCAGGCATACTTAAAGCTGAGAACATTTACACTTTCTTGATATTGTAATATACCTGTTGGTTCATTAAAAAAAAAAAACCACAACAGCTGGGAAATCTTAACAGTTTCCATGTGTTCAACTTGTTTAGGAGTGCCTCTCAAACTTTTTCCCCTTGCAGATTTGCCCACCCTTTCATCTTCACTGACTGTGTTAATCCTTGGCTCTTTGTTGTTCTGTGCATGATCAGCTTGTTTTTAAGTCACATCTTCTCACATTAGTTAGTGATGAAACATTTAAGCTTCTCCATGTCTGTAAATCCACGCAAATAATGCTCAGGTTTTCCTGAGCAAAATTGAAAAAGCTAATAGGGTTATTTAAATATTTCATTTTCAATTGGCAGATATTGAACTAAATTTTATATACTAATAGTAAGTGTCTGAGCAGAGAGATTGCAGACCTGGAAAGCTAAGTTATTTAGAAAATTAATGAACACCTGTCCCATGCTCAAAACACTAGCTCCCTTAAGCGGTTGATCACCCTGTGTTAGACAAAGTTACTAGTCTCAGTCCCATCAGTTTGTTAAGGTTCATAGCTGCAAAAAGAACCAGGTTTCTGGATCTTGCCATGCTGGGCATGAAGGCTCCTCTGGAGTGTGGTTATCCCATAGAGCAAGGATATAATTTAAGAGTGAACACTGAGAGGGGTTGAGACACTGATCTATATCACTTTAAACATTAGCGGGGCACCATTATGAGAAAGCTCAAGCATCTGTTACTGCCCCAGCAGGTGTTACTGTATGCTATGAATCTTTCGAGAGGAATGAAGAAATGATGGAGGGAGTGTAAGTGGAACGCAACAAGGAAAACAGGAGTAGGTTAATTTGCAGGCTTCATTTTTTCCAGGCAAAAGGCAAACACGTTTCAGCAGCTAACAGAGATGGTATTTACAAGTTCCAGAATTTGCACAGAACTTTTAAAATAAACACCTAAAAACAAAGGATGTGTACAGATAGGGTTTTAGAGCAAGACATTTACATTTCTGGGTAACCCATCATTATATTTGCAAAGGGACAGCATTTTCAGATTAGGAAGCAAACAATGAACAAAGTCAAAACCTTCAGTCAGAATAAGTGCCCAACTTTGAGGAAGTAAACATCTCCTTTTGAACATGATAGTATGGTCCCAACGTCTAAGATTACAAACATGTTTACCAATCTGCTTGTACAATATGGTATGCATAATAAAAGGTCCTTATTTAAAAACCATGGGAAATATCTGTGAATGTGCAATATAATATTATTACATGGGACTAGTAGCTGGTGAGCAGCTTTTGAGAGCTCATTTCAGAGCTGTAGTCATGCACATGATACCAGGGGCAACCCAGAAGAATTTGCTTGTACAGTCATGTAAAGGATCTCATGAACACACTTGGCCTACCTAGCTGGGAGTACAAGTATACGCTGTACTCTCAACTTGTTATGTGAGAAGCTGCTACAGAGAAGGCAGCACAAGCTTTTCCAACCCAAACATACAACAGATTACTTTTGAATTGACTTAACAGGCAAAATATCTTCAAAGCCACACTAATTTTCACCTCGCCCCTTAACTAATAGTATACGAATGTCTTATTAGACCATTTTACCCAACATTCATTGTCATGGGCTTCAGTGTACAGGCTCTGTCTTCTCTTAGCGGATTTTGAACAATGCCTAGAGGTAGGGTGTCTGCAAAATACAAAACAAATATTACTGTTTCCAGTTGCAGAAAAATCTTGGTAGGAACAAATAAATGAAATGTAAATATAAAAATACACTGCGGCTAGCTCTGGGAGTATACACATGTGGGAACAAGCCCAAGGAACATCTCTTCAGGAATTCCCACAAAGGCCTTAGGACAATTGCTGTCTGTTTGTTCTCAGTATTGATAGGATGCCAAACATCTCAATGTGCTGTAATTTGTTCCCCCACATTTCAAGACTCAAGTGCTGACAGTAGTGCTGGGAGAGGTATGGTGAATCCTGCTGCCTCCTGTGCACTGCTGTTATATGGCTCCAGGATTCCCAGAGGCACCATGCTTCCATAAACTCTTGCTAGGACCGCCATGCCCAATACACTGTGGTCTTAAAGGCATAAACTATCCCACACTATACAAAGATGTTAGCTATGGAATAACTTGTGCGTTACGTGATTATTAGGTGGTGTGAGTATGTACAGACTAAAAGTCTTCTATCCTCATTGCGTGGCCTGTGTGATGATGAAGCACAGTGTGGGCTCAGACTGCTCCCTCACTGCACCTCCACTGCTCCAAAATTCCCCAAACTGGAACAGGGAGAACATAAGATAATGGTCATAAACTTTTCACACTGACCCACAAAACAAGTCTGGCTTGTGGGGCAGGAAGATTGAAGCAAGGGAAGGGATGGTACTATAGTCTGTGTCCCAGAATGAGTCATATTTTGGCTCAGAAGGTTTTGCTTGGAGACAGCCCTGACTGCCTTGCCAAATTTCTGAATTTACATTCCCCTTGGGCAAAAAGAGGTCAGAACTGAAGCATACGTCCTAATGGTGGCAATGGATTTACTATCTGCTACATTGTGAGCAAGATAATCATTAGGGACTTAACCCTTGAAAAATGACTTGCTGGTCCTGATTCTTCCCAAAAGAGCAAAATCCCTGCAGACCCAGTCATATAATTGTTTACTGCCATTTTTCCAGCCTGGAAGCTGGAATATGGTTGGATGTTTCTGAAATTCTATGCAGTTTGCTTTCATATTCACTCACTGGGGAAACTCTGACTTTAGAGGTTTTCCAAGCCTATTGTATGTATTCAACTGCTCCAGTACTCCTGTGAAGTCTATGGGAAATTAGAGCATGGAGTGAATAGACTGTCAGTGAATTTCATCAGCTGTTTCTCTAGCTCAGTGTTTCTGAATCAGTACGCTGAGCAAGTGTGCCATGGAATTTTTTGAAAAACTTCACTAAGAGTTCTGGATTCGTTCATGAATATTCATTAGTTCATTTGGAGACTATAGGGTGGTGTGCCTCAAAATAATCAGAGGTACCAAGGTGTGCCATGGCAGAGAAAATGTTGGTAACCATTGCTCTAGCTTGTCCTTTGTAACTGTGTCCTGCACCTCTCAGGTACGGGAATAGAGGACTTTTGCCTCAAGACTGAGAATACAACTTTACACAGCAATCCAGTCTGAGATTCCCATGAGAAATGTGAAAATTTGGTGATTCTGAGCACATCCATTTGTTTAGATTACTCCTGGTAAAAAGTTTAAGGAAAATCTCTGGGTATAAGCAGGCTTTTTTACTTAGCCTGTGGCCTGGGAGTATGCTTGGCAATCAAGCCATATTTCCTGTTCTGACATAGCTTCCAGGTTGTTATAGTCAGATAGGATTCATCATCTTTTTTGAACCATTTTTCGCAGTTTTCTTAAGACAGATATTTCCTTCGTGCTGTCTAATGGTACCTGAACATAGGCTCTCTGCACAATTAGATTAGATCTCCAACTTCGTTATGTTTTGTAGAGCATTTTACAAGGGTATGGACTACTTAGTTTCTGGAGAGCAGAAGTGGCATCCAGCCTATCGTAGAAGTACCTTTTCCAGGCCTTCTGGCATATCGAATGCAAAGATCCTTGTCCTCTACCAAATATGAGCTAGCCAAGCAATATCCACACATGGATTTCCCAATTAATTATTTTATTATTAGACATATTTAAAAGTGCACAGCACTGCAGCATGGATGCACTTTAGATCTAATAAAATCCTTGCCTTTCTCTTAGCTGAGTAGCTATGATGCTGGCAGAGCAGATGCCAGATCTTGCCAAGACCCCTGGGTCTCAACCTAATACTGATAAATGCATAGCTGGAAACCATTCTGGTTTGCCAATGTGTTAGTATTGATAAAATAGGTATTAGATTTAAAGAACAAGTTTAGTGCTCAGACTTAAAGAAATGCTTGTAAATTATTACTTGTATTAATCTCCCTTATATCATCTAAATTGTAAAACTGCACCATCAGGAGAAAAGCATCTTCAAGGGTGAAATATTGGCTTGCCACTAAAGATGCTATCTCCTGCCCAACAAAAGAAGGCCTATAGATGCCACACAAACCGTCACAGAACATCAAAGGACAAATGACCATATTTTGCTCCCTTTATACCCATGAAAAAGAGATATGCATGAAGACTCATCCTATCAGCTTGAATTGTAGAGGAATGGATGAAAATGCTGACAGGATTGCTTGAACTCTGGGAAGACAAGCTTCCTAAGCATATACAAGGGATTGCCAGCTTCTTAGCTTAGGTTACTCCTGAAGGACACATAGTGTTTGCTTATTATAGACACATCAACATCTAAGACTGACTCATTTGCATGTTTTCCTGCTTTAACCTGATAAATAACTAACTTCATTAGTAAATCTTTAGATGGTTTATTATAGGATTGGCTTCAACTGTGGTCTTTGGTCTGAGATTGAAGGTGTAATTGATGTAGGGTAAGCAACTGTCTTTTGTGGCTGGGAGTACCCTGAACATTATTGTAATTTTGGTGTAAGGGACAAGCTATTGCAAAGGCAACCTTTCCTATATGAAAAAAATAGATCAGAATTCCCAAGAGGACTATATGTGACTCCCTATTAAAACTGTTGTATTGACTGAGAAGTTCATCCTTGATATGTGTTTGGTGAAATCTCTATCTAGAACTCACAATCAATTTGGCATGCCCAGAGGTTGGGACTTGTACTTTTGAGCCAAACAGCTTGACAGTGGCTTCTAAAAAAACTCAAGGCAAAATGATAAAAGACATCCTTGTTAAATATTTTTGGCTGATATAGGTAGTTGTTTCTGGACATAGATTTATTATAAACAATTCCTCTTTTGGACCAGGAAGCATGAGACTGGTTCATCATTCACAAACTGCAGTGGGAGATGGAAACTTTCAGTACCCCCCCAAGGGCTGTTCAGGACCTGAGATAGATCCCTGATAACAGCTGAAATACTATGAGCACTAGTTCCCTAGATTTAAAGGAAGAAGAAAGACAGGTGGAGTTAGGGGAGATGCAGCACTGCAGACTGCATCTGAGAAAAGAAGCAACTCCTCCGTACAGTTTCATTTCAGTTGACATACAAGGCATAAGAGTCAGAGAACCTTTACATTCATCATTTAAAGGAATAGATGATAATAATACTAGAGTTAGACATAATATGGGCACAGGATAAAAGCCTATTTATCTTGGAGACAGAAAATGTACAAATCACAAATACAGAGAGAAATACAAATGTAGAAGGACTACCATATAAAAGAACAATGGCCATATCATAGTCCCAGTTATTTGACTGTGCAAAAAACCCACACAAATATTAGCAGAGTGACCATGGAAAAAGACGACAGGTTATGGCATTATACTGGAATTAAGGATACCTAGGTTCCGTTCCCAGTTCTAATCCTCTACGAAGCACCTAATACGAAGAGGCCCCAATTTCATTCCCTACTACTAATACAGCTATAGCAAGCTAACAGGATCCCTTGCCAGTGTTGCACTTATGCCAGCATCAAATATATGAGAGTTGAGTTTTAGAAACTGATCATTTTTAAAAGGAGATGTAATGATCCATGTTACAGAGATTAAACCGGACATATTAAATAAATATGTCAAGGTATTTTTGGTACACACAGCAAAATCTATACAAAAGACACTGTTTAGCAGGCTGGCTCTTGTCTTAAAGAGCTGTCCTCGCCTGAGAGGCACCTAATATTATGTATTTTTGGCTGCCTCTTGGGTGGGGACAGTTCTTTATCTATCCCTTCCTCTACTGCACCAGCACAATAATCTTCTCTATGTTCAGCACTGCAATTCAGCTAAAATAGCTCATGTCATCCTGGGGAAGTTTGTAAAACTCCGTAAAACTTATCTACAAGCAAATTAGGCAGAGTGAAACCTGTTTTAAAAGATCATTCAAACTGGCTGGCTGACAAAGATGATTTTCTAATAAATAATATGAGGATAATCTGGGGTGGTTTATTAAGACAGGAAGTTGCCTGCTATAGGTGGTCTATTGTACATTTTGGCCATATGTTTAACAATAAATACACAAGTTATTTTTTTCTTTTTGGCAATGGTAGAACAGCCTTGCTGGAAAATGGTTTTAGTTCTTTTTGGTGGCTGGAATCTAGAAGTCCTCCATTTCCTGGTGTCCACAACATTCATTTCATTGCTAGAATAAAAGATTATAGAGAAGAATGAATAGTTCTTCCATATGGGCTAGGAGAAGACACTAATGGAAAAAATGATAAAGAATAGAAATGTAAAAACACATTGGGAACGCAGCACCAGGGGCAGCTCACAAACATTTCTTCTCCAAAAGTGAGCAGGAGTTTGGAACCCACTCATCTTCCTCTCTTGTTCCTCCCTCTTAAAATTAATGCACAGAGAAATAAATAATGTTAAGCTGCAGGGGAACAATTCATAAATGGCATAGAGATTAAAGAGGCTCAAATCTTAAAGCTAAATCTCAACAGCCCTCAACTTTGGTGCTTTTGTAAGAGTCTTTCCAGTGCTAAGACTCAGACCAGTGATCAAGTTTTTCCATCAGGTGATCTGACAGAGGCATAGCCCTCATTGCTTTGCTTTGCTTATGATATAAGGTAGAAAGGGAAGTTACAGGAGATAATTTCCCTTCCCTTTTTCCCTTATAGAATAATGTAATCACTTGAACAACCAGAAAAATCTGTGGAAACTAACAAAGACTTATATCCCCTCTCATTTTAGAATTGATTTTCTGTTCATTTTGTTTTTGCTATTTTTTTCATGTCTTTTTTTATACTTGTGAACTTCTCTTCTGTGCCAAAACCATTCTGTTGGAAGATTGGGTCCTTTTGATTTGGGGCCAAGACACGCTCAGTATCCATAAGGCTTCTCCTTGGCGTGAAATTAATTGGGATACAACAAATCAGGAGATGCAAGGAGATGCTATTTCCTAAGGCCAGCAAAAGTGAGTGCTGCCTGAGAGATTTAGATTAGCAAGTAATATCTAATATGCCACTTTCAACTCTCCAATTTTGCTGCAAGTAAAGAATAGTTTGGCTAAATTTGGAAAGCCCAAAAAATAGCATAAATCAGAAATTAATATTTTGAACAGATTATGTTATTGTGATTTGTCTTTTCAATTTTAGAGTAAATTTTAGTGTGAGTAAAATTTTAAAGTCAGACATTTTTGGAAAATGAAGACCTCTTTTTATTCATAGCATACATGGCCTACCCACAAGTTTTGGATGCCCTAGGCGAACTATGACTTTGGTGCCCCTCCCACATTCAATATAGAGGAAAAATAAGAGTCTAGAATGAACATATTAATATATTTTATTAAATAGAGGGGAAAAATCACTTCCCTGTAATTTGGCACCCTTTAAAGCCTGGTGCCCTAGGTGACTGCCTAGATCATGTATATGGTCAGGCCAACCCTGATAGCACAGTATCGTCAGCCTCAATGCTGAAATGACTAATAAAATTCCCACCAGCAATAAAATTATGTCAATATTTGTCTTTCAGGAATTTACTGAGACTATCAGACTCATTTCACAGAGGATTCTAAACAGCAATGAGATGTAGCAGCTTTCAATCAGTATGATCTAGACAGGAATTGAAACAGCAGCCTAGAGATGAAAGGAGCTAGCTCTTATTATCAGACCCCCTTATTATCAATTCCCCAATCCTGCTTCCATTAGCTTCTTTTTCAATAATGCTTCTATAGCCCTCACTTTTGGTTACAGTCTCATTCCTGAGGTAAAGAATAAAAGTAAAAGTTTGAAAATATCAGGAAATTTCTTTCCTCTTTCACTATGATAATGCATCTGACAACCAGTGAGCCATTCTGAGAGGAAAGGTCGACAGTCAGATATGGTTCTCTGAGATAAACAACTGAGCACTGGAAAGTGCTCAGTTCATAAGTAGCTCATGTTTTGAGTAAGAAACAGAAATGGGAGGGAGTTTTCTCTTTGGAGTTTTATTTCATACTTCAATATAATTAGCCAGATGATAAACAGCTTCTGTTTTCCATATGAATGGCCAATAGACAGCCATTCGGGACCCTGGCTCGTCAAATGGGCAATAACAACAATAAAGTTTATGTATCTTGGCTGTCATCTACTCTGAAACCTGTGGTGCTCTTTGTTAGAATAAAGAACCTGCAAGAGCATATAAAGATAATTGTCTTTCAAGGACCTGCCTGATGAAGAGCAGAATAAAGATGATTGTCTTATTTTTAAGGACAATATTAGAGACTCCAATGAGAGACTGAAGTGGATGGATTATTTCTTGCTTGCAATATTATGGGTGAAATCTTCTGTTCCAATAGAGACCATAAAAAACTTGAACCCTTGTGTTTGATGAGAAAAAAGGCCATTTCTTTTTAGTGGACCTCTGTGATATGCTAGTGGTATCTTGTCAGTTTCCAAAGGGATAGCCGTGTTAGTCTAGTCCAGTAAAAAAACAACAAGCAGTTGTGTGGCACTTTAAGACTAACAGATTTATTTTGCATTTAGTTTCATTCCTTTCTGTAAGTTCACCCATCTTCGAAGCATCTGAGGAAGTGGGATCTTCTCCCACGAAAGCTCATGCAAAAAATAAATCTGTTAGTCTTAAAGTGCCACACAACTGCTTGTTGTTTTTTTAGTGGTATCTTGTCACCACTCTCCTACCTACTAGTAAGCAGAAACGAATGGTGCCGATTCTTTTTAGATCCTGAATAATATTTCTCAAGGAGTGCCCCAATATTCCATTAAGCAATTATTTTGAAAAGTGCTTTTCTCCTCCATATTTTAAATTATGTATCAAAGGTTAAATAAAGGTAGATATGGCTCTTGTGAAATGACAAAGAAAATTCCTAGGGTTTTACTTGATGCTTCTGTGTAAACAGCCATATGATTTGCTTCTTCACAGTGTGTTTGCCTTCAGATGTATGGTACTTCCAGCTTGCTTCTTTTCTTGAATGGCAATAAAAAATATCTGAAATAAATTTGCATTTTTGGTGAAATGAGCTGAAAGAACTATGAAAGACAGAAGTTAAAATAAAAACAAAAGTCAAATGGATATTTACTTGTAAATTCCTTTCTTTTCAATTTAACAGCAGCTCACAGTCACAAGAGCTCCAGGATGCTGAGTAAGCCATATGAAATTCTGCTCTGATTCCCCCTGGTTTACAAATCTAATTTCTAAATACATAGCTACTATTCACTACTTCTCTGAAGAGCTTTGTGTTGTCTTTTGGTGTCTAGTACTTAAAACAAAGAATTCATTAAGTGCAGCCCAATTTTAAACTATCTATTTATTCAAATCCTATGTACATTTTTGAAAGAATCCAGTTGATTATGTATATTGATTCACCTAGTGTTTTGTAATCCTTCTGCTTCTCATCAACTTCAGGCTTCGTAAACACGATTCCCTTAATAAAGTCTTGAAAAGAGAGATGTTTAGGGAAACCTACATTATAAACATTTATTTTATCTCCTATTTAAAGCGAAATAAATGCTCTCCCTTAAGATGCTGCACTTTCCCATTTGCCTTGAAATGTTTTTTTGTTAACAGTCAGTGTTGCCACTTTTTCTGGAAGAACTTATGGCCCATTTCATATATGTTCTCTACAACATTTGAACTTAAAATCCTTGACTTATGTTGTGAATCTAAATCTAATAAATTCGAGAAAACTCTTGTTTTCTGAAACTCCCATTTTCTTAGTATGGTTTCCTCACCCTACTTACTTTGCTGGAGAGTGAGCAGATTATAAAAGTGTGTGTGTGTGTGTGTGTGTGTGTGTGTGTGTGTGTGTGTGTGTGTGTGTGTGTGTGTGT
>ML682066.1:7287385-7477385 GCA_007922195.1 Podocnemis expansa
TGTGTGTGTGTGTGTGTGTGTGTGTGTGTGTGTGTGTGTGTGTGTGTAATGTCAGAAGGGGAGGAAGTGAATAAAAAATGAATTGTTCCCAGCTCCAGGGGTAAATTCCATGTCATTAAAAATGGATATTTTCTAAAATATCCACATTCTGCAAGCTGAAACTCATGGGAGAACAATACTTGAATAATCGGAAAGTTTTAACGTTACCTTCTTTTCCTTTTATTTTTTAACTGGCAACAATACTGAGAAGAAAAGGACCTATGCTGCGCATGAAATAGAGCGATGACTACATCTCAGAAGGCCTAGTGTCTAGATATGATTCCTAGATAAAATATGTATTTGTTTAGCACTAACAATGGTGTTTGTTAATGTCTAGTATAGAGAAGCAAAGCACAAATGACAATCCAAAGGACAGACACCTTGATGACAGGCTACATTAGGAAGTCTAGAATTGTGGGGACTTATGTGAAGCCCTTAAGTATGGCAGAAATGTGATTAGGTTCCTGATAGAACAGCATCAGCAGGGGGTTGCTGGGGATGCTGTGATATATTTCACCACAAAACTGGGCGATACTAATTTTCAACATCTCTTGTGGATAAAGAAAACAAGCTGTAGCCCAACAACTGACAGCTGATTAAAAGGACTAAAAAGGAACAAGATTTGACATGCAAACCCTTCCCCCCTTCATGTAGAGCCTGTATCTTTAGCACTGCAAATTGACATTTTCAAAGCATGTGTAACATTGCTGTAGATGCATTTTCTAGCTTTCATTCATTAAATGGCTAACGGCTTAATAAGAGTTCACTGTATTGTGTAATGTGTACTGCCCATATCAGAATTTTGTATTATGCTAGCCTTTACCTGGAAGGACTTCTACCCCTAGGGATCCTTCCATTTAAAGGCAATATAGCAAATCTTTGCTGGCAGCAACTGGAAGGACCAACGACACAGCAGAGCAGTGACTCATTTAATCATTACTCACTCACCCTCCGTGATATAAGATGCCAGGCAAATAAGCTGTTGCTTCCTCTAATTGGTAGATATTATTTATTTGTCAAAAATCTCTTAGCAGGAATATCCATACCTGTATGCACTTTTAAAATAATTTATACTTACAAATTATAAATAACTTTACTTGACACATTGGGGATATCCCTAACTATGCCTTCTTAAGCTTTCCAATGAACTATGAATCATTCTGCCAAACTCCTGCCCTTAATGTGAATGATATATTTTATTTCCACTCCTGGAGAAAAAAACCTAACAACTATGCATGGTCATTATTAATCACTCACAACTTTAAGAATGATCTTACCTCTTAGCTATTCATCAAGATCAGTATCCTTTCTCTTAAGAAACAGACACATCAAAACAGATGTACAATCAAAATGTGGATATAAGATCCAAGTGCATAGCTGTTTCTAAAATGGATAACTCTAGATTTGATATTACTTCTTCTTATAGGCATCTTCCATTAAAATATCAAACCACTAACATCATATCAACCTAGAGATAACCCTTTATTATACTGAGCAATAATACACGTTTTTCAAAAGCTACTGGCACTATGGACAAAGGGTATGGCTACACTGTTGGTGGGAGCATCTACAGTGTAGAACTGACTATTTAAATTTGATTGAGCATGTGTAAAGACTCACTCAACTGAACTCACAATGAGCTGGAAGTTCTTTGGGAAAGACCTACTTGGCAAGAAGCATAGTGCTGATTTGGCAGGAAGGTATTTCCCATTGAATCAGTGTTATGGGGACCCTGTGGCAAGTAGGCGTTAGAAATTGGAGGGAGCTACGCAAAGTAGTTTAAGTACTTTGTGTATCTCCCTTTGATTGCTGCCAAAACTGTGCTGCAGTGTAGACCAGGTCAAAGTTGTTGAAAGGCTGCAGTTCATACAGTGTAATGCTGAGGTGAAAGCCTCTCCAGCTATTGCTCCAAGAACATTGCAGAAGTAGGGACACTTGCCTCCTGAAGTAGAGCATTTCTGCCACACTGCTCTAGTACAGCATATTGGGTGCTGCCTCCCACTGATTACCTGATATGCACTGGTCCTCTTTAGAAGAGCTATTTATGCTGTGGGTGCCAAGCTTGCAGTGTCCTAGCATTCCTTGTTGTTCTTGTGCCCTGAACAGTCACACATAGGGGAAACACTGTGCACCTTCTTTCTTTTAAAACACCTGTACGGGGCTGGGCACAGCCTTGCCTTGTGTTTATCCAAATGTTATCCAAGATAGAACCAGTTTCTGACAAGCCAAAGTGGGTATCACAATGACAATTTGGATCTAACTGTACAGTAGTTTCAGACAAACATTAAGTTTGCTGAAGTTTCTATTACTTGCCCTATAATGCATAATTTTGTAAATGCAATGAAGCTTTGTCTCTCCCTGTTCTGCTTCATTAAGCTGAGTATGTGCCTGATTCCAAATATCTCCTAAAAACATTAAAATGGAGGCATAAATTAAAATGGAGGTGGAAGCAATTGGTATGTAAGTGTGGACATCATGTTACCTCATACCTTTGCTCTATCTGCTTCCTGTGTGGAATTCTCTCAGTGTGGTCCTCCAAATAACTATATTTCAGGATACTCATTGGAAGAGACCATGGATTTTTTAATGGTCACCATGAGACATCAGCTAAAAAAGGAAGCGAAAAAAATGCTTCAGAAAATGAATGTTAAGTAAATCCTTTCTGTAAAGATGCAGTATAGTAGCAATATCACTAAACGCAAATAAATCACAATTAATTCATTTACTATTTATTAACACAGGCACTGCTTTGCAATCACTGCAATCCCTTGAAGATATTGAGAAAATTGTAGTCTGTTTATGAGAGACCAATCATTCCTCAACTAAATCCTGGAGTGCATACTCAACACAGATCTCACTGAATTGAATGTATGAATTCATATGAGAAGACTGTAGGATCAGGCCCTAATTAAAGACCAAATTCAACCATAAAATTGATGGAGGTTCCAGGTAAGCAGCTTAACAGAAACATTTTAGAGACGTGGTTCTCAACCTTTTGCAGTTTGTGACACAGCTGGCAGCATATTGTGATCCCCTAAAGGACACACTAGTCCACCAACCCCAGGCAAAATCCAGCCACCTCCCCAGCTCTCCGTGACACACCTGCTACTGTGTGGCAACACAATGATGTGCCAAAAACAGTGGTGGAACACTGCTGTTTTAGGAAATAAATATGTACTGAAAGCCAAGAAGTTCTCCCACAATTCAGATGCACATGCAAGTGCAAGTCAGATATGTTGTCCTGATACTAGCTTAAATGAGTGCCAGTTCATGCGTACTAATTCTTCATTTTTTTTGTGAAATAACAACTATAAAGGAAAGTCTTTGATTGCGCACCACTAAAGACATAGGTGGACATTGTCTCACACATAACATCAGCAGCCCAGTTCAGGTGGAAGGTTTTAAACAACACTGGATCAAATTCAGCTTGGAATAAGTCAATGAAGTCCCTGGGCTAGATTCAACAGAGACGTGAAATGATGTAAGCTACTCATCTGTTTGAAATTGGTCCCAAGAGAGGTGTAAATGGCTAAGTATGACAAATGGTTGCAAGTTGAACTTCAGTACCAAAGAACAGATCCTGGCTCTCACTATTCTTCTTTTAGGCTTACTGCCTTGGAACCTGGTCTGGGACAGAAATGATGTGGTTTTTGGCCTTTCTTGATAAACACTGGACCTTATTCTCTACTGTTTTACAATTAGTTATTTACACTTTGCAGAATGGATAGAACACATTACTGTATTTGAAAAACAAAGTTTTGCTACCACTTTACACAATGATTGGAAGCTGAAGACAGATGGACTTCAGAAATAAGGTGTACCATTTTAATAAGCAGTGAAAGTAATGATGGGAACAAGTTACTAAGGGGTATGGTGGGCTCATAATCACTGGCCATTTTAAAATCAAGATGGGATATTTTTCTAAAAAAATGTTACTGTTCAAACAATTCAGTAAAGTCCAATAGCCTATGTTCTACAGGAAATCAGACTCAATGATCAGAATGTCCGTTTTGGCCCTATAATCTATTAATATGAAATGACTACATAAAGTGCAAGGCAGTGGAAAAAAATCACACCTATTGTCTGGGATAATTACTGTAAAACAATTGTTTGTATTATCTTCTATGACCCTGATCTTTGTGCACACAGAGATGTAACAGCTTTTATCTAATCTCTTTAATTACAAGTTAGTCTGAAACTCATTTGTTCTGTGAGTGGCAGCAACAACAAAATACTTGGAACTAACAACTCACACTAGGATATGGTAGTGACTTCTTGGACAAACATTAGCTATGTATTTGAATTGTACCTTTCCAGAAACTGCACCCAAAGGGATGCTGAGACAATGAGATTCACGTTGAAAGTCAGGAAGGATTCCAAATGATTCCCACTTTCCTGCTTACATGCAGAGATCAGCAAACAATCAAGAGATCCAGCCACAGATCTCCTCAACAGTAGAATTTATCCCCAAAGGTTTAGTGTTTATAATCCTATTATTTTCTAATCCTATTATTGTACTGTTTGGATGAATTGAATATATTTCCTCCTTAATCTCTGTGTGATCTCACATATTTTCCATCAACAATGACTTTTGGCTGACCCTACAAGTATTTTGTCATCCAAGACTTATATAATAAATGCATTAAATATAGTTAGGGAAAGTATAGTTTTTGCATTTTGCTGCTACATAATGATTATGGACAAAGCTGATACTTAAAAACTAGTGCAGGGACACTTGATTCTCAACTTCTGTCTCTTCAGCCTCAGTTTATTAATTTCACTCACACAAAAGATACTAAATTTTTTTCTTCAGTCTATAGATTCATCACACATATTTCTATACATGCTGTGTCTGTAAGCAATAGCTACACAATGAGTTATTTTACAGCATATAGAAAAAATACCATGCAACTGTGAATTACATGGATATAATGCCATCAAGAGATTTAATGGTGACATCATAAATCACATGAACAATGTTCAAGTGAATTGTGATTTCACCACAAATTCAAGATGCTGTTAATAACCTTAATTTTCAAAAGGTTGTTTACTTTTCCCATTGCAGGATATTTTTGTTTATGATGTCCTCCTCTCACATTCTTCCTTTTCTCACTCTCCCCATCCTTCTTTCCTCTTCCCAGTTTCATCTCTCCTTCATTATGCTCTTAGAATTCCCTATTTCAAAGTGACTCCTCAAGTTAAATAACAGCATCCTGATTCTCTTCTGATTTAAACCAGTGTAAGTCAAGCAGTGAATGAAATTATATTTCGGTAATTGAGAGAAGGCCTTGTGGTAGGGTTTACAGATCCCACGCTAAGGTCAAGGCAAAGTTAGGGCTGGAGCAGTACAGGGACCCAGAAGGCCCCAGTCCTCAGGCACTGCTCAGCATGCTCTTGGGAAAAGGACCAGGATAGACACCAGGGTACAGTGTGGGGAGGAGAAGAGAGAAGCCATTTTCTGAAGCAGTAGAAGAAAGTATTACTGAGGGAATCTGAATGTTAGTCCTGCCCTTATGACACAGCTCTGAAGGACAAGGTTGCAAGCATCAGCCCTAGATTATGGGATTTGAGGCAAGGACTGTAACTCAATTGTGGCCAAGGCCCAAACTGAAACATGGAGTATGGTAGAAAATGTACCAGAGAAATGTCAGCAGGGGTTGAACCTGGGTCATCCCAAGCAATTATGCTTTCAGGGCCCTAGGGGTTGGGACCTGTGGAGCAAAGGACCTGAGTCCCTTACAACCCCCTCCCCCCTGTCTGAGCCACAGCTCTTGGCTCCCAAAGTACCAGGGTATGTGATTATCTGCAGAGAAGTCAGTACACAGTGAACTGAAATAAAGATTGAATTTAGAAATTCAAACCACTAAGGCCTGCTGACCAAGCAAACCACCTTCCAACCAGCCCCAGGACCTGGAAAACCTTGTAATTCACAAGCCAGATGTCAAAGTCATGAAACACGTGAGACAGTTGACAATATAAATACGAATAAGATTTTGTTTGTACTTGCTAGAAATTTGTTTACTTCTACTATAGATGTAATATTTAAATGTTATCCTTGCAGGATAATTATGTCAACCAGTTTTAATCCCTTTGGCCTTCTTTGCAGTTTAAGCTACAGCTACATGTATAAACACAATCATAAAAATTCAACCCCAATTGCAGCAACGTGTTTACCATGTATACTCTATTTAGAAAAAATAGTCATATAACAAATCATAAGACTCCACGCTCAAGGAGCACTCTCATATAGAGTTAGAGTTGTCTATTAAATATCAGAACCTGTACCGCAAATCTCCATATGGTCCTGGTCTGCATGGGGGATTGGTAATAGAAGAACTACTCTCTTTGGGTATGTGTACACTGAAGCCTTAGGTTGACTTGTGTTAACCTAAGGAACTCCAGGTTCAAATGGAGCTTGTATTATGTCTAGTTAAGCACTTGCTTAAGTCGACTTAATAACACCTGCTCTTAAGGTAGACTTAAGCCTTAAGTCGACCTAGGAGCCAGGGCCCAGGCCTGTACCCCGTCCTGTGGCCCGATCTGGCTCTGGGGACCTGATCTGGCCCCAGCTGCCGGCAGCAGGTGGCTTGGAGCTGGACCCAGCCCCAAGACGCTTGCCGCAAGTGGCAAGCAGCTCAGAGCCAGCTCCTGCTGCCACCAGCAAGTGCTCATTGGTGGCAGCAAGAGTCAGCTCCAAGCTGCCTGCTGGTGGTGGCTAGGGCTGGATGGGGCCCCTGGAGACAAACTGGGCATTGGGGCAGGGAAGGGGGTTGGGCTCAGGCCTGGGGTATTGTCTACACTTTCTCCAGTGTAGACATACCCTGAAGTCGACTTAAAGCCAACCTTGTTAAGTTGACTTCAAAGAGCCCCCCAGTGTAGACATAGCCTTTGATAGGTAAAAAAAGAGAAACTCTTTTGATACTAAAACTGAACCAAGCTAAAAAATTTCAACCAGCCACAATTCAGTTTAATAAAAGGTTCTTGGGGTTGTAAGGGACTGGTTTGCTCACAACTTAATGTGAAGCTGTCTCCCCCCACCTTTGGTCTCTGTGAAACCCAATTAAATATAACAATAGCTTCTCTCCCCACATAAAATTAAAAAAGACCATTATCTAAACTTCTTTAAATGCAAAACATATTAGAGCTCTGTATAGAAACACTTATGGAAATTCCATTTTTTTAAAATCACACACACACACACACACAATGTCCAGTTATGGGACTCCAACAGGTCTGGAAGCCTTCCCACTTGGCTCCATTGGGCAGTTCAGTGCAAAATTGTTGGTATGCAGACCCACAGAGTGACCTGTTTACTTTAGTGAACAAGCAACGGAGTAGGAAATGCATACTCTGGAGCTTCTTAAAAGGCATGCTCAGAAATGTGTGATACATACATTGTCATGCCAGAAAATTATTAGTCCACCTATGAGGATAACAGAGTACAACAGAGGATTCAAATCTAGGAGTTGTCACCCTAAATGACAGAAGGAAAATGCTGTAGGTGGAGAAAAAAAAAGATAGTAATAAGGTCTATGTGATCTTATCAGTGATATGAGCTTGGAGTACTTTGTGAAGTAAATCTGTGTGGATTAAAGATCATTTGGGTTTAGGATCAAGAAAGCAGGAGGGGAAAGCCATCCAAGGATAGCTCTGGAGGATGACTACAAGCCCATGGCAAGTGAGACAGGAAGGTGAACAATTAAATGACTCTAGTGGGACAGAAATGAAAACTCCATTGGCTTGGATTACGACATAAATCCAATAGAAATTCTGAAACCATACAATATCAGTCATCATGGGTGAGTATGTTTCCTCTCTCACTTTAATTATCTTCTTCCCTTCTGTTCATAGCCCTGCCTTCCTCTCCCTGCACAAAACAGCCCTGAATAATTATTTCAGTACTTTTCTTAAACACTAAAAGTATATGACAACATTTAACAAGTAGTAAGCATAAGACTATTGAGTGGCAAAGTGTTCCGGGGAGAATAGTATTCCCCCAAAGCAATTACAAGTACACACATTAATAAAATAATATTGACTTACTTGGGTCTTGTGGAGATCTATGTGGAAAGCAGCTACAGCCAGTTCCTCTCTTGAAAAGTAAATCTGTCCAGGAAGGATGCTCAGAACAAATACTTTGGAAGTATCATGTTCTTTCTAGGAGACACCCAACAGGATAGCAGAAAGGTCCAATGATTGTATCTTTTCTTACAAGACATGTGAGTTGACAGATACAAAATGCTACATATTTGCACTCAAATCATCATGAGGATAAAGGCTAGAATTTTCAAAGGAGGCTCTTGGTGTTAAGGGCCTTCAGGTCCTTTGAAAATCCCAGCTGAAAATCTAAAGTGATTTCTGACTGTACATGCTATTCCATTGCTAGATAGGACCAAATTCAAATGGATGCCAATAGTCCTTGTAATGATTTTTAATGAAAAAGTGTTAAATTTGAATAAAAACACTGATGACTACTAACAGCAGTTGGCTGCGTGCGCATCCTGAGGGTTTATATTTAAATTTATCTGTCTCCTTCCAATAATATAAAGCACTCCAAACAGGTTGAACGAGTGACTGAACATTGACTTCTTTCCCTGGAAAGAGGTATCATATCATTGAATGCAATGACCAATGGATGGCTCTATTCCAGTGTAAGAGTCAAGAAATTTAAAAAACTATTACGCAGCCAACTCTTGCGATAGGGGGTCTTGTTCTCCGTATGTACAGTATTCAGCACAATGGAATCCATTGGCCATTGCATTCCCTGAGATTACATGTTTGACAGGAGGCTATAGGGACTAATAGAGTCTGAATAAACAAATAAAAATGTTGAACTCCTTGATGCCAAAAAGCATAGTCTTGTTTTTCAGTGTACTCTGGCTGCTTACCTGATGAAGAAATCTGACAAACAGATACAGACTGTTACAATAATAAATGATTTGTACTTCTACAGTGCTTTTATTTTCAGAACACCTTACAGAAATAACTAATCAACCAGCTACCTGAAAGGTGGATACCATTAACCCTAAATTAAAGATGGTAAAAGTCAGGTAGAGAGGTTAGATAACCTGCCAAAGCCAAGGAGGGACTCACTTTCAGAACTGGGATCGAACTCAGGAATCCCTGGCTTTTAGTCCAGTGCTCATACTTCATTTCTATCCCAAAACAGAAAGCTTGAGGACCCAGTTCATAACAGTGTAAGGTTCCTGATTTTATAACTGATTTTGATTTCAGTTTGGTTTTCCATCTGTATAGTAGATCTGAATAAGGGGTATTTCACTAGGCTTGCTGACTATTGAGGAGGCACCAGAGAAGGGATAATATACACAGCAATAATAATAATAATAATAATAATAATAATAATAAAACCAATAACTTTTGTGGCACTTTCACATAACCCTTCAATCTGGTTTCTCTCCCAAATCCCACTTCACCATGAGCAACATTTCCTCAGCCCCTCTTCCCAAAAGGAGCAAGAATCTGAACTACAGGTCTCCATCCCCAGTAGCACACAGTACAACCCACCAGATGAAGCTGATGTAGTATATATTATTTAATAGCCTGAGCTTCCAAAAAGCTCTGAATCCTAGAAACTATGTCAAAAGGGTCTCTTTTAAATTAGCAGCATTGCTTTTTAAATATCAGGATTTGAAATATCTAGAGTCAACAGCCAAGCAGCAGCCAGATCATAATCTGAGCAACAATGACCTCAGAGGAATGTATATTTATCATGTGCTGGATTTCCTGGCAGGCTGAAGCCATGTGGGAAAACCACTGAACCAGTCCAACACCAAGGTTAATACACCAATTAAATCATAGCCTTTATAAAACATTTAAATCTGCAGTTCCTACTTAGAAAACATTTAATAACTTCACTGTCCTAACAGTGAAGAATGTTAATGAGGGGACTAGGCTAGTCCTCTAATTACACATAAACTGAAAGGTGTTTTCCAGCTATGTGGATACCTCTGATTTGGCAATACATATCTTCCTACACTTAGAGGCACAGAAGGAAGCAGCTGCTGCATACTAGAAAGATCTGAGAGAGTAATTATTAGCAACGAGCAATATAAAATCCGTGCCAGGGTCCTGTGAGATGCATGAGTTAGCAACTCTGGCATCACTAGTTTTATGTCTCATATGTGATTGTATTAAATGCCATTACGCAGGGAGTTATCACAGCATAGTGAAAGACAGGGCCTGCTTAAGGTAGGGGCTTCAGGGCTGCAGCCCTGGGCCCCAGCCTAAAGGGGGCCCCACAGCCCCACTGAAACCCAGCCACAGCCAACCCGCCAATGCCTGCCCTTCTCACTCCTGCCCAGGATCCGGGCAGGAACCCCACAATTCAGGAAAAGATAGAGATGATAAAGAGTATGAAAAACAAAACCAAAATATCATGGTTTAAAGCTGTGACCTTAAGTATATAACATTGTTAGGTGTTCTGATGACAAAATTGTATGCAGCCCTTGTAGCTGTGTTGGTCCCATCTTATTAGAAAGATGAGATGGATGAGATATTACCATTTATTAGACCAATTTCTGTTGGGGAGCATCATCAAAGGCCACTACTAAAGCACTACTAAACCATGCACTGCCCATGACCAGGCTCAGTCAAAGAGGGTTATTCCTTTATAAAAAAAAAAAAATGAACAAACAAACAGACCAGTCTTAACTCAATATACGACCCCCAAGCTTCAGGGCCATCCTGCCAGGGGTCTTTGGCACTCCAACTTCTGGAAGCTTCCTTACCTCCATCAGCACTACTTCCCTCTTGGTGCTGCAGTCAAAGGGTTTCTTCCTTGAGCCCAGGCCTTCTTGCTCAAGAGACCTACCACAGAAGTTAGCTCCAGTCTCATTTAGTGTTTCTCCCTAGGGCTCACTCTATCACCCCTCCAGCTGTTTATCAGCAGACCTTTATAGAAACACGTTTAGCCCGCTCCTCTTTAACTACCTGAAACAGGCTCACCTGTTCCCATCCAGGGGTGTTGAGTTCTGTCTATCCACTGAGATCAGCTACACTGTGACACACAGAGAGAAGTAAGACAATACATATTGCTAAATCAAAAGCTTTGCTCTCTTACCAACAGAAGTTGGTCCAATCTCCATCAACAAAAAGACATACAGAAAACATTCCAAACTAAAGTCAAAGTCTATGTGATTTAGTGGCTCTTCTCAACTCAGTCTGATAACATCTGGCTGTGTAAGGTTGAATATTACTGCTCTAAGCTCTATGCTTTGGCTGTGGTGGATGCAAAGAAAGTATTCTCTTCTGTCATTGCATCCACCAAATTCTAATTCGCCCAGCTGCTTCAGGTGGTTGCCGACTTGGTTAATCATGGCTCCTTCACCTAACCAATATGTATATTTTTCTAGCTATGAGATGCTATTTATTTAATAGATACAAACAACTGGGTTCAGCCTGGTGGGGGTGGGAGTGGTTCTATTTATCATCCTTCTGCACAGGGTACATAGACTGAGATGTCACTCCTATGCAAATGCAAACAAATACTTAGTTTACATGTGAACCAAATGATGCAATATCTTTACTTTCCTGTGTTTAGTCAAGGACTATGGATGAGTTTTGGCTGGAAATTTAGGGGTGGAGCCCAGGCTCTGTCTGATCTCTGTTCACCTCTTGGTCAAAGAACTTGGGAAAGAGAATAGAGTGCTGATTGCTGTGCATGTGGGACCAAATCCAATGAAACCACACAAGAGAGGAAAGGACTTTTGTTCCCCAGTCTGGCTGTCAAGCAATAGTATTTCAAAGAGGATTTGTGAATGGTTAATTAGATTTGTAAGATTTCCCCATTTTGAGAGCAAAAAGAAAGGGAAATGGGAGACCAGGATCCCCACCAGGCTAGTATCCATACCAAGCTAGAAGTCAGTATATGTATTCAAAGCCAAACTGATTTACTTGAGAAAAAAATCTGGTGTTTAAGAATTTCTCTATCCCTTCCAGTCCACTTCACCTATCTAATGGCCCCAAACAGTAATAATTCCAGAGCATGGCTGCTTGCCCGTAGAAGCTCCTTTTGAACTCGAGTCTCCATATGGCTATGAAGCCAAAATTCTGACAAGCATGGAAAGTCAGTTTAGGCTTCCCGTGTTTAACAGCAATACATGGCTACCAGTGTGGACCCTCACTACTAAAAGCAAAATTGCTTCTGCTCACAAAGCACAGGCAAGGAATTTATCTAGGAGTGCTCTTGCTGGGTCACCAGAAAAACTGTCAGTTGAGGTCAGTCAGCCAAAAGAACAATAACGGCTCAAGCTTCGTGAGTGCTGTAACTTAAACACCCAAATCAAAGCCGTTATACTGTACTCAAGACATTACGTTTATTGCAGCTGACTTCAATCAGCAGCCATGTAGACCACCTGGGTGAGAGGGGGTGCAAGGGGTTCAAACGATTTTATTAAACCACAAAGAACAAAGAAAAATAGAACCTTGAACCTTCAAACAAAAGGAGGAAAGTTATCACCTGGAAAGAAGCCAGAAGATATTTTCAAAACAGCTTCCCTCCAACCCCAGTTTTGTTGTCCAGCCACTGAAACTTGCCTTCTAGCTACATCTGCACAAGGGAGATCCTCCAAGCTAACTCCCTGACTAAAACACCTTCAGCATACAGCTGCTAATATGGGGGTGGGTGGAGGAAGGATGCAAATGAAAGGTTTTGTTAAATTAAAAAGGGCAGCGTTCAGTGTAAAGAGAGGTCACTAGCATGAGCTCTTTGCTGCTTCCAAGTCTCTCCTATGGTTTATTCTCACATAAACAATGATCAATATCAAAATGAAATTCTTTAAAAAAAAAAGACTTTGGCTATCTGACTAATTTATCTTGATGTGTGACCATTTAAAGGACTGAACTGGGCAAATAC
Organism: Podocnemis expansa; assembly: GCA_007922195.1. Lineage (NCBI taxonomy): Eukaryota > Metazoa > Chordata > Testudines > Podocnemididae > Podocnemis > Podocnemis expansa. The sequence goes on from ML682066.1 coordinate 7,300,299, forward strand.
TGGTTCCTGCTTTTAGAGGACCTCATGAGGTCCCTTCCAACCCAATGATTCTCTGAAATACCCATAAACTTGATTGCTTAATTCCACAATCATGACTATGTGCATTTCAGCTGGAAATTAAGATGTGTGTGAGATTGCTGAGTCTTTTGAATGGGTTGAAAATATCAGGAGAATGGCCTTTCCAAACTCTGGGAACCTCCAACTCACAGGGTCCTAGAGTCAGGGCTACAATGATCATGGAGGTCTACAAAACAAAGAAGCAACCCCACAGCTCATCTCCACATACCTGAGTTGGCTGGGAAAAGTCAGCTGTGGATGCCTAGTTGCCGTGTAGATATAACCTTAAAGGTCCCAATGTAGTAGGTGCTGTACATACACTGAGTAAGAAGTGGTTCCTGCTCCAAGGAACTGACATTAGTGCCCTGTCTACATAGTTAGACCACTAATATTATTGTGCACTATGTGGGTGTGATTTCTAAGATGCAGTGACATGCTGCACATTAATTGGTTCATATAGAACCTGCCTGTGTGCATGAAAGGTTCTGACAACACTGTGTTAAAGTGCATGAGGGAATCTTTAATGAGCAGGCTCTACATGGAAGAATTAATGTACTCCCTGTTACTGTGTGTTAGAAACCTCACCCCCAGAGTGTGCATTAAACCATTGTTTAGACAAGCCATAAGTAAACAATACAGAAAAAAAAGTAGCAGAAAGGATTATTATTCCCATTTTACAGAACGGGAGCTAAGGAACAAAGGACCAGACAGGGGCGTCGCTAGTGCCTTGCACATGGGGCTCGTGCCCTGAATGCCAGTGCCAGTGCCCCAGGTCCTGGTGGGGCCCAGTCTCTCCCAGTCTCCGGCCGGATTGGGCCAGGGATCCGGGGCCCAGCCACCTGTAGCAGCGGTGGCCGCTTCTGGCCCCTTCAAAGGCCAGGCGACCTCGTGGCCGCAGCTGCTGCTCCCCTCCCTGTCTGCGGCTGGGGGTGTGACCTGAGGGCAGGGCCTGGGCCCATGTCCCGGGTCACTCCCCGGGGCAGTGATGCCCCTGGGACCAGATCCTCCAACAGATCAAGGTGCCTCACTCCCATTGAGGATCTAGGCTAAAGAGACTAAATGAGTTGCCCAAGGTCACACAAGGCGAGTGAGGCAAAACCAGGAATTGAACCCACAAGGTTTGAGTCCCAATCTAGTATAACCACAGAAAGTAGTCTTCTCCTTTCATCCCTATGAAGCTGCTGTTGACTCACACACAGGCCATAGAGCTGTTGCCAACCTTCTGCAATACTAACACAGGGAAATATTTAGTCAAACCTAACCAAGTCATTTGTTGCTGTTGGTATTAAACACTGTTACTAGTGATATAAAATTCAATCATTTTTCTCTGGAGGAGATGAATTTTCTACTGGTGACTGGCATCAATAAATGTGAAAAGCAGTTTTGAGAATAACTTTTTTTTTGAAGAGAACTTCATTATAAACTAAACAATTAGGGATTTTATTTATTGGTTTTTCATCTTGCTAATGTTTTAGAGTGAAGGGAAAAAAAAACCTACATGGAAAATGATAATGTTGAAGTTATTAGTAACACTGAACTGGCAAGAAAAAGATCTCATAGAAGGTTTATATGTGGCAGAATAATGTCCAATATCACAAAAGGCTGATTTTTTTTTCCCTTGTGAGAACTGCTGTGTCAGCCAAAGCAGGGTGTACCTGTAATTGTTTTATGCCTGGACCCAGCAAAAAGATCTTTGAGACCTTGAAACCAGTGGAATGCTTTTCTCAGTCTGATAATAACTGTCTGTTACCCTTACTGTTAAATGCAGGGTGTTATAAAGAGAAAAGATTGCAATACACAGGAAAGAAAGAAGATCCTCTGTTAAAGCAATTGTGAGGGTAGCGATGGTTGATCACAGACTGAGCAGTTGACCACTTCATTTAGGGTGATAAGTCAGTGAACAGCAAACCAGAATGAGGGTTCAAAAACTTGTTCTCAGAAGAGCAAAATTCCCAGGGGACAGACTTATCTCCTTTCTGTTCCATTTCAGCTATCTAAAAAGAACTGATGTGACATAAAGGGGCTTACAACCATGCACCCCTAAGACTATTTTCATAGCCAGTTTGTGAGGGCTAGTGTGGTTGCACACAAACAGCTGGACTAAAAAACATAGGCACATAATGTTACCATTCCTCTACGGAGATATACTTTTTGCTTATCTGTTCAGAAACCCACAAAGACAACTGGTAAAGCATGCCTATGTGGGACACAGAGCATTCTCAAGTACAGGTCCACCAGGTAATAGGCACTATAACAAACGTCTCTACCTTGTGCTCTCACTGCAAGACCTACCTCTTTGCTCTGGCTTTCTCTAAGATAACACAGAGCAGAATGTTCATTTTAAAAACACACCTGCAAAACTTGAACCCTAAAAAAAACACCACAGAACACACAGAGTTTCTTCACAGGACAGAGGATGAGAGAGAATGGAACCTATAACAAGATGTTAGTCACATTGTTTAATGCATAACATGTTTATTATACACACACTTTTCACAGAAATATATCAGTGTGCACACACACAAACACACACAGGTCACTCTTAAAATGTCAGGTCTTACCAAACAATAGTGTCTGCAGAACTGCAGTTTCTTCTACACTGAGAAGAGGAAAAAACACAGTATCTTAAAAAAGAAAAAAAAGGTTAGGGTAACTATTCTTAAATGGAGACTTCTAATTAGCAACCACTCTGTCTCTAGTATGTTCACATTTACATCTATTCATACTATGCATATGTATGCACACATACGCAAACTACCAGTTCTATTTAAGTCATCTTTACAGTTTTACTTTTTTCTAAAAAATTCTATGCTTTTCTTTCCAATTCCTTATCTCATCCCTTTATATCTATCTATATCTCTATATATTTATATTTAAAAATCCCAAGTACAATACATTGCAGATCATCCCTAGCAGACTTGTTGCATTCTTTAGTTCTTTAATCTTGTGTCACAGCTGAAGGTTAGGCTGACCCATGTGATTCACTGCAAAACAAGTAGTGGGAGGGGGAAAAGCAAAGAAGATTCTTGTGATAAACCGTGTTTAATTCTTTTTTGGAGAAAACAACCATCTCTCTCAGTAGAATGAAGGCTGAAAACTGCAAAAGCTCACACAAATATACAGTGCTGTATCATTTGTGGTTTAATAAAAACAATTTATATGCAGGGTAGTGAGCATGAGGAAAGTTATGGAAAACATTTCTCACCCAAGGACAGAGTACCAGATGTGCTAAGACTTATGGGAGCAATCAGAGGTGTCCAAGGTTCTGCTGTGGGCCTTATTAAGTTAGACTGTGATCCAGCACCTTCAACTTATTAAGCTGTCGGGAGTTTCAGTGATTAAAACCAAAGAAAGGTCAGTCACAGACCTTCAGAATTTCCCTGGACTGGTATTTTCTTTAAGGCCTTAGACCCTAATGAAGACACTTAACTTGATACATGGATTTTTTTAAATTGGTCTTTTGAGCTGGATTTGTCCATAGCTGGAAAAAATCTTCAATAGGTTTTGCTTCCTCAGAACTCTGCATACAGTTATCAGAAATCCTAACCAATAGCAAGAGATGAGGCCTTGTAGGATGGCTTTGCATATCATCACAGTGGAGATCAAAGGAACAGGTTAATAGGGATCTGGTGGAGTTTAATTATGTCCAAAGTAAGGAATGAGGGTTAGTGGCTGTAGGTGGGTTGTTCTAAATAAGCTTTCAAAGCTCTGATAGCTGACGTCTAATGTTTGTAAAAGGTATAATAAAACTAGTATTTCTTATGGATTTAAGGTTGCCAAAATCTACCCACTAGTCCTGAAAAGCTGTACTCTAGTAATAGATATAATGTGCTTCAGATACAGGTGATGTCATGCTATTTTCTGAGCTTCTCTTAAGTGGGTTAAAGGCTGTTGTTTCATCTATATGGACATATATTACTGCTTACAATCCCTTAATTATAATACAGCCATGAAGTGTTGTTTAATTCAGCTTCTTTCTCCCTTATTATCTTCTGGTTGGGGGTTAAAAAGTTAGCATGTCTGTATGAGTGTCTTAATCAGCTGTATTTTTTCTTTGATACTACCTACAGTGATTATAACAGCATACTCAGAGTGTACTTGTTCCTCTGCAAATTGTAAGCCCCTATTTGTTATAGGGTTATAACTCAGCTGTAAAAAATGCACTCTGGAAACTTCCCATAGAGGGTCAAACACTCCAAGGAACAGTTTTATTATTGTTTAATAATAATTTTTTTAAAAAGCAGGTTGATTGGTTTTTCTGTTACAAAACAGCATAACAATATGCCTGTACTTTTTACATTTTAATACATGAAAAAGCCATTAAAATGAAAAGTGCACTGTGAGCATTATCCTATGTCATGTTTTACCATCCTGTACCATGATCTTTCTTTTATATTTTAAAATTGCTGAGTTATTAAGTGTTCAAAGATCATCACAAAGCATGTGCACTCATTTTTAATATAGCTATTTATATTGACATAGTAATGGCCAATATTATACAGCAGATCAATATGAAACTAAAGAGGAATTTATGTGGAACTGGACCCACTCAGACAGGGCAATTATGATGTACTGAGTCAATAATATTCCTTTTAATAATATTGAAATGTTAAATCCTATCAACCAAAGATGATCTCATTTTCATGTTAAAATTTTGATTGTAGCCACTGAATTACAGAACCTTCATTAGTGTGTGTGTGTGTGTGTGTGTGTGTGTATGTGTATGCCTGGGCAAGTCAAACTCCACAAGGTGGTGCTAATGTTTTGATAGCTGGAAAACTAGAGAGTTGACCTGAAACCTGACAGTCCTTGGACTTGATCTGAAGACCAATCAGATCCAAGTAAGTCACTTTACTGTTGTTGAAGTAGTCAAGATGCCATAACAAACTTGATGAAGCAGCGTGCTTCTAGAGCACTTGATGATGATTTTATCAGTTGTGCGTGTAGTCATGGGGAGAAGACTAGGGGACCAGACAGTTGGAAGAGGCTGGAATGTTTCCTTTACTGTGAATTAACTTTTTTTTTTTAATCAATGTTACTTTCAGGAAGGTGAATACTGAGGGTTGTATCCATTGTGTCTGGGGTACTTTTGGAAGAGTAGTGACACAACTCCTTGCCCCCATCTCAGCTTTGCCCTGTGGGACAGTCATGAGATTATGGGTATTCAGGAGAGGTGAGGATGAATGCTGGAAACAGTCTTCAGTTTGAGGATTTTAAAATCTCATTCTTGATGCTTAATTAGGGGTCCCCCCTTTGTATTCAATTTTCAAATAATTTTAGAAAAATGAATTGATGAATACTCCCAGTGTTCACAAGTGAGGATTTTATAAAAGGCTGTCCCTCAGTTTTGCTCTCTCAAATGAATTTACACAGGAAAAAATACTGCGCTTTACAGTATAAACTGGATTCTCAGAGAGTAGATGGACTTTGCCTTCAGAGCCACAGTCTTTGAGGGGACAATCTGCCAGTTATTATCAAGCCAACTGATATTCTTTGAAATTTGAGCTAGACAACAGTAAGAAAATTATTTTTTCTATAGCGCCATCTGGCATCAGCTGGCAGAACTACAGAGAAGCATGTCAAATTTGGCTAATTGCTGTAAGAAACACATAATGGGCTCTCATGGAATACGGACCTTGCATAGCTTTCCAAGGCTGGAACAGTTTCTGGTACACAATGTTCAATGCGAATCCAATAGACCAGACTAACCTCTTAAGTTCTGGTCTGTTGGGTAAATGAAATGCATCATAAAAGAATGCACAAATAAATATTTACAGTAACTGCCTGGTAGGCCAGAATATGTTCTTTGGAGCTTTTCCACAGTCCATCAAGTAAATAATATATTTCATGAAAGCTGAAATGATGTTGGGGCTCTTTCTCTAGCATTCATTTTCAGGTAAATAAATATTAATTTTAAAATGTTCCATGAAGGATTTTCTTTTTTGAACAAAAACAGCCAGGGAGGACCAGGGGTTAAGTAGACAATATTCCTCTGCCTGTGTGGGTCCATGGGCTAGCAATTCTCTTATAGAGCAGTTCAGCAGCTTCAGAGCATACAACAGAATATGAACTATTGAGTGGCATGACTGATAATGTCCCTTATGGGAGAAGATTCAATTTTCCTTAACAATATGCAAAGCTCTGGGTAAAGCAGTTTGGCCCAAGGAGGCAAGGTTGGTCTTTAGTTTGTACGGTCCTTTGGAAACTGTTGGTATGACCCAGTTTATAGGTAGTTTACATGTAAAATAATATTCTACCACATCTTGGAAGAACAAGCTAAAACCTTTTATATTGCTTATTTGAAAGATCTTTGCTCTTTTTTTTTTACATAAATTAGACTAGGAACAACCTGTATTCAAGTGGAACTCAATGTGCTGCCAGAGAGTTGATTTGGGGAATCCAACAAAATAAAATGTATTTTACCTCACATCTTTTTCTATACAACACCATCCCTTAGATTCAAACATTTCAAGTGTTACAAAGAAAATTAGAATTGAATTCAATTTAGCTTTGAGTCAAGATGAGGCTGCCTTATATAAAACAGAAGTTTATAATCCACCTTAATGAAGAAGTTGAAGTTAATACTTCAATTAACTCACATTTGAGCTGAGAATACATATGATTTTTCCTTTACATTACAAATTCCAGTTGAAGTCCAGGCTTTCCAAGTCCCTGACGACCTGTAATGAAGGTATTTTTCAGTTTTATTCTGGCGTACAATGTAGTGCCCAGTTACCATAAGACCTGTGACAAAAATCAGGCTACTTAGCTAATTTTTGTGTTTTATGACAGATGTCCTTAACAAAGAAGCTGAATTTAGTTTGGAGTCGCATTCTGAAAGTTCACAAGGTAAGAAACCCATCTCATCAAGAGAAAACTGTCACACTCACTTGAAATTGATATTTTTGTCAATCTACTACTGTGTTTCTAAGAATTTCCTACCATTTCCTACACTTGCATTATTAGGAGCTCACTATAGGATTGTGAATCACTTCAGTTTTGTTAAGGTATTGGGTTAAGAATTGGATAAAGAAATGTGATTTGTTTAAACATCACAACTCTGTCAGAAAATATTTCCCACATGATGGGCTTTCAAAGAACCCTACTGAGTGGCACAGGGGCACTTTTCTACTGATATGTTTTAGACCTAAGTTATGCCTTCTTAATTGAAGAGCTACTATTTCTGATTTAAGTACAATACTACTTCTGCAGAACATACGAGATTCAATCAGCAGCATAGGACTGTGAGTAGGGAAGACTGACTATGCCTGGCTTTACCGAGTGATGGGATAAGAATTCTGCAAGTCCTGTGTGCTGCAGATTGGATCTCTGAAACAGTTCCACATGGAGCGGTGTGGAGAGTGAAGTTGTGTCTGTGTTTGGGCATGTAAATATGGGGTCTCAGGAAGATGGGGAGGAGAAGCAGTGGTTTAGCTAGTGGATCAATGATTCAAAAGATGCAGAGTGAAATTCTGCCTCCAGTGAAATCAATAATCAAAACTATAAAATTCAGTGAGACAAAATTTTCTGACCCTGCTTCTACAGACTGCTGCACAGTGTGTTTGCAGGGACTGAGGTCTTTATTTCAGCTCAGGGTCTGGAGAAGTAGCTGTGGAAGGAAAGAAGAGCTGTTTTGCACTGTGATCAAAGGTAGAGGGTTGAAGTCTACCATCTCCAGGTACTGCATGAATTTCTTTCACAAATCTTGGTTCCTTCAGCTCTGTTGAGAGACTAGAAAAGGCAATGCAGTTTTCCCCAAAGGAACAGATAATACATTTCATTACAGTGTTTTAAAGTGTAAATTACTGATATTGTGAACAGGTAAAACAAGCAAGGAGTCCTATGGCACTCTTGAAGACTAACACATTTATTTATCACATGAACTTTCGTGGGAGAAAATCCCGCTTCATCAGATGCTTTGTTCCCATGAAACCTCATGCAATAAATAAATCTGTTAGTCTTTAAAAGTGCCACAAGACTCTTTGTTTCTTTTGCTGAACTAGACTAACCTGGTTACCCCTTTTGGAACTTGCGAGCAGGTAGTTACTGTTATTGCTAAGGTTGCATTTTATAGTTAATTTAGACGAAGAAAAGTGCAGCATTTCTTCTATATTGGCTCTGTGCGTTTAAGTAGCAAAAGATTTTACATTATCTTTGATACACATTTTGTCTATCACAAGAATAAATGGCTCGTGTTAAAAAATGATGCAATTTCTCTTGGATGGAAAGCCATTCTACAGTTTGTTTATGTTTCATTCCATTTAGTATGCAATGTGGGCATGGTGCCACACTGACTTTTAACCCTAATGGAGAAAACGCACAAGCTGACTGTAGACCTCTAGGGAAAATAGAGCTTTAATGACAATTTGAGTGTAAAATCTGGTCTCTGGAAGAAAGGTCACCACATCTGCATAACCCCCTTGAGTCAGGCTTAGAGCCCTGTCTGCCTTCAACTAAAGAGGCATTTCCCTGTATCATAAGGCTGCTTTAGTTTGAGGTACGCGGAACACATGACAGAATCAGGGGACCTGAATGATGTTTGTGCATGTTTGACTGCACTCTGCATCCTAAGAGAAGACTTTTGAGAAACCCAATCAATACTACAACCATGTCCTGTACAGCAGCTATGTTGTTTCATTCTGTTACAATAATGAATTGAAGTCTCACAACAGCAGGTATAATAAGCACTACTCAACCCTTGATATTCAATCACCTTTAACTGGTTATATCTATCTAAAATACACTGTTAACTTGAGTTTTACAATACCCAATTGACAACCTTTTAGCGTCCTCTCTGCACAAAAATGCAAAACCATCAAAATGTCTTTCAGTGCTATATACTTTTCTACAATTTCCTTCTTACATATGCTCCAATATTTCCTATTTTTTTTGTTTAAAGCCTAACATGAAGCATACAGAAATTCCATAACATATGGAATGTTTTTTTCAGTTTCATGTTATTTTTTTTTATCATTACCATTTCAGTCATTTGTATATTACAGTCTTCCCAGTTTAAAGCTTATTTCATGTGTTTTGGATCTTATATAGCAAGATAATCTTTTGCAAATAAAAATGTAAAAAACCTAAAGCCTGAAATTCTCTTTGGAGGATACAAAAATATAAACCATACATTCTAGAGGATTTTAAAAATGGGTTTGACATTTTAATTTTAAATTATAAACATTAGCCTTTTAAATGCAGGGTAGCTTCAGCAGCAATGCTGATGGAATCACAAAAATGACTGTGAACTGGGGAGACTGTTAATCTGGCAGGACAGCATTCATTCTTGCTATCGTGCTTTGGTTCCTAGAAAAAATGTAGAAAAAGTTCTGCTCTTAAAAAAGCTATTGGTCTGAAAGCAGATGTGTGCATTATAAAAACAAAAGAAGAATTTAAAAAGGGAGGAGAAAAAAAGAAAATAAAACGCATTTAAATAGGGAGTGGCCTGAACAAAATTTCTAGACCAGAACATGCTGGGGTTTATATCTGTATCCAAGCTTCATAGTCAGCTCCAATATTTATTACATGTTAAGCCAAAATGCTGAATCCAATAGCTTTTACCTCAATTAGTAAGTAAATGTAGATGTACAGACACATTTCTAACATTTATTTACAGTGCAGAGGTTGTTCTTGTAAATTACTTCTAGTATTTAAATCCAGAGATCTCAAAGCACAGCATAGTTATTCAATATTATACTGAGAGAAACTGAGTGGGGAACTGAGTTGCCGAACATCATATAACATAAGCTGATCATTAGCAGAGCCGGGAACAGAACTCAAGTCTCCTGTCAATATTTTTTCCACTGGATTATTTTGTCTCCCATCCTGTGTTCCTTACTCAATCAAAGCTTCCATTGACTAAACTGGAAGCTTTGGGTGCACACCCAAAATAGATATTTTTTCCAGTTTACTGCACTGAGAATTTCAGTGTTTGTGTATTTTACCTCTGGACTTTAAAGAAAACTGAAACTGCAAAAACAAAAACAAACAAACAAAAATCTTCACAATTAACATGCTCTGTTTTATCCAAGGTGGTAAAAATAAACTTAGTTTTTATAATAAAAATAGTGTCAAGTCCAATTTCCCTTCCTACCACTACAAAATGCTGGAGTGTTTTGAAGTAACAGAGGACTGCAGTGTGATACAGTCTGTAAAATATCAGCAATATTTTCAAACATGTGGTAATGTTTTTCCTGACACATAAAAGTGACCCTACCCTAATAAGAAACCAGGCTGTTTCAAAAAATAATGTTAACATTGACAACTCCTCTAGCTGTTTCATGATGTTAAACTTGAGATCATTAATTTTTTCCTGGTATTTCACAGAGTACCATATCTTCCCCTTTTTCAGCTGATCAGAATAAACAGCTATTTGTAAACAAGTAGTCAACAGGACAAATGTATCTATTTCTGTGATGCTAGGCTACACACCAGAAATATCTAAGCTGCTATGAATTAATTAGCTTAATACAATTTTTTTTTGTTATATCATTTAAAAGCCTTTTCTCCTTTTTAGCATAGCTCATTAAAGGGTCTGATTCTGCTCCCACCAATGTCAATGGCAAAATTCCCCATTGATTTCACTGGAAGTCTCTTTCAGACAGCATCTTGAAAAAAAACTTTGCCTTTGTTGGAGTAGGCCAAGGGATAACAGGTAAACAGGTACACATTTTATACATGTGACTACAATTCTAGTATGTACAGTGCATTTATGGTACCGTTCTATCTGAAATGCCAAAACTGGCTGAAGAGCTGCAGTTCATGTTCAGTTAATGCGTAACATTTGCATTGGCTTACCCCAATGCATTTCATTACAAATTATGATTATTTCTAAATGACACAGGAATCTTTTTTAAAAATGACATTTTGGTCAGATTATTATAATTAACACTTTAAAATTTAATAATATTTCTGAGAGGTATGCAGGAGAAATTTGAAGAGACAAAACTATTGCATTATGTTGTCTCTTGAATTAATGGGTTTTTTTTGCTTTTTACAGATCTAAAACAACACACATTCCATTTGATTAATTAATGATAGAAAGCATAAGGAAACCACAAGAAAAGTTAAACTGTTCTTTGAAATGACAAATATTTGTCTTTTTGATATTTCCTAATACAAGTATGAAATACAGTGTATTGAAATAGAAAAATATTTCATTGCTGGAACATGGAAATGATTTAATAAGTTCTATGAAAAGTCAATTTGCATGAGATCAGCACCTTGCCTATAACGGGTGGTAATGGATTGTTGGCTTGATTTTATACCACTTGACATCAGATTACAATACACTGAATAAATGTTAACCTATAATCCCTTTAGTAAAACCTAGCATTGTTTGTCTTCCCTTGTAGAGACCACATTGATTTTCTTTTATTGGATGCTCAAGCACTGCACCTCAGATTGATTACTTTGAATTAAATGTGCAGAGAACATTTTTATTATTCTAAAACAGCATTCTTAACATTAATGAGAGAGTTTTCCTCTTACATAGTCTGAATGTATATTCTACCATTTAATGTGGATTTCTTTCATTTTCCCATTTCATTTCACTGCGGCTGTGATGCTGACCCCTGCTCTGCCCCTCTGACCCATGACCCTGACACATCTGACCAGTGAAGACTCTAGGGGTGGCAAATTAATAGAAGCACTGCTTGTTAATTGCATAAGAGAAAAGCCAAAGAATTCATCACCTCAGTCATGGCCATTGCTTCCCTTTGACCCTCGCTTCTCCCACAAGGCTTTTGCTGGTGGTCACATCTGTGATTTTCCTATATCCTACATATTTGCCATATAATTATTCAGCATCAAACCTTATTAATCAAATCAATGCTGTGTTTTAAATGGAAATTGCTGGATTAATACAAGCATTCATTTCATCCTGAAAATCTTGATGGCTTTAGCACACAGAATCCAATTGGAATATAAAAGAAGGGATGTAGAGACCTGATTGAATTAGGAGAGGCATGCTACACATTAAATTACATATGCCAGCAGGGGTCCATGCTTTTATAGTGAAATACTATTGTAGAGTACATGTCATATACCTCTTGTGATTTTGCTTTAACAGTCAGCACTCTCATAAGAATCTAATGTTTTACCATATTTTAAAAATACATATTTTTAAATGGAGTGATGTATTTTAAAATGATCCATTTTATTTCCATGACCTGAAATATTTCATTGAATTACTAAGTAGTCTGAGCTGAGGCACCCAAATTTTTTCTGATCCCACTTGCACTATTTACTCTCCTTGCATTAAGAAATTAGGGCTGAGTCAATATTTTTTAGAATGGTCTGAACTTGGTGGTTTGTGATTTTATACATGGTTCTTGGAAAGAGAGGCTCAAAGAAGGGATTTTTTTTTAAAAGACTGCAACAAACATATCAATAACACTTTCACAGGGCTCAGTATCCTACCACACAGTGAACATGTTCACCATTCATGTTATCAGCATGAATGTATCTTGGAGCTAAAACACCATGTCTGAGGGTAAGAAAATGGATAAACTGTAAATAAACATGCACATAGGCTGGTGGTACTCTGGATCCTGCAATGCTCACTCATGCAAATAGTCCTTAGGCAAATGTTCTCATTGAAATCTGTGGTTAATTGTGTGAGTAAGGACTACTGTGAATAAGGGGTTGTAGGACTGGACCATTTAATTTCAGTGGCTGATACTGGAGCATTGAAAATGGAAGCATTGGTATGCCACATATGACTCTATAAATAAAAAGATGTACAGAATTAAAATTAATGGAGTTAATGCTTGAAGTAAAGGGGCAGTGTCTTGGTTCCCAAAAATATGAAATGTCACCTCAAAACCCATTTCTTTATATGAAGTAGGTTCCTTAGGGCTATTGAGAAACTCTTGTGTATATGGAGGACCCTCAACTTCCGCTGTTACAAATGGGAGCTAAGTGCACTTAGCAATTTTCATGACCAGGTTGGTGTAACCTGTTTGTAAGCTTGGGCATATCTCTCTCTTTCATTCTTGCTTATTTTCAATTAGAAAAAAAGCCAAACAGTCTTGGGGGTAGACTAAAGTTACTTGGTTTCTGCAGTAATGGCAGTCAGAGCTCATAGTTTTAACAAGGGCGTATGGCAGCTGTGAGATTTCTTGTCATCAGTCATACTATGTCAAGCACTGTACTTAGAAAAATCAACTTTTTATTTTAAATTTGTCAGAAACACAAGTGGGAAAATAATAAACCACTTCATGAAGAATTGCTCCTAGAAGAAAGCCATTTGGCTTTCCCACCAAGATCCCACTTCTACCTCAGCTTGGATTTTAGTCCTCTATTCAGGAGCAAGAGTAAAATAGACTTGTTTAGGTTAGACAGGTGACATGATTTGAATGACAGTCATTTGTGATTATTTCTTTATGCCCCTATTCTCAATTCAGCATGATGACTCAAAGAAGATTTAAAAGAAATATCCTCAACAAAATACATTTAGAAGTAATAAAATTATGTGTTTTAATGCAAATCCAACCTCAATACAAGATTAAAGTACTGAAAAGATGTTTACAGCAACATTAATAATAATACATTTGACAATCACAAAAACAAGCTAGTACAGTATATTTTTACATAAATTCTTTCATCTAAATATGTCCCTTGTCAAATTAGATGAATTTACTTACCAAACTTTATATGTAGTTCATGATTCGTTGTAAAAGAAGATTAGTTATAAAATAAGTCAGCTTAGCATCCAGACATAGGATTTTAATAACAACTTGATATACAAAGACTGTCAGGTGCTGTCTATTAGTGAGAAATAAATACTACCCTAGACCCGTCACTGTAATTACCATCATTCACTATATACATATGATCTGTAGTTGGTTCATGCTGAAATAGATTCAGAACTGCTTGAAGTTACTCACTAGAGCCCCAATGAAAGATTAAAGAACAACTGAAATCTCCAGGTAGAAATGGAGCTGTTTATTCAGAACTACACTTCTACCTGGAACCAATAGGTAAATTCTTTTTCTGAGACCATATTATAAGGAAGCTGCACTGTGTCTCCAGCACCCTCTGATGAGGAGCTGTTAAATTTGTCTTATGCGGTTTCCTGCAGAAACCCAAAGTAAGCTTAAGTAGCTTTACACTACTGCTAGATAAGCAGTGCAAGGTAGAAGGGATATCATCTTTTATTTGGTCAGCTTCTGTTGGTGAGAGAGACAAGCTTTCTGGCTATGCATGACTCTTCCTCAGTGTGGCAGGTTTGTGTAGGGCCTACCCTGTTGGTCAGGTCCACTGCTCCCACAAACTACTCAAAGACTTTGGTTTCGTGCTCCCACTAGTGTGCTTTATTTACAGTCTGTTACCCACCATCATATATTGAAAAACAGTCCAGCCTGGCAGCCTCTGGGGCCTCTCAGCTCTAGTCTATACCTGAGTTCTTTTTGGCAGCAGTCGACCGCCAATTATGCAAGGAATGTAAAATTGCTTGTGTAACTGGTGGTGACTTTGTAAGCTCCCACTACACATCTGGGAAAAGCTGACCACAAATCTGTTGCAGCAGGCTTTCCCCCATGCCCCCTGCCTCCAGGACTTCCAGAAGCAGTGCAGCAGTTCAGGTGTCCTGTGAACCACTCCCAGACGGCTGAACTGATGGCGGTGAATTTTCTGCTGTCAGTCTAGACCAGGCTTGTCCAACCTGCAGGCCTGGGGCTGAACTCCGGCCCGCCAAGGGCTTTCATCCAGCCTGCAGAGTGCTGCTGAAAGAGCCTGGGAGCTGGGGCTGGCTAGGGACCTTGTCAGTTTACCACCCTGTGCACAGCTGCAGGGAGGCATGGCCTGGCTGGAGAGCTGTTCAGGGACTGGATTTTCCTGAGCAGTGCTTGGCAGGGAGTGAGGAGAGCTGAGTTGATGGGGTCCCTGTCAGGAAGCAGCTGAGTGCTGCTACCAAGGTGCTCTGCTCCCCCCACCTCACTCTTCTTCCCCCTCCTCTGCCATGCTCCCCTGTCCTGACTTGCCCCCTCTCACAGGCACTCCTGGCCCCCTTGTCCTCTGTACACAGTGAAAGCAAAAGCAATGCCAAATATTGCACTAATCATTATTTTATTAAAATTTCTTAATATGATTGATTTGTATATCTTATCAAAAATTTTCTCCCAGGCCCCCTGACTGAGAAAAGAATTGCAGTGTGGCCCCCTCAACCAAAAATGTTGGACACCCCTGGTCTAGCCGTACCCTCAGTTTCAACAATAGACCAAGGGTAGCTCACTCTCTCTCTTCCGCTGTGGCTTCTCCCTTTTTGTCACCCTCATCCCACCCACACTTCCTTCCTGTGAGCTTTTTATAGCCCCTGGCTAACAAGCCCAATAGCTACTCCCTATTGGCCCACTTAGTGCAGGCTTACTTAGCCGCCTACAATTCTCCCTTAATTAGAGCTCATGTGACAGGGTAGGCTCAGCTTTCTGTTGCCCGGCACCCTGTCACACTCTGGTCTGGGAAAGATGTTCAGGATGTCAGATAAATATGAGATCCAGGGCCAGCTCAACCCATAAGCAAATGAGGCCCTGGCTCAGGGCGTCATTTTCCTAGGGGCGGCCGCAGTGCTGCGCCAAGGGAGGAGCAGGGTGGCCCATGGGTTGGGCTTCAATCTCTTGCCCCATCACTGGGCTGGCCCACCCTACCCCCAGGGCATAACAGCCGGCCCACAGGAGGACCAAGAGAGTGGAGCCCAGCCTCTGGGCTGACCTGCTCTGCCCCTGGGCTAGCTGTTCCCCACCCTGGGGGCAGGATGAGCCAGGCCAGAGCAGATGCCAGATTCTGCCTTCTGCTGCCCCCCCCCCCCCGCGGGGCATGGGGGTCCAAAATAAAAAGCTGGCTTAGGGTGCCAAAGCCCCTTGAGCCGACCCTGATGAGATCAGACAAATAGTTTAACATAAATAGTGTGTATTCTAAGGGACCATTCCAGGTGAAGTAGCTCATTTCATTAACATCCCTATAGTCATAGGAGTTCTGTGAGTTACAATTTGTAATAATAAACCATATTCCTTTATTAAGAACTTGATTTTTAGTGTCTAGCAAATTTATGAATTTAAGCTCCCAGGCTCACCTTTTGAAGGTGCTATGCAGGTTTCCTTTGAGGATAAGAACTTACAGGTGACATATAGAAGAGGGGTTTTCAAACTTTTTTTGCTGGGACCCCCTTTTAAAAATTTCAGGCTGTGATGACCCCTCCTCCCTGCCACACCATCCTTATTTCTGTGCAGTGGCCAGAGGCAGTGCTGCCTTCAGAGCTGGGCACCTACCCAGCAGCCGCTGCTCTCCAGCCACCCAGCTCTGAAGAGCTTGGGCAGTCTGCCCTGCACATGGCTGACAGCCAGAGTCCTGAGGTGCATAGGAATGACAACTTGTGACCCTCCCCCCCTTCATAATCTCACAATCCCCAGTTTGAGAGGCCCTGATAGAGTTATTACTTCTTGAAAAGTGTTCACTGACAACTGAGAAGGTGTTTTTGTCTTTCAGAATCTTCCTGTATGAGTTCATTTGATAGCACAGTGATTGTCTGGTTTCACCCACAAAATTGTTGGGGGCATGTAGTGTACTAAATGAGGTAACTATATGTTGTGATAGGCAGGAGCAATGTGGGCCCAGGAAAAGACCTGGTGCCCAGGTCCTGGGGAGGGCCCCCAGTCCTGATTTGGGGCCTGGTCCTGATCCTGGGCAGGTCCCAGAACAGGCTTCTGCAGCGGGTGGCTTGACCCCGGACCTCTGGCCAGGGACAGGGCTGGGGAAGATAGCCACCGCTGAGAGTGGCCTGGTGGCAGACCCCGGCCACTGGCACTGGGACTCAGGGCTCAAGCTCTCTACCCAGCACCAGTGATGCCACTGCTGATAGGTACATGTAGGACCCATGGATCTTGAAAGGTGTGTTGCAGCAATGGAGATATGTCAGCAGGCTAGTAGTGAACATATCAATCATTACAATATAAATTTATTTTCACAGCAGACAGCTGATTTTGACATTTTAGCAGTTAAACAGTCAGTTTGTTTGCCAGAAGGTATGAGATAAGAAAAACTTACAAACAAAATAGGGCTGTATAAATTCATTAGTACAGTAATGGATCAGATTCTGATCAGAGCTTCATCAAAGTGTTTCTATTTTATACTCATGAAACAGATCAGAACCACTCCCAATATTCTGTATTTATTTTACTAGAAAACTGCGTCATGGGTATGAATATGAAATTGCCACATGTGTCAGATAACTTTAGGACTGTGACTTCGCTTTGCTTATTTTCATTTCTTTTTAAAGAGATACTTTGATGTTATTGTATGTGGATCAACCACAGAATGTCGGCATTAGTAAGATCTGAATTATGCAAGTTTGCAACTGTGAAACATTACAGTTCATCCAAGTCCCTATTCAGAAAGAACTTAAACACATACTTAACTTTAAGCATGAGTTTAGGTCTCATTGTCAACTTGAGCATTTCTTAAGTACTTTGCTGAATATGGGTGGTCTGCTGAATTGGTCCACAGTGCTACACTACAAATAGTGCAGGGGTTGGCAACTTTTACTGACCCCTGTGCCAGCCCCTCTCCCCAAACCTCAGTCAGTGTTGGTAGTCCCACCGCTGAAAAAACGTGGCTGCTGCGTGAAAATTCAGTGGCTTCCACAGTTGTAATATTTTTTTGGGGGGGATGTTTCCAGCCATGCCACAGAAAGAAGCTGTCCCGAGTGACTCCTCTGTGCAGCTTGCTCACGGATGAATCCCCAAGCACACCCTGGAAAAAAGCTGCCTAGAGCGGTTCCTTTCTGTGGCATACCTGGGGCAGAGGTCCCCAGACATGGCACGGAAAGAAGCTGTTGCAGGTCTGGGTGGCTTCTTTCCATAGCATACCTTGGAACCATGGGGTGTCTGGGGCACCACCGCTTGCTTTTCTAGGGAAGGAGTGGCACTTTCAGCAGAGGGTGCTGTTCGCTGCTTCAGATCATTTAGTGTGCCACTGCTGGGGATTGCTGACCCCTGAAATAGTGGGGCTACCCCACTTCTCTCTGTATCACAGCACATTTTCAGACACTTATTTGAAAGTGCCTGAATAAAAGTCATCCTCTACATAGCCACTGATTTGATTGAGGATTCTTTCCATAATAAAATAAAATTTTACCCAGTGAATAAACTTATTAAGGGATAGGGCTGGTAAGAGAATAAATGTTCTATACACTAGTCTGCAAACTATAATATGCTGCAATATAACAGAACCCAGCTGAATAAACAACAACTAAAGGATGAACTTTTCATTCTCCTAACAGTATGTACAAAGATAATGGAAAGCATGTTCTAAGAATACAGTCATGCAGATAACAAGCCATAAAACATACAATGATCCAGTGAAATCTTTCTGAAACAAATAAATGATAAAGGCTAAACATTTTTCAAAGAAAACATTTTCAAAGTGCTGTTTTGTTTTACCCTTTTTTTTAAAAAAAAGCTATAAATGACAGATTTGTGCAAATTGTGCACATTCCTCAGTTCCCAACTGACCACACAATGTAGAAATGGGAAGAGCACAAATTTCCCCCATTGCCTTCCTCTAAAAGCCATGACCATCAGAATCGACAAGAAAAAGAGATGAATTCGTCTAAGAAAGCATAGCAATACATGTGACTCTCTTACAAGGTTTTAGAAGTGCTGACCTTGTGGAGTAAAGTACACAAATAACCACATGCCTATTTCATCAGAAACTTTGCATAGACGAAGGAATCCATAGCCCTTCCTATATTAGAAAGCCAATACTTTTATTAAACACAGTGCACAGTTTTAACAACAGAACAATGCCATAGTCCAAAGGTTTAGACCAGGCTGATATCCATCCTCACACCAGCTTCTCAGATAGCCCAGGACATCTCAACAAACACTTGAAATGCTACCAAACCCAAGCCGCCACTTCACATGATTTATGATGTCATTAATGTCAAGCTATCAGTGGACAAGAGTAAAAGAGACAACAGCAAAGCTGACTAAAAACAAATAGTTTTGATTAAACTCAAGGACGTTCAGTACAGCTTTCAGCAAAAAGGCATTCATCATTTCCGAAGCTGACCTTGTTTTTTGTATCCCAAATGCAAACATAATACATGTAGGGTTTCCAGAAGAATCTTTGAAGTGTGTTGGAATTATGTTCCTTTTTTTAGGCAAAATTAATGAAGTATGTCTAGCACACCTTTTTCCATGGGGTTCATTAAGTTGGTAATCAACACTTTATCCTAAATTCCTCCCCCCACCTTTATCTCTCCAAAGGCTTTGAGCACTCTGCTTTGTGAGTTGTTTTTTATCATGGGAAGAGGACATATATTTCAAAAGTGCATAACATCCACAGCCTATTGGTTTCAGTTGCTTAACTGCTTTAAAAATCAAACCCACAAAAACAACAAATTTAATTAAAATATAAAGGGCTTGTGAAAAGCAGAACACACACACAAAAGGAAAAAAGTGAGTGAAGTACAAGACAGAAATTAATTCTTTCCACAGAGACCTATTTGTGCCTACAGTTTAAACTCCTATCTGTGTGCATACAGAATTACTCTAGAGGTATTTAGTATTTTTTTTTTTTTTTACTTATCTTGAAACATAGACTTTTTAGATCTATTTTTATTATATGCAAGAATTAAAAATATATATCTGTGTGAGAACCAAAAGCAATTCAGGGAGTTTAGTAGCAGACAACCTCAAATTGGATCAAGTCACCTCCAGAAATCATATTTCAGACCTATGTAAAATGCTACTTTAAGTTATTCAAAAAACAGATGGAAAGTAATATTTCAGGCTTTAAAAAATGTTATAAAAAAGAGCTGTCAGTAACTGTGGGTATTATTTTTGGAGCTAATGAGGATTTGTACCAAAGTTCATCTTCTTTCAAAACTGTAGTAGCTGCTTTCCTATAAATCTTTAAAATCTTTGCAACAATCTCACTCTCTCTTGCTCTCTCAGTTGAATAATCAGCTTATCGTATTATTATTGCACACAGGAAGGTTAAATATGTTCTTCTAGCAAACATGCCTTTCATAACTTTATATGCAATTAGATGATTAATGTAAAATTACAGCAGGGAATGGGGTATCATAAAAAGGTTATTATGGCTTCAGGACAAAATAATTAAATGACTATATTTCAATTTTAATTGTTTATACAGCACCTAAAACTTTTAATTTGGATTTTTCTAGAGCAGTTAGCCCAAATAAGTTCCCTGCCTCCAGATACACAGATATACCAAGAATTATACCTACCTACCTCCAGCTGCAACTACTTTCTCATACACTCTTGAAACTGAAATCTCTACTTCTAAAATTAGTTATATTTACCCTGATTATCAAAAACTTTCTGCTTAGAGCTTTTATGGGAAAAAGACAGGCTGTATTATAAGTATTAACTGTGCATGAGAACATTTGTAATATCACCCTTAGAGAATAATAAACAGATACTAGAGATTGAAATTCTGACATAGTTTACAGAACAATAATCCAAACATCTGTTATAATGACAAGGGATTTGAGCAGAATAGAGAGTACATGGGAAAGCTATGCTACTTTTAGTACAGTTATAACGTTAAATCAAAGCACTGCAGCTCAAGGCAGCTTGCTGCTAATAAAAACAATTTTCTACATATTCCTGGGCCACAAGCCAGATCTCAGGATTCAGTTACAAGCACAAGGTCAAGAGGGAATCAACAGTATGAAATTACTGTATATGAATCAAAAGAATAAATGGATAATTAAGGATGAAAACAAATTAGGAGGTATACTCTCACTTAACTCATCAAATAAATTTGTGGACTAACTTCATGCACTGAATATGTTGTAGGATCAGTAGAGGCTTTAATGCATTTACTGCTTAGACCTACAGGATCAGCATTTTTTGAGTCAGGTTCACCAAATCATTTTTTTTATGTGCATTTCATTCCATAAGAATATCCAACATCTGAGTGCAATTATTAAGATAAATATTTAATCATATAATTTGCTTAAGAGAAAAACAATTAAAATGTCTTCAAAAACAGCATTCTTGCTTTCATGTTACCAGAGGGAAACCTAAGCTTTTGTCTCACTACTGGTTCCAGTCATCTTCTATGCCCAAAATGACCACACCCAAAGCTGTAGGAAATATGATAGTCACTATAATTTGTGACAAAGGAGCCTTTCCCACAAAGGACTTTCACATTTATTTCCATCTCAGTGAGGCTGACGTTACTTTTGTTGCACATGTCTCTCCCTTTCACACATAGCAGTGGCAGTCATGCTCAGCCACAATAAGCTGCACTAGGACTAGCAAATAAAAGCAACTTTGAAAATGTAAATGAAAAAATACATTTAACTAACATGTTTGTTTATTTTTGAATGTATTTTAAACTTGGTTCTGTACAGTTTAGATCAATGGACCTTTCAACACTATCTCAAAGAGAATAGGATTGGACACAGCTCATGAAAAATGCAGCTATTCATAGCCCTGGAGACTGAAGTCCTCCATTTATCCACAGAAAATATAAAAGTGCCAACTTCCCATCTTTTGACAATGTTGCTCAACCTTGACCTGGAGAAGCCATTACCAGGTGGTGGGAGGTTACTTTAATCTCTATGTCCATTCACATCATCTTTCTTTTGGAACTACAAAAAGAGTGCTGATTAGCGTCAATTAGTACAGTGGTGCTTCTGGTTGTGGGGACAGGAAATCACTAAATTCATTTCAAATAGGCCACTGATCAAGTGTAGGATGACAGCTTTTGATTACTACTGAATCACACAGAATTTGGACTAGTTATCTACAGTTGAAATGTCCTTTTCAAGTAATCCAAATTATTGAAATTATTTTTTAAAATACAGGAACATTTATGTTGTTATTTTCAGGGACTAAGAATAGCTAATGATAATCTTGCCTCAAGAATGCCTGGATTTGGTCCTTTCCTTGTGAAAAACATGCTTATTATTGTATGTATTATCATTTGTGATCCACGTTATTTCCATGTAACAGACTGCTTTTAATATAATATCCTCTAGTCAGCTCTAATAATTAATGTTGAGTCCTCCTAGTGCCAATATAATCTTCACTGAATAGTACAAATGTAAGAGCTGCTTTCCTATTGGTTACTGTGCTGGTCTTTAACTCAGGAAAAGAATAGCCAAGGTGGGTGAAAGATATGTAGGAAAACAATATTATTGCAAATAGAAAAATATAGGCTTGATTCACTGAAGGACAGGGCCAGCAGCTCCCATTGCTGCAGCTGGGAACTGACAGCACTCAAGAACTGTTCCCCCCTAGCCTTGGAGATGAGCAGGTAACTTAGCAACTTTTAAACAAATAATTCATGTTTTTTTGCTTTGCATATTTGTTCTATCATAGTCTGTCAAAACAACGTGAATGTTTGGGATCAGCATTTACTAGAGGCCTGTAACTCACTTAACCAGCTAAAATAAATGTAAGCTCCTCCAGCTACTTCTTAAAAGTCAGGATATGTCCTTCCAGTTGCCATTATTGATTAAATAATAAAACTAAGAACATACTGTATAAATCTTACAAGCATATTATCACATTTCTCAAACAGCATGAGACTAGACCTCCACTTCTTTCAGGACTAGGCTTCACAGCTGTGGGGGTCAGATAGGTAATATAACCAGACCTTGAGCCAAAACCCTTATTTATTATCTCATACTAAAGGTAGCATTGGGTGGCACATGTTTTTCACAGTTCACAAAAAATTTCAAGATTTAATTATTTTTTCCCATTTCTACATTTGTATAAAACCAAGATCTTGCAACATTCTTCAGAAGAGAGTTGATCTCATTTGCATCAGTCCAGTGGTTAGGGCACTCCCCTGACATGTAATAACCCCAAGTTCAAGTCCTTCCTCTGATTTGAACCTTCAACTTGAACATTCCTTTCCCATATCCCAGGTTGTAAAGGGGATGTAAAACCATGAGTTTATGGAGGTGGCGCAGAGTCTCACACACCAACAGGATTTTCTAAGGGCCATTTGCAACATGTTGGCATAACACTTTATGAACAGGGGGAATCATGCTTCTGCCATACTCTTTGGAAGAGAGCAGCATGTTCACTCACAGTGTGGGGTTAACTCTAGATGTGGCCCTTCACTTGTAGTGATTTTATCCTAACCTTTATGGGCACTTAGGTTCCTGTATTTCTTTAGCATAGGACCTGGAGGAAGCCTGGCCACTGGCAGAGGCTCTTTTTAGCACCGTGCACTATCAGGCCCAAAGTGATATTTTACAGAGGGTGCTCATATCAGAGTAATGAGTTTGTGTCTCCTAACCCTTAGATGCCTAGATCATGTCTCTCAAGTAGAGTAACTCTCCCCCCATCCACTTTTCTTATTCAAATAAGTCACTTAGATATAATCCAATGCCCACTGAAGTCAATGGAAAGGCACTCTGTCACAAACAGATGAATTTACAAAATAAGAAGAGGGGTTTGGAGCAGCTCAAATGCAATTCTATAAAGGAGCATAAATTCTTAATCTGGCTGTAATATGACTTCATTTAGTAATTCTTATAATTCTTACAACCAATCATTCATGTGTTTCCTACAGATTTTAGTGAGCCAATGGTAACAAAAAGGTATTTCAGAGCACTCTTTGGTTAGTCCTAATTTCCAGAAAAACAAATTAAATTTTAAGAAAGGGATTTTGCTTGAATTCTAATAGAACCCATTTTTACTAGTGTTCTTTGTTTAATATTTTTTAATATTTTCCCTTTTACCTGATAAATACAGTGTGCTTATAATACCCTGTTTTCTCAACAAGAAACAGAAGTAGTTGACATCAACACTTGTGGAAGAAAGCCTTTAGATTTATTTTTAAATTCTAGAAACTTTATTGTTAAATATTTAATGCTGAATTTTTTTAATCTAAAATTTTATATAGTGATCCCCCTATGTCACTCCCTAGTTCACAAATGCCAGAATGCAAAATGATCAGTCTCTTTGACAATGTGGGACAATTTTTAAAAATATACTTTGTTTTTCTTGTTTCAAATTAGTACATAGACTAACTTGCACATGCAGCAAAAGCATGTCAGAAGAGCAACAGTAATGATATGACAGTCCTAACAGAAACTACCATGAACATTTCTTCAAAAAAATTGTTATTTTGGGATAATGGGGAAATATTCCATCCTATACCTACTGTAGAAATCACAGGGCCATAAATGGGGTGCTGGGACAAAGGTCACTCAAATATTCTAACACTTTTCAATTTTCCATTTTCTAATGGTCAGATTTCTGAATATCTGAACCAGAAGCAGGTCTGAAGATCCCAGGTGCTACAGTTACCATGGGAGGTAAGGTTCCAATGCAACTCCCAAGATAATCCTCACACCTCCTTTCCCTCTTGGTTTCAGTCTTCTCAAATATTCATCTTCAGAGATGAAATTTGCTTCATTGGCCTGAGGTCAAAAGTGATTTATGGGCTAATATTGCTCAAAAATAGAAGAATAGTCATTAATGGCTGAACTACGATTCAGCCCAAATTGGCCAGGCAAGCGAGTAAGGAGACATGAGGCTCTCTCAAACCTGGATGTACAAAAGTGATCTTAGACCTGAGTTTGTGTTTGTGTGGGGAAGTGTGATAGTGGTGCATGCATGATTTTCCCAATAAAAAGCAAATGGGGAAGGAAAGGTACAGAACGGGTGAACTCAGGACCTCACCTTGCCCATGTACTAGTCAGTAGAGAAAACTAGGAACGGCAAGGATAGTGTACTGCATATAAACATGTACCTACACAGCATATGACACCCTCTCAAATAGGAGCCACTCTGAGGGCTGTCTCTCAGGCCTTTCCTATATACAGGATATTTGTTTTTTCACCAATACATGGCATTGTGACATTAAACACATGCTCCAGTGCTTTGCTGGACTAGGCGTTCATATTTCAAACTACAGCAGTATTAAATTATTCATCCGAGTGACTGACATTACATCTGTGTACTACTTTGAGTTGGTCTGTGAAGGATAGCAAGGATATTAGTGATTCTGATGTTCATTTGTGTTGAAGCATTTGAGGTGGTAATCTTATTCCACCCAGCAGTTAAACATTATTGTGTGTGTCAAAACAAAAATGTAATCTTGGAAGTGGATGTCATGTAAAAATGCCATGCTGAAGGAATATGTCAGTGATTAGCTCTAATACCTTTGCTAGTTCAAGGAATATTTACTTAAAAATAATGTGTATAACATTTTTTTTGCAGAAGGTCTACAAGTGGAAGGGGGGAAATATTTAGATTCAGGCACATTCATGCGGCTCTTTTAATTGTTTCATTTGGGGTTGTTATAAAGCTGTAAATAACACAAGCAGGTTTTATTTTATATTTGCAGAATAACTCACATTCTGAAGTGCTTCACAAACCTTATTATTACAGAATAATCAATCCAATTACCACTGAAATCCAGCTACCTTAGGGTGGAATAGAATAGATGTTAAAAACAATATAAAGCCTAGAGAGTAGGAAGTAAAATGAATAATTGGGCCTGAGTCTTTATTTTCATTTGTTTTACACCAGTGAAATTCCATGAACTTCACTAGAACTAATCTGACATAAAAAGGTAATGAAAGGAGTTTGGGGTCTAAAATTTCAAGTGGAACTTCAAGGAGAATTTTGGGTGTGTAATTCCAATCTATTTAAATAGGATTTGACCTGGACACCAGAACCAATAAAGCTTCTCTCCTGGAACTTCAGATTACTTCCAATACTACAAGTCACAAGTCTCTCTTGATATTATTCTTGTTCTTATTCTTTAAACTCCTCTGGGACATTAATTCAGAATAAAATCAGAAGCAAGAGTACCACCTACTGAATCACAAGCAACATTTCCAGCAACATCCTAGGGTTTACATGGAAGTTTCCTATTTAAGTACAGACAAGCCCCAACCCCCTTAGCTCATAAAATCTAATGAGTTCATGACCAGAGATGCTACAGCCGCAGAGAAATATTCAGAACCACCATATTTTTTTTTATCAAAGCAAAATTACATGGGATAACATTTTATGTGACACTGTTTTATATTTTTACAAAATGAAAACAGAAGCTAGATAACATTATTAATGAACTCAGGAACTCTGTACAGAGGAGAGAAAATCTCAGTTGATGTGTTCATCATCTTAATTGGGAATAGTCATAATTATACATACTTGACAAAGTACAAGTTTACAATTAAGCTTTCTCTACATTAATTGTGACATTAACTCACTAGGGCCAACTCTGGCATTTAGGTCATGTGCTAATTTAGCACTAGAGACGTACTGGGATTCAAATACCCATAGTTCTGAACTCTTGATAGATATCAAATAAAATACCTCCTGAAAATTAGTCACAAAATTCAGGTTAGATATTTGTTTCACAAATGAATAGCAAAGAGTCCCATTATTGAAGGTATCTGCACTACAGTGTCAGCAAAATCTGTAAAATACATTTAAAAGTTCTGAGCTTTGATAATTAAACAGCAAAAGCTGTAAGATGTTTGACATGCTCACCCAAATATATCTGACTCTTGTATAAGACAAGGCACAGGAAATATGGTGTTAAAAAGGTGAGTAAAAAATGAGTGTTTCATTTAAGGTTTGAAATAGATAATTTTGCATGAAATAAAAACAGATTTTCTTTAACCCACCTTTAATAAAGCATCTATCATGTAATGGAGATGGATCACTTTGACTCAGAAATCTGGCAGTTAAATGTTACTAGTTATGACTATCCCTGACAGCACAATTTAGTTCTACACATCATCCCCCAATGGGTAAATAATTAGTTTTTTGGTTCATTTTCATTACCATCTCATCATTTAAAAATAAGACTGAAATAGGAGAGAGTTTTGAGAGAAATTTTTAGAAATGTGTTTGGAATAGTAAAAGATTCTAACTTTAGCCCTGCTTTTGTAGACACTTTGGTGACTCTTGGTATATGATTAGAGACTCATCTTGTTTTCATGCTCTTGAGGATGGGAAAGATGGTTGGTTAAGGTTATGAGGTAGACAATAATGTAGGGTATGTCTACACAGCACTTTTATTTTGAAATAACACTGGTTATTTTGAAATAAAAGATATTTGGTCCACATGACGTTTTCTTATTTCGAAAGAACAGATCCCGTCCTTTCGAAATAAGAACTGTTGTTTCAAAACAGGTTAAACCCCGATTGTTTCGAAACGGCTGTTATTTCAAAATGGTTATTTCGAAATAAGGCTGTTTGGACATGTTGTTTTGAAACAACATGTCCAAACGGCTTTATTTCAAAATAACCATTTCAAAATAACAGCCGTTTCGATAGCAGGCTTTCCCTTAATTCGAATTAACATTTTGTTAATTTGAATTAACTTATTTCGAAATAACTCATTTCAAAATCCTTATTTCGAAATAACGATGTGTGTGTAGACATAGCCGTAGTCTTTTAATAATGGAGAAGTGCTGTTTTGAATTTCTGTCTGTACTTAGAAGAGTTATTGATAAGACAACATATACATTTATAAAAATATCCAAATCAATATACTACTTATTACTAGCTTAACTTTAAAAATGCATTTTGGTGGACTTTAATGCTCATTAATAGCAGAGGGCTTATATGTGAACAGGCATACCATCATGTACAGGAACATAGCCTCATCCTACCCAAAGCACCTTACTGTAGATTTTTCAACATTTCACTATAGTCTTGTGGAACAAAGATCCCTGCATCTGACAAAATAGATGGTACTACCTGTGATCTTTAAAAATATCTCCCAGAAGGTCTAGTCAGTTGGTATACTCAAACAGATTAAAATTCAGATTTCTGGAAGTGAAAGATCTGCAGTAAATACTGTTCGGAGACACTAAGGAAAACTAAACAAGGAGTCCTGTAGCACTTAAAGACTAACAAATTTATTTACCACATGAGCCTTTGTGGGAGAAAATCCCACTTCATCACATGCTTTGAAGATGGGAGCACTTACAGAATGGGAAGAAAATAAATTCAGGGAAGTGTAAGTCATGGGATCATGTCAAACTGTAACAGCAAATCAGAGCACCTATTAAGGTTGAAACACTGGGAAACAGTTCATAGAGGAAGGTGAGGGCAGATCACCTGTTTTAATGGGAAAAGAATCCCATTCTGTAAACTCCACCCCACTTCAAAGCATCTGATAAAGTGCAATTTTCTTCCTTGAAAGCTCATGTGATAAATAAATTTGTTAGTCCTTAAATACCACAGGACCCCTTGCTTATTTTGCGGAACTAGACTAGCATGGCTACCCCATTAGAACTTGAGGAAAAATAAATATCTTCTCAATCCCAATGACCAATAAATTGTTCCTCCGCAATACACACACTCAGGTGTATATACATTCAATATTGCAAGGACAAAGGAACTAATTATATTATGCATCAATATACATCTTACAAAACTGGGGCAGATACCCTGCTGCCAGTACATCACAGAAGTGCTGCTTACATATATATTTTTCCATAAAGGAACCACCAGCTTATGCATAACTGGCCTTTCTCAACCAATCTCCCATTTCTGCCAGCATATGGGGTGTGTTTCCTGAGACTGCTCCAAGACTATCAAAAATGTAACTTCATCACCAGAGTACTCAAGTCTTATTATTATGTCCATTACTAGAAGAGGTTAATATTTTATATAAGAATTTTGATGTCTTATTAACTACTCAGTTATAAATTTCTAGGAAAAATTAAACATACTAATTGTTGAAATCTTGGCAGTTTTTTTTCTAGATTCACTGGCTACAATAATTCTTCAGAAATTTTTATAATTTTCCAACCAGTTTTATAAAATGAGATTTTTCTTGAGTTTAAGTTAATGTCTTAATATTCTGATAGTGAAAAGGATATTTACTACACGGATATTGCATACTCACTCATAGACTCTAAGATCAGAAGGGACCAGTAAGATCATTTAGTCTGAGCTCCTGCACAATGCAGGCCTCAAAATCTCACCCATCCACTCTAGCAACAAGCCTCTAGCCTATGACTGAGTTATTAAAGTCCTCAAATCATGATTTAAGGACATTAAGAAACAGAGAATTCACCAGACCATAAGCCATGCCCCATGCTACAGAGGAAGGTGAAACCCCCTCCCAGCCGAGCCCTTGCCAATCAGCCATGGGGGAAAATTCCTTCCTGACACCAATTATGGTGATCAGTTAAACCCTGAGCACATAGGCAACTCTCACCAGTCAGTCATCCAAGAAAGAATTCTCTGTAAGAACTCAGAACCCACCCCATCAAACCTTCCTTCTCAGGCCACTGGCATATCCACCACCATTACTCAAATACTGAAGATGAGTCAATTTCTAAAGTAAAGTCATCCTAGCATACCACCCCCTCAATAAATTTATCAAGCTCACTTTTGAAGCCAGTTCTGTTTTTTACTCCACAGCTCCCCTTGGAAGGCTATTCCAGAACTTACTCCTCTGATGGTTAGAAAACTGCATCTAATTTCAAGCCTAAATTTCCTAATGGACAGTTTGTATCTATTTGTTCTTGTGTCCACATTGGGGCTGTACTCAAATAATTCCTCTCCCTCCCTGATATTTATCACTCTGATGTATTTGTAGAGAGTAATCTTATCATCCCCTTCTTTTGGTTAGCCTAAAGAAGCCAAGCTCCTTGGCTATGTCTACAGAAGCAAATTAGTCCGGATTAAGGAGGCTTAATCTGGACTAATTTGAGCCCTCTCTACACTAGTTTGAACTAATTTTTTTTTTTTTTTTTTTTTTTTTTTACTTTGAACTAAGCAAAGTTTAGTTTGAACTAGTTAGCTCAACCGGTTAGTCTGAATTAACTGCTTAGTTCAAACTTATTTTGAAATTTAGTTCTAACTAGCACAATTGAACTAAATAAGCTCAAACTAGCAGTTAGTTCAAACTAACTGCATTTTTTTTTTAGTTTGAACTAACTTTTAGGTTGAATTAGCAATACTTCGTTAGTTTAGACTAAAAAGTTAGGTTGAACTGAAAAAAACAGTTAGTTTAGACTAACCAAATCCAAACTAAGGTTTTAGGTGTAGACATTGCCCTTAAGTGTCCTCTCATAAGGCAGGTTTTCCATTCTGTGGACCATCCTTGTAACCCTTTTTTGAACTTGTTCCAATTTGAATTCATCTTTTGTAAACACGGGGATCCCATCTGTGCTCAATATTCCAGATATTAACACCTGGAACACCTCCCTATCTCTACTTGAAACACCTCTGCTGATGCATTTTAGGACCACATTAGTTTTTTTCATGGCCACTTCACATTAATGGCTCATAGTCATCCTGTGATCAGCCAGTATCCCCAGGTCCTTCTCCTCTTTCATCCCTTCCAACCTATGTGTCCCCAACTTGTAGGAGAAATTCTTATTTGTCCCTAAATGCATGACTTTGCACTTCCCATTATTAAATTTCATCCTATTCCTGATATTCTAGTTTACAAGGTCATCTAGCTCATTCTGGAGTCCATTCAATTCCTGATATCCTGATCCTTCTCTAAATTGGTAATACCTCCCAACCTGGTGTCATCTGCAAACTTAATTAGCATATTCCCACTTTTTGTGTCAAGGTCAGTAACAAAAGAGTTTAACTAAGATTGGTCCCAAGATCGATTCCTGAGGGACCCCACCAGTAACCTCCCTCCAGCTTGACAGTTCACCCTTCAATATGACACACTGTAGCCTCCTCTTTAACCAGTTCTTTTTTCACCTTATTATACTCATACTCATCCCCATCTTTTGTAACTTAACTAGTAATTTCCTATGTGGAAGTGTATCAAATGCCTTGCTGAAATCTAAGTAAATTAGGTCCATTGCATTCCTTTTATCTAAAAAATCTGTCATCCTCTCATAAAAGGAAATCAGGTAGGTCTGATACAATCTACCTTTTATAAGCCATGTTGTATTTTATCCCAGTTACCATTATCCTCAGTATCCCTAAGTACTTTCTCCTTCAAAATTTTCTCCAAGACCTTGCATACTACTGAGGTCAAACTGAGACGTGTAGTTACCCAGGTCACTTTAATTCCCTTTCTTTAAAATAAGAACTATATTAGTGATTTTCCAGTCAGATACTACAACCCGTAAATTTACAGATTCATTAAAAATCCTTGCTAATCTGCTGGCAATTTCATGTGCCAGGTCCTTTAATATCCTTGGATGGAGATTATCCATGCCCCCCCCCCCCATTTAGTCCCATCAAGCAGCTTGAGTTTGGCTTCTACTTCAAGTATGGTAATTTCTACTTCCATGTTCTCATTCCCATTCGCTACCCTACCTCTATCCCCAAGCTCATCACCACACTCATTAAAATCAGAGGCAAAGTACTTATTTAGATATTCAGCTATGCCTAGATTATCCTTGGCCTGCACCCCACCATCAGGGTTTAGTGGTTCTGTTACTTCTTCCTATTTATAAGGCTAAAGAATCATTTACCATTGGCTTTAATTCTCTTCACAAGGTCCCACTCTGCATGACTTTTTGCCTTTCTCACTTTAATCTGTACATGTTCTGCTCTCCAAGAGGTAGCTTTCCTTGCTGATCCCTCCCATCTTCCACTCCTTGTAGGCTCTGTGCTTCCTCCTTACTCATCCAGTTTGGTCTATAGTTCTTCCTTACTAATTTCTTCGCCCTCCTCAGAAGGTAGACTTCATGTAGGTCCTGCAACTTTAACTAGAAGTGATTCCAAGCCTCTTCTACCCAGTGGCGTTGTTGCTGTAGGGCTGGAGTGGCTGCAGCTCCCCCACATCTCCGGCCCAGCCCCGCCAGGTCCAGCAGCAGCAGGAGCTGGATCTGAGCCCAGGCTGCCTGCTGCTGGCCAGCTTGGAGCCTGCCATCACCAGTCAATGGCTTGGGGTCCAGGAGGTCCTGATCTGGCTCCAGCTGCTGCCTGTCAGCTAGCAGCACATACCTCAGGCCCGGATCTGGCTCCAGCTGTTCGTTGCTGGCCAGCAGGCAGCAGCTGGTGCTGGATTGGGCCTGCCAGGGCCACCAGCCACTGGCTGGCAGTGGCAGGAGCTAGATCTAAGCTGGCCTGTGGCAGGCACCCTGGCGGGCCCCCACTGGGTCCAGCTGTTGCCGAGCTGGCCAGTGGCAAACAGCAGGAGCTGGATCTGAGCCTTGGCTGTTTTCTGCTGGACAGCAGGCAGCAGCTAGGGCTGGATTGGGCCCACCTGGGCTCCTGGCCGGCAATGGCAGGAGCCAGATTGGATGGTGGTGCCAGGGCAGGGCCATGGATAAGGTCCCAACCCTTTTTTCAGGGGAGCAATGCTCCTGCTTCTACCTTTACACTCATGACTTTTTCAGTCCAGTTCACTTCCCCAACTAATTCCCTTAATTTTCTAAAGTTAGCTCTTTTAAAGTCAAAGACCCTAGTCACAGATTTATTTTTTGTTTATCCTTCCAATTAGTTTGAACTGAATTAGCTCATTGTCACTTGAACTTAAGTTGCCCCTACAACCAGTTCCTCTATGAGGTCCAACTACTCACCAGTACCAAATCGATGATGGCATACCCTCTCATTGGTTCAGTAGCAGTTTAGAGAAGGAATTCATCAGCTATCACATTCAGGAAAATCTGGGCCCTATAACTACTAGCACATGTCCTCCAGTCTATATCTGGGAAGTTAAAGTCTCCCATAATCATGCAGTTCTCTTTACTTCTTTAAAGGCCTTAAAGAGGCCCTATCCATGCTTAAATCAGATCCAATTGGTCTGTAACATACTCCAAGCACTATCCCAGGAGAAACTCTAATAGCTTTCTTCCCCAGTGTGATTGTTACCTATATAGATCCTGTCTTGTTAATTCCATCACTCCTGAGATGTATCTCCCTAATAAGAATTGATACTAATCCAACACAGCTTTGTAGGACCCCAAATTATCTGCCTCTTTCTTCTTCTTGTGACATCTCCATTAGTGGAGGCTTGCAACCATGTAACTAATTCTGTATGATCCTCTGCTCATCTCTTTGTGGATGAATAGTTTTTTTCATACATCCAGAATACACATCATCCACCCAAGATCTTTTTTTGCCTTGCATTCTTATATCAACTTTCCCTTGTGGGTGTAGAAACATGCATTGCCCACTGAATCTCTTAAAATGTGCCCTACAAATCAAATCTCTCTTTTCATAAGATCTCTGACAAGCATTTGCTGACTTCCAATCATTTTCAATTCCTTTTCATCGGTTATGCAGTCTGGCCATTATATTTTCAGACTACTTTTATAACACCCTTATTTAAATCAGGGGTCTCAAACTCAAATCAGCATGATGGCTGCATAAGGACTAGTACAGGGCCACATGAGGACTAAGACATTAGCCTGAGGGCTGCACCACTGAAACCTTTTCATAGAACACTATTGCAAATATCGGTAACAATAGTGTTGTCGCGGGCCAGAGGAAAGAGCTTTGGGGGCCGCATGCGGCTGCGGGCCATGTGTTTGAGACCCCTGATTTAAATGGTTATAATTTCTTTATCATCAATTGTCTGAATGTCTATGTTGACTGTTCTTACCAGAACAAAACTCCCATTAAATTTATGGGGGTGGGGGAGTTGAGTGAAGGTTTCCAAAATGGAATTCTCTTCTTCATTCTGTATAGCACCAAACATATTGCTAATGCTCACAAAATCAAATACAAATAAAATAAACTAATAAAATAAAACACTTAAGTACATGTTTAACATTAAGGGCATGTTTAAGTTGCATGAAAGTCAATGAAACGTAAGCATAAGCTTCAAGTGAAGTGTGATATTAAATGCTTCACTACATCAGTGCCTTCAGGTTTCCTGATTTGTGAAACTTTCTCAGCTTGGTTCAGGATGGACTAGAGATCCACCAAGTGTATTAATCTGTAAGATAGTTCCCTTTTACCGTAGCTATATTTTAGTTAAAATGGACAAGACTCAAAGCAGAACTTTTATTCCCAATTTGACTGACTTGTGCAAATCTGGAATTAATTGTTACATGTCCTGCTTGAAGAATGTTATATTTTGCAGATTAGGCCATTAGAACAGTATAAAAAATTTACAGCTTTAGAAACATGGTAGACGAGACTGAAAAATTATGCAAACAATAGATCAGCTATAACAATTTTGTTGCTACTGTGATTGTAAAATACATAGTTATGGGATTTCAAAATGTCAGAATACTGTCTTATAAAGACCCTTCACTGGAGAAGATCATCTTCCATATTTATAATAATTACTTTTCATGATAACTACACAATTAAGCACTGAGACTTTTTTGCCACAACAAAATCCCAGAAATTTGAATTAAGAGTAGGCTTGTAAAGTTCAAATGCCACATTAAATATTAATGAGGAGATAAGACCTGGGAATTATTTTGTGATTCCTAAAACAATGATCTAAATCGATTTGTACATATGAATTTAGCCCTACTTAGCATGATCTGGCAAAATTTCCCAGTGCAGTTTAGCTCTTGAGTAATATTGTTTCATTTAAAATGTTTACTCCTTCACAGTACTTGTCTGTTAAGTTCAACAAGTATGGATATTCAAATGGCAATATTAAGTTTATTTCCATTCAGAATGAAAAGTACAGGACACAAAGAACAATTTTTAATATGTTTTATTTTCAATTTGGCAAATGATCTTTCACTTTCAGAATACTGGCAGGAGGGGGCATTTTGATACACTTGTAGAAAGCAAAATTCATTATGCAAAAACTAGTTGTGACATACTTATCACAGATATCTTTAGATGTAATTTACACTAGAGAAATATTAATGTCTGGACCCATAATTCATGAACATTTTTATAACATTCAAAAGCTAAGTCTATGATAGGAAAGTAATTTGATAACTGATGTGAATATTTCTTATAATTTAACTTTTGAGTCCCAGCTTTATAAAAATGTGAACAATAGATCCAAATCCTCAAGTCCCATCTAAAACATAGCCACTCTTAACTCCTAGCTAGATTATTTTTCAGGGAAACATAGGGCAAACATTTTCATTAGTACAATTCTGAAAATAGGATTTGCCTTATTTACTCCATGAAACTGCAATCACATTACCAAAGAAAATAAAATTATTTAAAAGACTGTTTTGGTCACCAAATGAAGCATTCAAAATTTAGAAAATCCAGCATTAATTTGCCCAGGTATTGCATCAAGTGCATGATCATTGTATAATTATATGCACCTTTGGCACCTTCCTTGGTCTCTCTGAAAGCACATGCCTTAGTCATGAGACCTGTAACCAGTGAGAGCTGCTGCCCCTCTTCTGGTACCTCAGGTCCCACTCTTCCAGTATCCAGGACTCCAACAATGACTCATTAAGCACAGATTGTGATTCAGTCTTGATTACCAAGTATTTGCTTGAGCCCTTTTTCCAGAACTCTCAGAGCCCCTGAGGAGTTTATTCCCTCTGCTCCACTACAACCTTCCCTCTTTCAGTGAATCACTCGATTCACCCAGCCTTTTCCTCTTTTCAGCCGGGAATGCTGGCCACTCATAGGCCACTCTTCCCAGTCTACCTGGTATTGCTAGTGATCTTTCTCCTGGGAGTCTCCTCTGTCTGGATCTGTCTATCCCCCATTCAGGCACTCAATCTCCATATGCCTCTTCAGCGCATATATCTAGCATATATCAACTACTGGTCTGGACTGTGGTCTTTCCTGCTCCAAGGGCTGTTCCTTAGCCTTTAGCCTCCCTTCAGGCACTCTAGCACCTTTGGCACCACCCTGGACTCCTTTACTCCCAACTTACTGGGCACTACCCCTATGGAGTTTAGACTTCCTGGCATGGACACTGCTTCCTTGTTTGTCTTTTATGACCATGCATCCACCATTCCAATATCACTATAGGAAGTGAGAACTCTGGGCTTCCAGCCCTATAGTGGTTAAAGTATAATTTGATGGGTCCCGGAACCATCCTAATCTCTGGGCCCTCTTCCCATATTGTCCAGGCCCCTTTCATGTGTGTGCAGATCCCAGCCCAGGCAGGCATTTGCAACCACTTCTTAGTACCATATACATCGGTAATTGCTCCATAAAAATACTGGCCCTGACCCTGGCCTCACAAGCTGCCCCCCCACCCCTCTGCATCTCCCTGGCTTCACACTGTGCCTCCGCTGCCACCCTCGCCCTGAT
This sequence comes from Podocnemis expansa, assembly GCA_007922195.1. Lineage (NCBI taxonomy): Eukaryota > Metazoa > Chordata > Testudines > Podocnemididae > Podocnemis > Podocnemis expansa. The sequence goes on from ML682066.1 coordinate 7,336,454, forward strand.
ACTAGTCTCACACACTGCACGCTCCGTCAACATATCCCTATCCTGGCCTCTCACACTGTCCTCCATTTTCCGGGGCCCTGGAACTCTGTCCCCTCAAATTTGTGGGCCCCAGAACACAGTTCTGGGGTGTTCTGGCTTACTTTAACCCCTGCTGCCCTAGTTCCCTGCTTTAGGATTTGCCCTTTACCTTTATCCTCTGCCTCCATGAGACAAATTTCCTTTTCCTCCTTTGTCTCATGTCTAGTGGTTTTGTCTATTCCCTCAGGCTGTGTTCACATGTAAACACTTATTTCACAATAAGTTATTTCAAAATAAGTTCTTTTGAAATAACATCCTTAATTTGAAATAACAAATCAAAATAAGCAAATATTAAATTGAAATAAGGGAAAACCTCCAATGGAAATAGCAAGTCCAGACACAGGATTTGCTATTTCGATTCAGGAGAGCAGCACCATGGGAGGTGTGGCAACATGACCTCCTCCCTGGGCCATGCCCCCACCCAATATATAGAAAAAGGAAGGCACCCTGGGAAGGATAAGGGCAAAAGTGTTAATTCGAAATAATGGTTATTTTGAAATAACACATCCGAACGGCGTTATTTCGAAACAACTGTTTTGAAACAACGGCTATTTCAGTTTCAACCTAGGTTTTATTGTTCCGAAATAATGGAGCATTACTTCGAAATGATGGGGGCTCATCATTTCAAAATAAAGAAACATCGTTCGGACATCTCAACTTTTATTTTGAAATAACGGTGGTTGTTCCGAATTAAAAGCCTCCTGTGGACATAACCTCAGGGTCCTTCACCCCCTTATGTGCCCTCTTTTCAACCCTGGGGGTCCTTCTCTCCTCCCACCTTTCTGGATGGGGGATCCCAGTCTGCCCCAAACAGCATTAGGCATGGCAATCCCTGCACCATATCAACTTGATGCCCTTTGAATTGCCCCTCTGCCTCAAGGGGCACCTGTGCCACGTAGCACCATGGAGTCGCCCCATGAATGCATTAAACTGTTACTCAGGCACTGGGAACTATCCAATGAGGTTTCACCAGCCCCTGCTGGATCAGCGATTGAGCTGAGGCCAGGTCTAGCAAGCCTTGCTGAGGCTTCTTCCCCACCTGGACGGGAATGGTGTCCAGTGGCTTCCCCTTTGGCCTCTTCTGAGCATCTTCCCATTCACAAAACTCTGCTAGCCTACAGGCCCTGTCTGGGCAGTCATGTTTCTTGTGACCCGGGCAGCCATACTGCCAGCAGATTAGCACCCAATCCCTGCTGCTTTTTGCCTCAGGCTTTTTCTTGGGCACAGACCCCAGAGTCTTTCTGGCCAGTTCCACAGCCTTGGTTGCCCTTCTGGCCGTCCTAGGCACCTCTGCCTCTACATATTCCATGGTTAGTCATGCCACCTTACCCACACCCTGACAGTCTCAGATAGGATCTCTAAAAACTGTTCCAGGATAATGCTATCCATGACTTCCTCCATGGTTTGTGTGGTCAGGAGCAGCCACCAGGTTCCCCAGTCTGTCAGTCTCTGGGTGAAAGACCATGGTTGTATTCCCTCCATCCACTGGGTCTCTTGGAACCTTTGTTGTTATTTGTCAGCCAACAAGCTGATATGGTCTAGGATGGCAGCCTTCACCAAGTCATAGTCCCATGTCTGGGAGAATCCAAAGGCCACATCTGCTTCCTGGGCTTTGCCCCCTAAGTATGGCATGAGGCATAGCTCTGAGGTGGCCCTCCCCCAATCTGCAGCCATCACTACCCTCTCAAAAGTCCAAAGGTAGGCATCCAGATTATCACTGAGGCCCATCTTGCAGACTCCTCAGCTGACTGCCTTGCCACCTTCCACACTCACAGGACTCACCACTTTTTGCAGCAGCATCTGTTGTGTGGCAGAATGCTCTTTTAGAAAGTCCTATAGGCTCCTTTGCTGGTCTGCCTGCCATGCTAGCAGCTGGGGGAGATGCTGTAGCTCCTAGATGATCTTTACCAGCCTTGAAGCATCTCTTCCATGGTGGCTATCCCTTGTTGCAGTGGCTAGGGTATTCAAAGTCCCAGACAAGCCCCCATATGTAACAGAGAGGGCCTCCCTGCCCTGCTCCAGCACCTCAGATCCTGCTCTCCCAGTGTCCGGGTTGTTATTCAGCCTTCATTACCGACCACTTGCTTGAGCCCTTTTTTCCAGGACTCACAGAACCCCCGAAGGGTTTATCCTGTCTGCTCCATTATAGTCCTCATGCCTTTAGCTCCCTCAGGTGGAAACCTATAATTCTTCCACTGTTAAACCGAGTGCAGTTCAACAGCAGCCTGTGTGTCAAATGCACGTACCCAATTAGTCCTTCCAGTCCAGGTACCTGCAGTTCTTCCCTTAGGGACCTGTGAGTAGAGGTAAATACAGAGACTCAAAACAACTTTCTTAAAACAAAAAATTATTTAATTTTACCATTAGGAACAGCAAAGCATTAGATAAAATAATATCATTCCAAAATGATCCCATGCTAGGAAGACTACAATTTCTCATCATAGATAACCCCTGAAGAGCTGGGGAAGAGGTCTTTCCTTTCTAACCCTCTGTCTCCATCGTCAGAGTATATATGTAACTTTAACCCTCTTGAGTCATTTAATCCTCCTGGCCTTCCCTGGGACTGAGTCTTCCCTGGAAAAAACCCATCAGGCTAACCCAGTAGGGGATCAGGTCAGAACCTGAAGGGAAATGGTTCTGCATTATCTCTCAAGTATGTGGAGACGGCAGGGCCCTCCCAGAGGACATAGGAAACCTGGGGCAGATTTGATGTGAGCCTCCACCCCCACTATTCCATAAATACCACTCTTACCACCTCTGCCCACCTGCAGGTGTCTTCCTATCTCAGCTCACTCCGGCCACGTTCCCAATTAACAAGCCCCCCTTGGTTTACCCAGCCCCAATGTTCCTGGGGACGTATAGAGTCAGAAACTGAGGCAGGGGCCAGGGCAGGGGGCCTCCTCCTTGGTGGGCCTCTGTTGCCCTGGGAGAGGGGCATGGTATTCCTGACAAATATGCTAGAGAATCAGCTCAGTATCTGCATACCGTAAACACCATAATAATCAGGCCAAAATACAACATTCATAAATTATTACAAGCAGCTCTAAATCTGTCACTATCACATACTATTTCCCACTCTGCCTCATTCAGTTAACATGACAGATGATGGTCACTGAAAGCGTAACTATTAATATTTCTTTAAAACCTGATCACCCTTGTGTGGCTTCAATCCTTCTTTATTGCACATCCAGCTAAACCATGAGCTGATAATTTTCTCATAGGCATTTCTACAGTGATCTTGCTACAGCATTTAAGTATTAATGAATTTGGCTTCACAATGCCATTGTATGATTATGCGGTATTATCATGCCCATTTTACAGATTAGAAACTCATGCATGCCCATTTATTCTTTGGGGATGGACGATGAACAGTTTGGTAAGCATCTAGTACAGGGGTCTCAAACACACGGCCCTCTGGCCGCATGCTGCCCCTAAAGCTATTCGTTGCAGCCTGCAGTGGCACTATTGTTACAAATATTTGCAATATCATTGTATGAAAAGGTTTCAGTGGTGCGACCCTCAGGCTAATGTCCTAGTCCTCATGAGGCCCTCGTGGTGATTTGAATTGGAGACCCCTGATGTAGTATCTGTGTTGGAATGGAGCGTGCTCAATGCAGAAAAAATATTCAGAGGATTTAGCTGCCAAATCCTAGTAAATCTCACTAAACTGTAGTTTTTGAGGGGCTTATTAACTTGGCCATATTTGGGTGGATTATCATGAAGGACACAGAAAAGCACTTCTTTGATACCAGGATAAACGCTGCCAAATTTCAAATCCTTGCCCCAAAATGTCCAAAACAAGTGTATTTTCTCTTGACAGTCTCAGAAACAGCCTTACCATTTTAACTGAAACTTTCTTATACACACACACTCACGCATGCACAAGAACACGCACAGAGAGAGAGAGAGAGCAGCTGGGGAAAACACCCTCAATAAAAATTTCAGCCTGAACAATTGCAGTTTGGCAAAGGTATGAGCAACTGAAGAAAAGGTCTTACAATGGAGTGTCAGGCAGTCTTAACACTAAGTCCAATATCAGCATGTCTATTGTACAAATTCTATGGTATAGTTTCATTTGATTTGCATATGAGCAAACTGCGTCTTCTGTTCAGTTTACAGGACAGAAAAAAAGTTTTTTTTCTAATTTAATTAAACTGCTTCTACATAAAGATTAATAAAGCTGAAGATGCTCAAAGCACTATCAGCCAAAGCAACAAATTTAGCAGCTTTGCTCTAATTGACGTTTGGTTTTCAGTGAAAATATACAAATACATAAGACATAGGCCTTCAGTGGTTGCCATTAAAAAGTCAACATTTGCATTCCATGTAAATATCGCAGAGATTCCTTTTCTACGCACAGGAAAAAAAAAAAAAAACAAAACCCTGAAACCCAGATACAGCTTTGTGGTAACTGTTGACAAATGCTGACTTTTCAGTAATGACAATTATAGGTTTTATCTTTCCAGCACCGTAAGAGACCATGAAGGACACTGACCCATGAAAAATGGACATCCATTTTCTCCCTTTTCCCCTCATCATTGTCCCACGCACACACACCTCTTCCCTCACTATTTTTCTATTGTCTCCAAATGTCTAACCCAACACAGGAAAGTTGAAACAACTAGCTTGTTCCGTGTAGAAATACTATATATATCAAAAGACCTTAGTAAAAAGAAAAAAGTGTGGGATCCCCAATAGTTTTTTATTTGCAACTAAGGGGTAAGTGCTGTCTTCTAGGCAATCACAACAAGTTTGCATGTTATTCCATATCGGCACATGACAACTGCAGGCTACTGGTTCAGCAACTAGATATGAAATCTCACAGTGGCCCATGGAAAGATAAACTGATGGTATTATTTCTCAATGATAGAGAAATACATTATCTTAGAAGAAAGTACTAATTATAGTGCCTATTTTGAACAGAAGATAAATCAGAGAAGAAGGTTTGGCAACTCTGAACAGAATCAATGTGATTTTAATTTTTGTATGTGGCAACGAAGTCATAGATATGATATACAAGTTACATAGATTTACAATACAGTATTCATGCTCCTTTATCTTGTCACTGAATCTCAGTATTAAATATGCAGAAAATTTGCTAACTGTACAGGCTGTGCTCAGAAACAAAAATTCAAAAACATAAATGTCATTTTCATCTGACAGTTCCTTGTAGACACCTTGTAGAGAATATTCATCAGGCAGTGATTTCATCTATTTCTGTCTATAGGAGGCACCGAAATACACATGAAAATATTTAAAATTTGTTATTAATGACTGAATATTTTAGAAATTGCTATAGTGAAAACAGACATAGTTTTTAACATGGTTTTCACTTAACAATATCATTTTAAATTCCCCAGCCTGATGTCTTTCCAGCTGGTGGTGAAGTTTTTAACTGTTGTCTTCAATTCAGTGTAGCCAGTTCCATTAAGAACTTATTCCTTATTGTTTAAATATTTTAAAATAAGAATATGTGATACAAAAATTAGAGGAAAATTGGAAAAGGAGAAGAATTTGGATGACTTAGTTGAAGTTAATAAGGCTTTGAGCAGGGGTTGGACTAGATGACCTCCTGAGATCCCCTTGATCCCCAATCTTCTATGATTATATGAATCTATGGCATTGAGAGGAAGAAGTAAAAGTGTGAAGAAAAACAACATTGAATTATTTTAAAACTACTTTCTCCCAAAACGATAGGTTTAGTACTTATATTTTTGTTAGGTTTTTGGAAAGCCCATATTTGCAGATACCTAAATGACTCGTAGCTAGGTGAACTGGGACAGATCCTTGATCCTTTTACAGCAAAAGTGCACTAGTTTGCTGGTGCAAATGCAGGAAATTGGCAAGGATGCTGGCTGCCCTGCTGCTACCTGCACCCCAGGGCAGCTGGTGTCTTTTTAGATTTCCCACAGCTGCTATACCATGGGAGGAGGAAGCAGACATGGGAAATTTAAGAAGACACCAGGGTAGTCAAGATTTAGCAGAGCAACCAGCATCCTTGACAATTTCATGCAGCTGCTACTTCCAGGGTGGAACCAGTTGCAGGAAGCTTCAAAGGATGCTGGCTGCCCTGGGATACAGGTAGCAGTGGGGCAGCCAGCATCCTTTTAAACTTCCCATGGCTGCTACCCCTGGCCTGGTTAAAGTTAGTTTAATCAACCTCCAAAGGACCCCTCCATCACAGGCATAATTTCAAGATGGCAGGCATAGATAGAGCTTTATGCTGTTTCCCCTCCCAACCTCTGGCATAGGGCCCATGTGTGGAGAATAAAGGGCTCACTATGTTTTTACTACTGGACCTTCTAATCATGTATTATTTAAAACATATTTATTTTGATGAGGTGGATAGAAAAATGACTTCTACGAACTCAACTTTGCTATAGAAAAGTGCCATCCATGTTAATGCTAAAATAATTTAATTCTGTGAACAGCTTAACAAGCCCACGTAACTCTGTTGCGAACAGTCAACACATCTAGGATACTTTCTAGAGCAGTTGTGAATCATGTTTTTCAGAACTGTTGGAGGTTATTCTTCTCTCACTGCATGGCCAACCCTCCTTGAAAATAGCTTACTAGCATAGTGTTATGAGTGATAAGAGTTTTAAAAGTTTTGTAATATAGACACAAACCATGGCTAACTATTTTAAAACATCTTAGCATAGTTTACACATTTTTAATGCACAATTGAACCCAAGATCTAGAAAGGCTACAGATGAGTTACATTTGTACAAGGAAAATGATAACCAAAGAAGTAAGCTATCTAGGAGGTTAATGTTTGTTGTCCATCTCTCCCATTATAAAAGATCCATGTGCTCTATAGCAGTGGTTCCCAATCTGTGGCCCGCAGACTCCTGGGGAACCACAGAGTGGCTCCAGGGGGTCCATGGACAGGCTGGGATCTAGGTCCAGATGCTGCTAGGGTCTCCAGTTGCTATCGAGACCCAGGCTTCCAGCATCAGGGACTTTCCCCCAGGCTGGGAGTTTTTAAAACTGCTGCCCCAAGCGTGCTTTGTATGCTCAGAGACAGTAGCATGGGGGATGGCCAGGTGCCAGCAGCTGCCATAGCCATGTTAGGGGGTGGGGGAAAAGGGGCAAAGACTGGGCTGGCAGTCAGGGAACATGGGGGGGAATGGTCATGTCCATGGCAGCCCTGCTCCCTGGGCAGGGGGAGGGGGCCATGGTCACAGGGGCACCACTCCCCAGCAGGAGACTGGTGGAGGCCAAATTGTGCTTGGGGTGGTGCTGCCATGCACCCTAAAGGGTGCTGCAAAGTTTTTGTTTTTTTTTTTTTTTTTACTTTGAAAGGGGTCCTCTGCCTTAAAAAGGTTGGGAACCCTTGCTCTACAGCATGTTAGACTTAAATGTTGCAGCTAAGTACATCTTTTTCTGAGGCACTACAATGCTAAATTCTATGCAGCTTCAAAGACATTAAAACATAAATGGTGCTGTGTGTCATTGCACAGTGTAATTGCAAGTTGCCAGAGATGAAACTTTTAGGGGGTTGATATCTGAATGGGAGAAAAGTGTGACTTTGGGGATCAAAAAAATGAAGGAGAGTTTGGATTCAGAACCTAGGAGACTGTTGCATTTAACATCCAAATGCAGATACACCATTTTCTTTCTGAACTTTTATAGGAATAAAGACAAACCACCTAACATTTTCCAAGCTTCCATTCTTACTTTCTTTCTCATGTCAGTTACCAGTCACCATATTGTCCCAAATATCTGTCACAATATCATACCACCATTAGCATCTAGATACACTATTGATTGCCACATTGTAAATATAGACATGTAGAAATTAAGTCCAACAAAAGTGAATAAGCACATTAGTTGAATATTTTTATAAAATAATTGGGAGTTAAATAGTTAATGATGACATTTGATGTTCATTATTAAGTTTGAGTCAACGATTTACTCATGAGTGGGAGTTCATACCCCCACATCATACCTATAATTAGAGAAATGCACCCTTCCCTTTACTTTCTATTTAGATTTGGAAGGTTCTCTTTGCCACCATGAAGTTCAAAAACTTATCTTTTAAACATGAAAGCTTTGATGCAATACTGTTGTTGGCTGCTGTGGTTTAGTGATGTGAATATTGAGAACTTGTGCTTTCTATTATTATTTGAATTTCAAGCTATCAATGAAGGAAACTGTGCATACAGAAATTAAGACATAATAGCTAGATTTCCATTAGTCAGAGATTATGATTTTTCATCACAAAAATGTTTCAGAAGAATTGTGCAGAGAAAATTAAACCAAGAGAAGAAACTAGCCATTTACCTTAGTGATTGGAAATGATGCCTTTACTATGGCTTGTTCCACAATATCCTGTGAATATTTTAATTCATAGCAAACCAATTTTGATCAGTATTTGCATTTTTTTTTAATATTACACATACTGTTGGTTCATTTACTTCTATATATTTGTGGCTTTGTTCCTATTTCAGTTGCTTTTGGGGATTTAGTTATTTGAATTGTTGAAGTTTAATGTTCCATGTAGTTAAAGTAAGGGCTAAGTCAAGGTCACTGGTAACTAATTTAAATAAATAGCCTTTGGGCATTGTCTGGCTGAAGTTGAAAGATATTCTGGGCTCCTTAGCTATACTGAGGGATGCAATGCACTTTTGAATGGGGAATTAAATAACCAAATCTATTTTCTGTTCATCTTGATTTTATGCGAAATACTGAGGCCCAAGGTGGAGCCATCCCATTCCACCATATGGCAGGACTAGGTGATGACTGGTCCACACAAAATGACTCCTCAGCACCCTTTACACCTTAGACTTTAATTCTGCAGCATCCCACTCCACAGAACTACATTAGGTGGCTTGTGAATAGGCTGAAATTGTGGTTAATGAGTTAACTGTGCTGATTCACTCTTCAGAACCCCCGGTGTATATGTGAAGACACAGAGAACCATTATTACAAACCAGAAAATAGAAACAAAACCTATGTAGTAACTGGATTATTGTACAAATACAGCCTCTGTGTTGCAGGGAGATGGGTGGATGCTATCTCCTGATAGGTTCTAAGATTGAACTAGCAAAAACTAGCACCTCCAAATAAACAGAAGACTGTTATAAAGATCTTTGTGTCCGAGATTTTTATGTCATTAACTTTTTATCAGCTATTTTGCAATACCTAATAAAACTTCTCTTATTTGTCTGTACAGGACTTATCTAAGAAGAAAACTAATTTAATTTCTTATCCTGTGTTTAGCCACAACTGAACTAAAAACAGTAGAGAATGTCCCTTTGGCTATTTTGAAAAAAGGCCAGTCAACAAGAACTCAGAACATTTTTACAGTGCTGTCAGATAAATCTCTCTGTGGAAGTTCCCGTGCTCACAAAAATTCAATAGAGCACAGCTTGGTAGCATTCACCACATGGAGTCTTTCCGAGGATTAAACCCAAGCCTAGTTAAAATGTAAAGTTAGTTTTACAAAATATGCAAAAAGTGATTATTTAAAAATATTACAGGATCAAGAAGAATCAAATTATATTGGTCAACAAGTATAGATTAGTTTTTAAAAATAAGCATCTTATGCTTATACATGAAGAGAGGATCATGAGTAAGAGGAAGGGAATTTGAACTATTCATGTTCAAAGTAAATCAGTATTTTTATGAGTAGAGTTGTATATATTTTATGTTAATACTCATAAATGTGCATTTTAATATGAAAGATTCAGATAATACACAGTTCTTATGAATCACATTTTCAACTATTGGCAAATAGTAAGCCTTTAAAACTATGCTCATTCATTGCGCATTCACAAAGCTGAATTTGTGATTGCAAAATCAAGTTATATGGGTACAAATGGGTCATAAGCCAATACCCGTTCACATGCACAAATATGGCTTTAAGCAGATACATGAGCATTTTTAAGTCACATCAGTTATGCCACATCACATATTTTGATTGCATACATACAAGTAGATGTACCATTCATATACAAATAATAAAATTCAATTTACAGTATGTGTAGGTGTGTGGCCCTCCCTCAGTGTCAACCTCAGAGGAAGGACACACCTCCCTGCCCTCACACTCCTAGCAACCAAAAGTCAACATGGGAATTCACAGTTCTGGGGATTCCCAGGTTGGATATGACAGAAACTAGTTTGTGGGCCCCAGCTCTCAGGCAGGGCGGACCAAGCTAGGCTGTCTCACAAGCGGGGGGGGGGGGGCGGGGGGGGGGGGGAGAGTGAGCACTAATGTCATCTATTGCTCACAGGCAAGTGGGTGGGCATTAATACAGGCCTCTCAGCCTAGTGGGGATCTGCCATACCAGAGGTGGCAAGATAGGGGGATGGGGGACATAGGCCCCCCCCCCCCAACTCTATCATGTCCCAGTCCACATTGCTAAAAGTGGTGGACTGGGTCAGCGTGGGTTCCACCTGAAACATGATGACTTATGCTTCAGTATGAGAATAATGGGCTAAATGTCAGCTCTCCCTGGGCTTCTTCCTACCCTTTCTCCATAGCATACACCTGGGTCCCAGAGTTGTCCTGTGCCTCCCTAGGGTACACAGTCAGTGGTAACCCCAGAAGTTCCTTGGCATTGTTAGATGTTTCTAGTGACTCTAGTTGTTTGAGGTCATTGCTGGAATGGCAGGAGTCTCTGGCAGGCTCTGGTGCTTGTAACAAGCAAGAAGTGTCCTGTTTGGTATGTCCTCCTTAACTGAGGTACAAGGCCTGCTTCTTATATTTCCTGTTCCTCTCCGTCTGATTCTGGTCTACCAGTGTGGACATTATGGTTCCTCCCATCAAGGGTAGAGGTGATGGTGGTGGTGGGGAGGGAGAGGTGATGGCCCTCCCTCACTGTTAATCTCAGAGGGAGGCCACACTTTCCTGCTATATACTTGTAGGTGCATGGCATTCTAAGAGTAAGTACTTGTTTCTGAGTGTCATCTTGCAAATAGGACATAGTATTGCATAGTTCATTGGCAGGCAATCTCACAGTACACAGTGCAAAAGTACATATTGTTCACAGTGTCACATCAATTATTTTAAAGAACAGATTTTTTGTTTTAAGTTATCTGTGACAGTTGTATCAGTTTGCAGAATGATACTTCAAATATAAGCTTTGTGTTAAAAAAGAACAGATTATCAACCAACCACCATATGTGCAGGATTCATGAGCCTCTATTCTAAATACTGTGGTTTGCCGACCATGCAACTAAAATTTAACATCTCTTCTTGAAATATGAATTTACCTCATCCAATGAGAATTTTGGGGGATAGGGTTTGGGATAAATTCATAGCTTTTAATTCTGAAAACTGGTTAAAGTAACTTTTGTGTAAGTATTCATTTCTGTAAAACAAACAAGGAGTTCTGTGGCACTTTTTAAAAGACCAACAATTTTATCTATTACATGAGTTTATGTGAGAGAAAATCCCACCTCATTAAATGCTTGGAGATTAGGAATTTACAGTGTGGGAGGAAAATAAATGCAGGGAAGTGTAAGTCATAGGATCAGATCAGACTTACAGCAAATCAGAGCAGTTGTTTTGACTCTAACAACAAAACTCATGCGATAAATTTGTTAGTCTTTAAAAGTGCCACAGGACTCCTTGTTTGTTTGGCTGAACTAGCCTAACATGTCTACCCCTTTGAAACTATACATTTCTATATATAATTAGGGTCATATACTGTAGTAGCTGTCAAGACTTTTTCCCTGCTCTGGCACTCTGAGTGCAGAAGGTGGGGGCCTGCAACAGGCCTTAAAAACCACTGGCCTTAAAGCCTGCTCTTAAAAGTCTCCAAGGCCTCCAATTCCTGGCCTTAGAGTGGTATCGCTGCCACCACCCAAATGCAAAAAAATCTCTTGAGACCCAGGAAGGCGCACTTGGGAATTCCTCCCTGTGAGGTACTTGCGATCCTGTTTATTCCTCTCTCAGGAAAGTGACTGGACCCCAGCTGCAATATGAGCTGGAACTGGAACAGGGTTCCCTCTAGTAGCTGCCTGTGCAGTCTAAGGCATGTGCGCACAAACTTCTTGCCTTCCAGGACACAGAACCAGAACTTACTTAAAAGGTAAAATCTTTAATCAAAAAGAACAGATAATAAACACAGAGAGTTGCTTCTCTGGGAATTAACTTAGGTAGTTACAGGGTAGTGGGGGGAGGAGGGGTTACATGTGCTCAGCACAGAGAAATCCAAGAAACAAGCCAAAAACAAAGAAAATACCCTGACCGCATCTAAGTAAACATTCCCTGTTCTACCCACACCTGGTCAGTAACAAATTTAACTTACCTTTGGTAAAGATGTTGCTGGATTCTTCCTCAGGCCCCTCTGGCCTCCTCCTGATCCTTCCAGGAGCTCTGCTGCATCCAAACAGGCACAGGTAAGGCTTCTGTTCCCATTCAAAAACCTGTGCTTCATTCCTATTGGCTGTCCTGGGACTCACTGACCAGAGTGTTAACCCCTTCCTCCCCAAGGGTTATTACAGTTGCCTCAAACCATATTTGTGTAATTCACAGTTCATTTTGGATGATGCATTCCCCTGTGTGACTCATCTATAGAGGAGGCAATTCTCTTAGGCTCTTCACTTAAAACTATCACATAGCATGCCCTTAGCTCTGGAGGACCCAGATCAATTCTTCATATATTGACAAAGATGTCAATCACATATTTGGAAGAATAATGTGGCCATAGAAGTGCAACTTATATCTTATATCCCAAAAGCACAAATGGGAGACCACTCTACATTGTACATACAAGATCCCAGTAAATTAAAATAAACTTAGGCTTTTATCCTGTAACTAGATCTTCATAATCATACTCTGTACTCAGATTGCTCCATTGATTGAGGTCTTATTTTTCTCTTTTTATACTATGCAACAGAACTAGCTTAACTATGGGGAAAAAAAATTCAGAAAAAATGCCATAAAATCTTTGCCTGTCTTTTGACAAATTTCATCAGGCAAGCAGAAATACAGCATTAGTTAAAGCAGCATTTCTAAACGTCTGAAAATTGAGCCCCAATTGAGGAAAATGACATCTATGGTCCCTTTTTCCTGCAACTCCATCATGTGTTGCTAAAAGCCAACACATTTTAATTTATATCTCTTCCATGCTCATTCTCTTCTACACACTGAGGTAGACCTTCTTATGATACTTCCTTTCCTTTATTACATGCTTTGAACAAGCAGTAAATAGCGAATTGTTGATATTTAAAATATCATCATCATCTGAGTTTGCAGTTATTGAAATGAATGGGAAAGTTCATACCATAGAATTATTGTTTAAGGTTCCCTACAGGTTCAGGTAGATGACTATTCATTTGTTCCCCTCCACATTTTGAAGGTATTCTTCTCAACCATATCAGCTAGAGTCTTTCTTTTTACAGAAATAGTAACCAGAAATATTAAAGAACAATTGGACAATCTTTCCATGTTATCCAGCTAGTTCTTCATGCATCCCAAAATTCAGTGCACCTCATATTTTGAAAAATATAAATTTAAATAATGGCATTTTTATGTATAGAATAACAGCTCCCTAAAATCAAGATAGATTTGGAACATAACCTATCCGTGGAGTACAGGTAATGTAAGAACCGGATGAGAACAATGATCCAGATAGCCCAGTATCCTATCGTCTGATAGTGGCCGTGCCAGTTGCTTCAAAGGAGATTAACAGAACAGAGCAGTTCTCAAATGATCCACTATTGTTCAATTCCGGCTTCTGGCAGTAGAAGGATTAGGGGCACCCAGAGCATGGGGCTGCATCTATATATTCTAGGTATGGATTCTGCAGATAAACAGGAATTATTTTAGTATTTTGTTATTCTGGAACAGTTCATGAGCATAGAAGTCACTGAGAGAAACACAAAAATTATCCTTAGCTAATATAAATCAGCATAGTTCTAATGAAGTCTATATCCAATTTACACCCTGATTTTAAGTCTAATGAAGCCAATTTACACTCCAATTTTTTATTGTCCTTCATGAAAGACTTAAGTATAGGAAGAAACTGAGTTCTGGAAGTTTTTCTAATTTTGACACCTACTTCTGTACTTTAAGACAGGAGGAGGAAGGCAAGGCCTGCAGCTTTTTGCTTATGAGAAGATCCTTTTAGTATTCTTTGTCAGCAGCCCATGGGAGGCTGGTTTCACTTGTGCTCTTGAAACAGAGATCAAGCATTATTGCCAACACACGTTCTTTTCGTTCCAACAATTTCACAGGTTCAGATTCAGGATACGAGTTATGTCTTCTGGCAGAATAATAGTAATAGCATCTTCCTTCTTTTAAAATTCAGTTTGGAATAGTTAAACCAAAAGGTCTAGGGACCTGAGAAGTGGCAAAAACTGTTATAAATGTGTATAATTAACATCAGATTCTTAAGTAACCAGTTACAGGAAGTGAGTAGAAGGGTGGTGAGCAAGGGAAAGAAAGAAGAAAATTTCTGGGAAATTTAGCAATTTATTTTAATGGATTGCAGTTAAACAAAATCTGCTTTGGCAATTTCTTGCTAGCAAAAATAGTTGTGCACAACTTGATGTTATTCCCATTGTTTTCTGACTCATATAAAGCAAGAAACTCCAATGTGAGTTAGCTGACATGGGATAGTTAATCAGCTAAGATTAACTTTTTTTAGATGTGCGTTCAAGATCTGGCCAGGGTGCAAAAATAAAGGGATATTACTTAGTATGGTTACTTGTACAAATGATTGAGGGTATTAGAATACTCAGTTCTACACATGTAGGACTAGATTCTGTGTGGAGCCTCCTAAAATGCACACTGCAGAAAATGGGATTAGGTGGGGGCAGAGGTAGCATTATGCAATCATTGTGCCCCACCAGATTCTGGGCTGCTCTGAAGACTGAAACAGTGGTCAGAATAAACCAGAGTAGCCCTGTTAATTTATTATAAGCTCCCCAGGACTGTATGACATTCCAGAATCCCCATTTACTTAACACAATGGAAAAGCACTCCCTCCACTTTTGACCTCCTCACCCCAGCAAATCCTCTGTGATGGGACTTCAAGGGGACAGACAAGGCCAGTTATGTTGGTCCTACACTTCTGCATATAGGAAATTTATTCTCCCTGGCCCTTTGCAATTCTTGTACAGTGCAATGTATAGGGTTTGGAATAGGTCCAGAATCAGCCCCCTTGTTGTACATAATCTTGAACCAGATGCTACATGTAAAATATAGCTTTGTGAGCTTTGAACTGAATCCTAGTGGAGTTAGTTTAACACAACATCCCATTGCTATTTTACATGATTGGCAGTCACTGCTTAGGAAATGAAGATGTATGAAATAATAAGGTTTTTGCAAGTAAGGATTGTGGCACATTGACAAAGTAATGGTTGTCTAGTACCTGCCCCGTCTTATCCATTTCCAGCCACTCTCTCCAAAAAGCCACAGCCTATGTTCCCTCTAAGCTGTGCACGTGTGTGCACACACAAAGGTTGTGAAACACACACGCAGCAAAATAAACTGTGCACAAAAAAATTCAACAGTGCTAATATTTGTATGCTGCTTTAAGAAGGTGATTCCAAATAACATGTTTCAAATAAGGTTTTGTAATTTCTAAAATCACTTCCACCACCAGATCAATATAAAATTTAGATATTATTTGCATCATACTCACTTCATTGCACTCACAAGTTTGACCACACTCATTGGAATGTGCACAAATTTGGACACTGGCTCCAAAAATTTGCACAAAAGAATTTTTTTGCACACATAGCCTGTGAAAAATTAGAGGCAACATTAGCCACAGCACTGAAAAATCATATAACATTTATTATTTACAAAAGAAATAGGTTATAGTGAATTAGAACTTCCTTCTCCTGGTATGATAAGAGCCTATTGCTGTTCCTGCTGCAGTAGGACAAGAAACAATGGGCTTAAATTACAGCAAGAGAAGGTTAGGTTGGACATTAGGAAAAAATTCCTGTCAGGGTGATTAGCTACTGGAATAAGTTGCCTAGGCACATTCTGGAATCTCCATTATTGGAAGTTTTAAAGAGCAGGTTAGACAAGCACCTGTAAGAGATGGTTTAAAATGGTACTTGGTCCTCCCATGAGTGCATGAGATTGGACTGAATGACCTCTCATGGTCCCTTCAATTTCTAAGATTCTATGAATATATTTCCTGTTTTCTCAGATCATCCAAAGATTTTCTATGTCATGCTCAACATGTTTTCTAAATCAAGTTGGCAAAAGGATATTGCAAGCAAAGTGCAAAACACAATAGAATGTACTATTTAGCTCCATCTTCAGAAGAGTGAAGAGTCGCCATATAGGAACAGAAATTTGTGCATTTTCTATTAAGGAAAGTCAAAATGGCATTATTGCTGAATAGGGCTTATTCACCATGTGTACATTGTTTAGAATCAGTGTCTCATCTGGTGGCATGACCTTGAAAGAGATCTAAAAGCACAGGTCATTGTGGATCTGTGTGTACGGTTCACCAAGACAGCCTTTGAAGTGAATGCTTATGGAGTGTGTTTGTAAAATCAAGATTCACACTTTTTAAATGATGTTGCACCTGCCCCAAATGGTGATTTGAATTTTAGGTCCAGACATTGTGTGTCAGCTATAAATGTTTATGTAATTTACAGATGCAGAAAGTGTTATTCAGCAGACCATTCTATAGCATGCCCAAAAGTGCTTCTGTACCTCACCTGCAGCGATATTCATACTAATCTTTGTGGCAATGGCAGCAATTTTGTAGGAGCTAGCTCCAGTTTGTGTGATTTCCTTGAGGTGGATGCTCAGTTTTTTTGTCATTCTTAGTCATTTTTGAGTTATCTAGTGAATGAGGTCACCAGGTTTATGAAGATGCATTGAGGGCCCTTAAAGTGGCCCATTCCAGGTACACTACCTAAATAACTGTAGAGATGCCCAACCAGCACACAAGATTTTCACCACTAAAATTGTATATAAGATAGATGGCCAAAAAATGCTGCATCTCTTTTGCCTCCCTGCAGTGTCTTTGAGTGACATGGCAATTCTTAGCATGAAATCCTGCATTTTCAGAGGTAAGATGGAAAGATTAGACTCAGTTTTCAAATTGTTGTTTACATGGGATTCTTTTTTTGTTTTGTTTTGGTTTTTTTGTTTGTTTTGTTTTAAATAACCTAAAGTGTGTCTGTAAACTGATATACCGATAGGTATATCAGCATACACCCATGTGGCTACACTTCCTCTGGTTTAACAATGCCTGTTTTTGGTTTAGCTTATTTTGCCTGGGAACAGTGTTAAGCTATACACTGGAATGAGAATGTCTGCATGCGGAGTATGCTGGCATAACTATACTGCTACTACTACCACTTCTTTGCCTTTGCCTTGTCCCATCAGTCAGGATCTGTGACCCTTGTTCCCACCTCCTCACAATCTTCCAAGCTGACAGCAATATTTCTCATGTACTCATTCAGCTTCTCAAACCACCTTTTTCAAACTCTTGCTTGTGGTCTTTGTCTCATAACTACAAGTCTGTGTACTCTCTGGCTAACATATTACACGACTCATACCTTTTCACAGCATAGGCTAGGAGCTCTTATCTTACCTAGCATCCACCTGTGTATTCTCATTTCAGCCAGGTGAAATAGCTGTTCTTCTGTCTTCCTTACTTGCCATTATTCCAATCCATAAGCCATGCCTGGCCTAACCATGATCTCATACACTTTACTCTTTAGATTACGTTCTGATCATAGAGAATTTTTCTCAATGCCTTTAATTTACATGAAGTATTCTTTATGTGGCTCTTAACATCATCATCCACATGCACATTGTTGCTCAGCCCTGAACTGAGGTATTTCAGTTGTTATACAGACTCTATACTATCCAGTTGTAGGCTATGTCTACACTAGCAAATTAGTTTGAATTAAGGAGCCTTAATTCAAACTAATTTGAGTCCTGTCTACACTAGGCTTTGCCTAGTTTGAACTAAAAATTTTTTAGTTTGAACTAAGCAAAGCTTAGTTTGAACTAGTTAGTTCAGCTGGTTGGTCTGAACTAATTGCTTAGTTCAAACTTATTTCAAAGTTAGTTTAAACTAGCATTATGTAGTTATGTTAGTTTGAATGAAATAAGTTTGACCTAGCGGTTAGTTTGAACTAATTTTTTTTTAGTTCGAACCAACTTTTAGTTTGAACAAGCTACGCTTTTTTAGTTTGATCTAAAAAGTTGGTTCAAATTAAAAAAAGCATGGCTAGTTTGAACTAAAAGTTAGTTGGAACTAAAAAAACCCGGTTAGTTTGAACTAACTTCAAACTACTTAGTTCGGACTAAACAAGTCCGAACTAAGCTTTTAGGTGTAGGCATAGCCTTACTGGCTTCTTGTTGTCCCCTTCAAAAAAGCAACACATGTATTCAGCACTGGTGAGGAGTCACTAACTATGACAATGTACTTTTTAAGGTGGCATGGAAATAATAATGTACAAAAGGTACCTTAGGAATAACAGCAAAAGTTTTGAGATGAATATCATCTAGATTTCAGATAAATATAGATGTTCATTTTACTAAAAATTATGTTTGCACTCCTTTTGTTATTCTCCATTTGTCCCTTTCTCGCTCTGATGTTTTATGTCCTTTTATTAGTGCTTCATTGTGAAATTATTTCAATTCACTGACAGCCAAAATAATGTTTTTGTATCAAATTATGTAGTTACAGATGATGAACTAGGGAGATGACCAAAGTCCCAGTCCAAAATGTATTCACTAACACCATGGCCAAAATGTGGCTTTTATCACATGAAGATTCCTTGGGCACAAAAGATGAATCATAATTCTGTAACCTTTCTGCCAGGGCGAGCTGGCAGAACAAGCACCAGGCTCTATATCTAAGGGTTTCCAAATAACATTACAGCACCAATCAGCTCGAGCCCCACCCCAGTCTTCTGGGAAATCATGCACTATTCCGTGGGCACTCCAAAGGGGTAATGCTTCCCTGCTCGCAAGCACGAGTCTGAGTGTAGTATACAGAACTTTTAATAGTAATAAGAACAGAATGTAAAAGGCCCAATAACAAAAATCAGCACTGATCTGGAGAATCAGTGCAAATCAGGTTCCCAACATGATCCCACACAGCATGACAGCACATGTAAACTCAGTAGCAAACCCAGCACTGATCTGGAGGATCAGTGCAAAACAGGCTCCCAACAAATCCCAGGGTATGTAGGGAGTGTCTTCCATGCCAGCTGTCTGCTGGCACCACCCACTGGTCACTCATGCTCTGCTCTCACCAGCCACTGCTCTGCCCGCTGTCCGTCGACTCCACCCGCCCGTCAGTCACACTGTCCAGCCCACTGCTGACCACTCTCACCATCCACTGGCTCCGTCCGCTGTCCACCGGCTCTGCCCACTGGTCACTTGCACCGTCCAGCTCTCTGCTGGCCTCTGTCACTGTCCACTGCCTCCGTCTGCTGTCCACTGGCTCCACCCACAGGTCACTCACGTCGTCTAGCCTACTGCTGGCTAATCTCACCATCCACTGGCTCCACCCACTGTCCACCATCTCTGCCCACTGGTCACTCACTCCATCTGCTGCTGCTCCTCTTCAGTGATTCAGCTCAGAGAGGATTTTCCTCTCTTAATGATTTCAGCTCAGAGGGAGGGTTTGCCTCTCTCAGTGATTTCACCTCTTAAACATCAGGTGGATGCAAACAGCTTCTTCCATTAAAATTACAAAGAGAGTCCTCATAAAAAGCCTAGCCAGATCTACTATTTGACAGTGGGGCCAGGGGGTGAGGCAAATGTCTCAAGCATAGCTCCAGACTGAGCTATGCAACCCCCACTCCTGCCTTCACTTTTTCAGGCTGAAACAGGCAGTGGCCTCTCTTACAAGTTTCTTTTTTGCTAAGGGCAGTTTTTACCCTTTAACCAGAGTTTGATTATCAAGAGAGTAGCATATTACAAAAGACAGTATCTCACGTTTCTCTTCAGTAGAATTACAGATATTAACATATTTGTGATCGGATCAAGCCAAATACCATTACCCATATTGCCCTGCACCCATAGTGTGGCTATGCAGATATGTTCTTTGTGCTCATGCAGATAAAAAACCCATGCAGATTAGTTGCCCCTGTTCAGAAGCTGTTCGGCACAGCTTCTAAGCCTGACTCACAAGTCCAACGCACAAAAAGAGAGAAAACCACATCTAACTTCTGAAAATGTGATACACACTACTTCAACGCATATATAACATCACAAGAATGGCCATACTAGGTCAGACCAAACCTAACCCAGAATCTTGTTTTCTGACAGTGACTGGTGTCAGATGTTTCAGAGGGAATGAGCAATTCAGGACAATTATCTAGTGATCCATCCCGTCACCAAATCCCATCTTCTGGCAGTTAGGGAGTTTGGGATATTGAGAGTATGGGACTGTGTCTCTGAGTATCTTAGCTAATAGCCATTGATGAACCTATCCTTCAGTGCTCTTATCTAACTCTTTTTTTTTTTTTACCCAATTATAGTTTTGGCCTTAACAACATCCCTGGCAATGAATTCCAAATGTTGACTATGTGTTGTGTAAAGAAGTACTTCCTGCTGTCTATTAAATTCATTTGATAAACCTAGTTCTTGAGTTATACAGCAGGGTAAATACCCCCCTCCTTACTCACTTATGCCACACTACTCACGATTTTATAGATCTCTACCATATTCTTCCTTAGTCATTTGTTTTTCAAGATGAACAATCTCAGTCTTTAGTTTGTCTTCAAATCACTTTTTGCTTTTTGTTGCCCTTCTCTGTACTTTTTACAATTCTAATATATCTTTTTTTGAGATGGGGTGACCAAAACATCACACAAAATTCATGGTATAGACATACCATGGAGTTATGTAGTGGCATTATGATTTTCCTGTGTCTTACCTATTCCTTTCCTAATGGTTCTAATATAGTGTTAAGGTGTTTTATTTTTGTTTTTGTTTTTGTTTTTTTTGACTTCTGGTGCACACTGAGCAAATTTTTTCAAAGAATTGTCCATGATGACTCCAAGACCTCATTCTTAAGTGATAACTGCTAATTTAGATGCCATCATTTAGTATGGATAGTTGGGATTATGTTTTCAGCATGCACTGCTTTGCATTTTATCACACCTTTTTTTTCCCCTGCCATTTTGTTGCCCGTTGACCCTATTTGTGAAGAGTTACAATGGGATCATACAAGGAAACTTTGGAATTATCTATACTGAGTAATTTAATATTGTCTGCAAGCTGCCTCACTCATTACCTCTTTTTCCAAATCATTTATGAATATGTTGAACATTACTAGTTCCAATACAGAACCTTGGGGAACCCTGCAATTTACCTCTTTATGCTGTAAAAACTGGTAATTTATTCCCATTTTATGTTTCCTAACTTTTAACCAGTTTCAATCAATGAGAGGACCTTACTTGCTATTCCATGACCATCTACTTTATTTAAAAACATTTCATAGAAGCATGGAATTGGAAGGAACCTCATAAGGTCATCTAGTCCAACTCCCTGCAAAAAAGCAGGACCACTCCAACTAAATCATCCCAGCCAGGGTTTTGTCTAACCGAGCTTTAACTGTCTCCAAAGATAGAGATTCCACTACCTCCCTAGGTAACCCAATCCAATGCTTCACCACCCTCCTAGTAAGAAATTTCTTCTTAATATCCAACTTCAACCTCACCAGCTGTAACTTGAAACCATTGCTCCTTGTTCTGTCCTCTGTTACTACTGAGAACAGCTGAGCTCCATCCTCCTTGGAGCACCCCTTCAAGTAGTCTTCTCTTCTGCAGCCTAGATAAGGCTAGTTCCTTCGTCTCTCTTTATATTGTGCTCCAGCCCCTTGATCATTTTTGTTGCTGTCTGCTGGACTCTTTCTAATTTGTCCATGTCCTTTTTGTAGTGGGGTGTGCACAACTGGACACAGTATTCCAGATATGGCCTCAATAGTGCCAAATAGAGGGGAATAATCACATCCTTCAATCTGCTGGCAATACTTTACTTATGCAGCCCCGTATGCCATTGGCCTTTTTGGAAACACACTGTTGACTCATATCCAGCTTCCCATCCACCATGACCCCCAGGTCCTTTTCTACACTGCTGCTACTTAGCCGATAGCTCCCCAGCCTGTAGCAGTGCATAAGGTTTTTCCGTCCCAAGTGCAAGGCTTTGCACTTGTCCTTGTTGAACCTCATGATGATTTCTATTGGCCCACTGCTCCAATTTGTCTAGGTCTCCCTGAATTCTGTCCTTGCCCTCCAGTGTGTGTACTGTTCCCTGCAGCTTGGTGTCTCCTGCAAACTTACTGAGTGTGCAATCTATCCCATCATCCAGGTCATTAATGAAAATTTTGAACAGAACTGGCCCCAGAACCAATCCCTGAGGCACACTACTCATTACTATTTGCCAACTAGACAATGAGCCACTGATTCCTACTCACTGAAACCGGTGATCTACCCAGTTTTCTATCCACCTTATGGTCCATGTGTCCAAACTATGCTTCCTTAACTTGCTGATGAGAATGCTGAGGAAACCACATCAAAAGCTTTGCTAAAGTCAAGGTATATCACATCAAGGGCTCTTCCCGCATCCACAAATCCATTCACCTCATCATAATCCATGAGGGACTTAATCAAGGGCTTCCAAAAAAAGATGTCTTAGTACACTGTATCACCCTTGCCCATGTTTGTTGCCCCTCTCAAAGAAATCTAGACTGGTGAGAAATGATTGCTTTTTAGAAAATCCGTGTTGACTCTTCCCCCACATATTGTGTTCATCTACGTGTCTGAGAATTCTGTTTTTTACTATTTTTCTTCAATCAATTTTCTGGTGCTGAAGTTAGGCTTCATAGGTGATTCTGGCAGTTAGTCTGGCAAGGCTTTCTTAAAAATCAGCATCACAATAACTATCTGACAATTATCTGGTGCAGAGGCTGATTTAAACAATATGTTACGTACCAGAGTTACTAATTCTGCAATTTCATATTTGAGTTCTTTCAGAACACTTGGGTGAATGCCATCTGGTCCTGATTACTTACTACAGGTTAATTTATCAATTGCTTTTCCAGATTGCCACCTGAGTATGGGAAAATTCCTCAGATTTTTCACCTTAAAAAAAAAAAAACCCACTGAGGTGTGGGAATCTCCATCACATCTTCTGTAAAGAAGAGAGTATTCATTCCACTTCCACGGCTTTGTCTTCCCTGAGTGCTCCTTTACCACCTTGGCTGTTCAATGACCACACTGATTGTTTGGCAGGCTTTCTGCTTCCAATCTATTAAGAAAAAAACCAAAAAAAAAATGATGCTGTTATTTTTTGTGTCTTTTTGCTTGCTGCTTCTCTTTATGACCAACATAATTATACTTATATACTTCTCAGAGTTTGTGTTCCTTTCTATTTTCTTCAGAAATATTGGACTTCCAATTTTTAAAACTTGTTTTTTTTTGTCGCTATCTGCTCCTTTTATTCTGTTCTTTAGCCCTAGGGACTTTTTATTTTATTTTATTTTATTTTATTTATTTATTTATTTATGTGGTTCTTTTACTGTCTTATTTTTTTTTAGAGTAGCAGTTAAGGGCTCAAAGTCTGGTTGGTAGCCAACAACAAGCAGAATACCACGGGGTTGGTGCTGGGACCAGTTCTGTTCCACATCTTCATTAATGATCTGGAAGATGGGGTGAATTGCACTCCCAGAAAGTTTTCAGAAGAGACTAAGCTGCGGGGCATGGTAGACATATTGGAGGGCAGGGACAGGATACAGAGAGACCTACACAAATTGGAGCTTTTAGCCGAAAGAAATCTGAAGAGTTTCAGCAAGGACAAGTGCAGTGTCCTGTGTTTAGAACAAAAGAATCTTATGCACTGCTGCATTCTGGAGACCAACTGGCTAGGCAGCTGTTCTGCAGAAAAAGACTGGGGGATTTCAGTGGCTAAGAAGCTGGATATAAGTCAATAGCGTGCCCTTATTGTCAAGAAAGCTAATTGCATATTGGACTACATTAGTAGTATCATTGCCAGGAGATTGAAAAAAGTGATTACTCCCCTTTCTTCAGCATTGGTGAAGCCTCATTTGGGTTATTATCTCCAGTTTGGGGCCCTATGGACAAATCAGCAAGAGTCAAGTAGAAGGCAGCAAAAATTAGAGGACCAGAGCACATGAGGAATGGCTGAAGGAACTAGGCTTGTTTAGCCTGCAGAAGAAAAGAATGAGGGGGGATTTTATAGCAGTTTTTAACTACCTGAAGGGGTGGGTGGGGGTTCCTGTGATGATGGAACTAGTCTGATTTCTGTGGTAGTGGATGACAGAACTAAAAGCAATTTCAAGCTGCAGTGGGAAAGGTCTAGGTTGGATATTAGAAAAAGCTTTTTCTCTAGGAGGCTGATGAAGCACTGGAATGGGCAACCTATGGAACTGATGGAATCTGCATCCTCAGAGGTTTTTAAGGTGCGGCTTGACAAACCCCTGGGTTGGGATGATTTAACTGGGATTGGTCCTGCTTTGAGCAGTGTTTAGACTATATGACCTCCGTAGGTCCCTTCCAAACCTAATTTTCTATGAGTCTATGAAATATCAAGGATTGGAATAGCTAATTTAAAAATATAAATTTGATCTTGCTGGTATTACTGAAACCTGGTGGATGATTCGTATAACTGGAATGCTAAAATCAATGGTTATAGCCCATTTAGGAAGGATTGAATGTTTCGGAGTTCTTGATAACCTGGAAGAAAATGATCTTGAAATGCTTATGGATACATATATATCCCCACCTTCTGACTGATATTGATTACTGTCAACTTCCTCTTTCTTCCATCTGTTATATTTAAAATGAATATAACTGAATATAACATAAATGGGTATATGGAATATATATGGAGTGATAAACATAGATTAGAAGTTAGGAATTGTAGAAAAATGATAAGGAAAGCCAGCGAACACAAGGCAAAATCTATAGTCAACATAGTTAGAGAAAATAAAGAGTTTTAAAAAATACACTGAGAACAAAAAGAATCCTGACAATGGTATTGATCCATTATTGATGGGAATGATAGAATTATTAATAATGCACAAAAGGCAGAGGTATTCAAAAATATATCCGTTCTGTATTTGGGAAAAACACATGATGCAATCCCTTCAAACAGTTAAGACATCAGTCTTTCCATTGCATCTCTGGAAGATGCTAAACAAATCTACTAAAATTAGACATTTTTAAATCAGAAGGTCCAGATAACTTCCATCCAAGAGTTTTAAAGAGCTGGCTAAGGAAACTTGCTGTACCATTAAAGCTGATGTTCAGTAAATCTTTGAGCACTGGAGAAGTTCCAGAAGACTGGAAGACAGATAAGCCTGTGCCAATTATTAAAAAGGGAAATTGAATGCATTTAGCCTTTTATTATTATAATTATAGCCTGTCATTCTGACATTGATTCTCAGCAAGATAATGAAACAGCTGATATGGGACTTGATTAATAATGAACTAAAGGAGGGTAATGTAATTAATATCATTCAACACGGGTTTATGGAAAATAGAGCCAGTCAAACTTTTTGATTTTTTTATGAGATTACAACTTTTGATGATAAAGGTGATAGTGTTGATATAATATACTTAGACTTCTGAAGGGTATTAGACTTGGTGCAGCACAACATTTTATTTACAAAAATTAGTATATAAAATTAGCATGATCAATATGAAATGGATTAACAATAGTTATTTGATGGGTCCCTAAATCTAACTGTAAGTGCAGAATCATGATCAAGGGTGTATGTTTTCAGTGGAGTCCTGCTCTAAACCATGGGTGTCAAAGTCACAGCCTGTGGCCTGGATCAGGCCCGTGAAGAGTGCTGATCTGGCCCATGGAACTGCTGCCTGGACTGTGCCTGGAAGCTGTCTGTAGCTGTGAACTCCAAAGACAGGCTCCTGGCACAGCAGAGTGTGCTTCTGACTCATTTACTCACATGAACTGAGTCACAGCACAGAGGAACAAAGGAAG
Organism: Podocnemis expansa; assembly: GCA_007922195.1. NCBI lineage: Eukaryota > Metazoa > Chordata > Testudines > Podocnemididae > Podocnemis > Podocnemis expansa. The sequence goes on from ML682066.1 coordinate 7,362,456, forward strand.
CACTCCAGCCAATCCCGGCTCAGCTCTGTTGTGGTTTGCCAGGCAATCAGAATCTCAATCACAGCAGGGTAGGCCAGCTCCAGAGAGCCACTGCGCTGCCCCATACTCCAACTGTTCACTATCAGTCAGTCAGCCTGCTGACTTGATTGACAGCACATTGAATGAATCACAAATAAAAAAGGAGAAGCGTCTGGGGGCCATGTGGGAACAAGCCAATCAAAGGCCAGCCAGGACTGAGCCAACCAAAGGCTAGTATTCTGAATGACTGACAAAGAGTGCTCTGGGAGGGGGAGAGGCAGGATCCCAGCCCGGCTGCCTGTGACTAAGACTGATTTTTTTGCCTGGCACCAGGAGGTAGGTGAAGTAGAAAGGGAAGGAGAAGGGGGGTGCCTGGGTACCAGCGTGGGGAAGGGAAGCCCATAGGGCAGGGGAAAGGGAAAGAGTCAGGGAGCTTGCAGGGTTAGGGAGGGGAAAGGGGAGCCCATGCCACTCTGAACATGAACGGGGAAAGGGTTGGGGAATCCATGCAGTCACATGGCCCACGACAGTTGTCCTGCCTTCCAGTGTGGCCCCCCCACATACATTGAACGAGTTTGACATGCCTGTTCTAAACAGTTTTATCAATAAATCTGGAAGAAAACAAAATCATCACTGATAAAGTTTGTAGATGACACAAAAAGTATGGGAGTGGTAAATATTGGAAAGGACAAGTCATAAGGATCAAAAATGCTTGTGTAAAGTGGATGCACTCAAACAACATGTATTTTAATACAGATAAGTGTAAACATATAGCATATGGGAACAAAGAATGTAGACTGTACTTACAGGACAGGGGACGCTATCCTGGGAAGCAATGACTCTGACACAGATTTGGGGACTTTGCTGGATGATCTACTGCATATGAATTCCCGGCATAGCACTGTGGTCAAGAAAGCTAGTGCAATCCTGGAATGCATAAACAGGGGAATTTTGAATATATGGCACCGGTGCAAATGGTGTTTCCAATGGCAATGATGTGCGCCAGTCCATTGCTCATAATTCAAGGAGGATACTGATAATTCAAGAAGGTTCAGGGAAGAGTCAAGAGAATAGTGAAAGGATTAAAAAACACACACTGTAGTTATAGACTCAAGGGCTATGTCCACACATACATCATTATTTCGAAATAACTCATTTCGAAATAAGTTATTTTGAAATAAAGTCCTTATTTCAAAATAAGTTAATTGGAATTAACAGTTTGTTAATTGTTAATGTTTATTTCGAAACAAGGCCGTTCAGACATGTTGTTTCGAAACAGTTGTTTTGAAACAATTGTGTTGTTTCAAAACAACATGTCTGAATGCCGTTGTTTCAAAACAACCGTTTCGAAACAATGGCTATTTTGATTAGATGTGAGGTTTAAAGGTTTCGAAATAACGGCCGTTATTTCGAAACAACAGGTCCCGTTCTTTTGAAATAACGGTGCATCATGTGGACATGCCACTTCTTATTTCGAAACAACCTCTGTTGTTTCGAAATAAGAAGCCTGTGTGGACATATCCAAGGTGCTCAATCTATTAAATTTAACAAAGAGATGATTTAGGGATGATCTGATTACAGTATCTGAGTACCTACCCTGTGAGCGTATATTTAATAATGGGCTCTTTAATCTATCAGAAGAAAAGGTATAACTTGATCTAGTTGAAGCTACACAAATTCAGACGAGAAATAATGCGTAAATTTTAACAATGAGAGTAATTAATCACTAGAACAATATCTCAAGGGTTATGGTAGAATCTCCATCAATGCCAATTTTTAAAGACTAGAAGTTTTTTGAAAGATGTGCTCTAGGAATTCTATTGGGGAAGTTCTTGGGCCTGTGTTTTACAAGAGGTCACACTTGATGATTGTAATGATGCCTCCTGGCCTTAGAATTTATGAATAGACTTCAGACTGAAATACAATGACAGCAGTCTTTGTGATATTTTGATGTTTCCTCTTCTAACCAAAACCAGGGGAGAAAAAATGTCTTTAAAAGAAGAAAATGATGGTGTGTGGATGGGAAGTTATTTAAAATGTTTGAACTTTGAAAAAAAATATCTCTTAAGATTTGGGGCCTGTTGTTACTATTGCTAAACCTATTCATTCATTTTTAGTATAACATTATTATTAACTGATTAAAAGTATACTTGCATGTGTTACTTTATGGGTGAAATTCTGATTTCTGGAAAAATTCCAATGAGGCCCCTTATGTTTTGTAGTCAAAAAGCTAAGCTTTAATGCCATATAGTATCATGTGAATAAATACTTAGCTGGATATAGATTAATAGTGATGATACATTTTAAAAGGTTACAGATGTTTTAGTAAATCTTTGAATTAAAAAATCTTAGCTGCAGTAAATATTTTGATATAAATGATGCCTCTCTAAAATTATATTTCTGTTAATACTGTTGTCTCATTTGTAAGTGTCTATGCTGAAAGTTTAATTCTTTTTTCTATATAGTGAAGCGTTGCATGACCTTTCACCTTTCACTTTGAGCTATTGTGTTTGATTTCACATCTTCAAATCTTCTGAGCATTGATTCACACATCTAAATCTCCTGCAAAACTAGGCTTAAAACACATTGTTCCTATCAGAAGAGAAACTTTACTTTTATAAAGTGTGAACAGCTGCGCAAAATACTGACTTAATGTTAGAATTAACATCAAGAACAAAAGTGTAGTTTTTTTCTGTTAAATCTTAACTTTTTTTTTTTTTAAATTGACCCTTCCAAAGCCTGACAAGCAAACAAAGGAAGAATAAAAGAAAGGAGGAAATTATCTCTTTATGTACAAGAAAAAGAGTCAAATATACATCACTTTTTCTTTCATATTTCATTATAGATTATGTCTGGCATTTTCCAGAGAATATTATTTTTCTAAATGCACACACTGTGTGTTCAATTAAATATCTTTTTTATTATTGTTGTTTTGCTTTCCTCAGTTTGTTCATCAGCACATAACAGATGGAAAAGTTAACAAAAGAGGGCACAAAGGGTTCTATATATGTGCTTTTTTAAAAGTGTCACAGCTGGCATTGAGCGAACACAATGTTTTGGAGATGGAATTTAGCTTAAACTGTTTATAGCCTCTGAGACATCTTGTTATGAGACAACTACAAAGTGCCCCTTTATCTATGACTGGACAAAAGGACAATGGAGAGAAAACCTGAGCAACTAAGCCTCTGTGGGTCTCAAAGGAAAGTGAGGTGTTAAATTATCTCACCTCATATTTTAGGGTCTATTTTCTGTGTAGGCATTCTTAATTCTAATTAGTTCTCCTCTAGTCTAGATCTTCTTTTCCTTTACATTTTTCAGTTTTCCCTTCCCAAAACAGACTGACTTCTGGAGGTCCAGAGGACATCTTCCCACAAAACATTGCAGGAAATTGTATGTATATTGGAAGCAAATTCAAATGAAGTGCAGAGTGTATGCCAATAGGACAACATCAGATGTACCTAAAGGAGTAATTGATGGAGTTTAGCATTCCTTTTATAGTTTCTGCAGGCTCTTTGTGTATTCAATACAATAAAAGTAATTGATATTTCTGTTTGATTTTGTGTGCAAGTCTACAGCTTTTCACAAGAAATGGGTGAAGATGAAGTTTTAGAAAGTTTTTATATCATGACCTGAATCTAAACCTACATAATTAAACTTTGATATTCATGAAGGTAAAAATGGTTATCAAGCACAATGTGAAGTATTTTACACGTAAGGTGTGTGTGGGGGTATATTTTACAATATAAATGAATTTATATATAGAAATTGTAGCTAATGCAAAATATTTAAAATGAGGGTGTTAAGGATTGCAAATGGAGTTAATGAACTGACCTTTCACTTACAAAGACTATACTATTAAAAAAGAAAACAATTCTGCTTGCTCTGCCATGAGGGAAATATTAACTTCATTTCTGACACACTTTCCTCTGTGACCTTTCCAAGAAGGTATGAAGAATTTGGTTCAATTTTACATGGTTCATAGTTTCTGCCAAGCATGAGTTTCTGAAATGAAAAAGTAGGAGTGCTACAGTTCATGACTGAGCATATTAGAACTGAGTGTTCAAAACTACACTCTTGCATTCATTATGTTTGCCTGTAACTAATGCTATTGGTACCACAGATAACATAAACATGATATTACCTGGTATTTAGAATGGATTGTTTAATTATTCATCTGTTATTTAAAGTTACCTACTGTGACAGTACCCAGGGCATAATCTAGACTGATGGACAGCTGTGTCCCCTCAATTCTCTAATCCCGGGTGCCTTTTACTGTGCTTTGGTCTGAGATTAATCACTCCGGGTCTGTTAACATACAGCCTCCAGCATGTAAATCACTCCCAGCTATACTGTATGAATGCTGTAACCAGTCAATCATGAATTATACTTACTGTATGAAACACAATCAAATTCCCAGTACCAGACTTTGCCTCAGAAATGTGTCTTGTACTGCCCAGCACCCTCCTGGACAATACAAGCTCATATAAAATGCATCATTTATTAATAGAAAATGATATGCACAAATCCTGTTATCCCAGATGGAGTTTCCCAAACACTTCAGTCCAAGCACACTGGGTTAGATAAAACAACAAAACACATATATAAAATATGGAAAGATAGATTTGAAGGGACTGCAGGTAATGAGGCATATAAGTTAGAATTGGTTACAAAGAAATAAAAGGTAAAATGCAACTAACACAAACTTAACAAGCTAATTGAATGCAAAACAAAGGTCTCTCTCCCAACATATTCCATCAGTCTTACTGGCTGAACCTCTTTCATTCACGATCTAGACACTTTTTTTTGTCTGTAAAGTCTGTCTTATTCAATATATTATGTATTGCAACAGAACCCCTCTTTTCACCTGCACTATAAAATACTCCAGAAAAATGAAATCTGTGCAGAAAATTGCAGAAGACTAAATTTAAGGGGCAGGTATTTCCATGCATCAAAGTATGGTTGCAGAAGTCTTCTGAAGAGGAGTTCATAAGGGAGATAAATTCATCCTTGTTTCTTCTTACTAACTATTCAGTTCTTTCAAATATGCAATTCCTTTATGCAAAGTTATTTTAAAAAAGACAAAGGAAATTTGAGCGGACCAAACATTCACTGTCTTATTTACACACACACACACTCTGAAGTCTCCCCTAAAGAGAGATTCAATTTAATTGTTGCTCTTTACCAGTCTTCTAACATTCTGTGCATTTACTATGGGTCAGAGTTCCCCATTAGACTGACACAGAATGAATCACCTGTAGCTTGTGTTTGTGATGGTCTTGGGTGTCAATTCTTTTTCTATTGCTGAGTCTCTCACTATTGTTTGGAATAGACTGTTTCTCTGATAACACCAGCTTCACCTGAAGAAAATATAAAGATAGATTATATGGCGAATATATTTCTTAGATTCACAGTATAATTTTATTTTTGAGATTATAAAACAATGTCATAATTACTTCGGTCTGCAATGATCTTTCAGTAAGACTTTCCTGTTATCAGTTGAAATAACAGGAAAGGAAAGTATTTTGTGTGGAAATTACACTCAGGGCTACATTCTCAAAATCCACATCTTTTTATGTACACTTCTGCTCCCAAAAATGAGTTACCGGGCAAAAATTCAGTTAAGTGAGCTTTTTATTCAATGGGTTAGTATTTCTGGCAGCTTATTTTTGTGAACCTTAAAAACGTCTTTACAAAAATGAGGGCGTTTCTTAGGTTGCTCACCCATTTATTTGTGTCAATGACAAATTATGCGGACAGTGCTGATTGTGCCTAAGGAAATTCAGGCTAATTAATAATAACTTAGCCAAGCCTTTGATATTACAAATGAATACAAAATAAAATCAGGAAAGCCTCTAGTCATTGTTTATAGAGCTAATGTGTTTGCACAGATCTGTGTTAAAAGTATGAGGACTCTTCTTTGTAGGAACAGGAAAAAGCATAACCAAAGGTATGTGCAGCACAGCAGTTCTGCTAGAGCAGTGTTTCTCAACCTTCAGTGAACCAGGGAACACCTAAAGGTGTTAATTATTTTACTCAAAACACCTGATGAAAACATTCTCAAAAAAACTGGTAATGATGGTAAGAGATTTAAAATGCCCCAGCCACAGCAAAAGCTTCCGGGTGTGCATCAACATGTGCTGCTGTGCGCCCAGAAGTTTTGCTGTAGCTGGGGCATTAAATTGCTCTTTCCCCCTCCCCACTCAGATCCTACGATGGGGAGGGGTTTGAGTGGGTCAAAGAACACCTGAACCATATATGAGAAACAACGTGCTAGGGGACATCATGGAGAAAAATATTCACTAAATCTAACCAGCTAACAATTTTGCATCTCTGCATGATACTATGGATGATTACATGCCAAACAGGATTTTTTTGCTGGTCTCTCAAGGAGAAATGATAGCAGATAACTCTTAGTAAGCTTGCCACTGAAAAACAGTAATATACAGATACACTGGTGTAAAGTCCTGGTGTAAAAGCAGGATAATGTAATCAAAATCTCAGGTGCTGCATCTTCACTGCTGGCCAGGATAAGTACAATTTAAGCCTCTAAATTGGAGTAGATGGTCACAGTGATAGTGGAGGGATCTCTTGGATGTTTTGTCATGTTGTCTTCCAAAGGAAAGTTAACAGATTGTTTAGCCAGTTAATCTGATCGATGGAGTGGTTTTATATCCTTTACAATGTCTGATAAAATTGCACTTCTGACTAGATAGCCTCACAGCAGTGAGAAACAAACTTAATGACTAGATCTTTTCTCCATCTCACTGCCAATCAGGTTTGTCCTAAGGATTGATTCCAGAGTTATGCGTTAATTCTCCTGCCCAATCTACTGTTAAATGATGAGTCATCAACTACTTCCTTTGGAAGACAATTCAATGATCAAATGATTCTTGTAACACTGGATGGTTCATACACAGTTCATATTTCCAAGGGGAAGAATTCTAGGCAGAGCATGTACCTTCCCAGCTTGAAAATACATAGCATGATCTCATCCATGAATCTTCCACACACCCCAAAGAAAAGGAAGATAGATTAGATTAGATTAGATTAAAAGGCTAGCTTCTTCTTCTGGTAGTACTTTATACTCCAGCTGATCTTAGGCATGTGATCTCATGGCATTACCCTGTATCTCTGAAAACCAACCAGAGAGCCTGTATATATTTTACAAGATGCCTGACTGCATTCCACCCTAGATCAGAACTGAGTCTTAATTCTCAATCTTCACTTGAGGCAACTAATGAGATAATGTCTACATATACACACTGCATACACACATAATGTCTTTAAAACTGTTTTTGGACATAGACCATGGTACTGACTGATCATTTCAGACTATCTTTTTATGTACAGATTACATCAGGAAGAGGACAGGACATATTTCAGACATAGAATTCTTTTTTGCAGCCTGTTCCCCTCTGTGAATCTTTATTAGTGGAAAAGCTGCAGGCAACAAAAACAAGATCGCCTATGACTGTGTTTGATTTTGACTTGAGAGGAAGCTAACTCCAAAAATATTCTTCTCAAATCTAGATGGTGCAAATTTTTCCCTGGGCAGATGATGCATAGTAATTTTCAAAGTAGATAATAAATATTCTATCTTACTAATGCATTCCATTTTATTAGCTAGATCAATATTCCTGTAATTTCCAGCCATTAGCATCTCATTGCTGTATAGTTCATAAAAATATTTACATTACCACTGATCAAAACTGCAACAGCATGTATTAAAATATGAATGATATAATCAGAATTTTCTGATTCCACTGCCTCCAGTTATTTGTAACCCCAGATATGAAGTTCAAGTTTACACTTAATAGCACAATTATGTAAATCTGTAATTCTAACACTGAATTACAGCTGGTAATGATCAATAATTATATTTATGTATGATGTGAACTTAATGCTGCCACCATAGATTAATGTAAACAACAAAATTATTTCTGCAGTCAAGAGCTAACAAATCATCATAAACAAAGAGAACTAAAACAATCTCTTCAGAGCCTAATTCCCCAGCATAGTAAACAGATCTTCTTTTTATTTTCAATGAATGGAAAAAGCAGTGATTAAAGCAAACACATCTCTACAAAAATTTTATAATGGCTGAATTGTTTATGAACTTTTTTTAAGAAAAAAAATCTTTGAAACAGAGTTTGACAGAAAGAAAAATCTTTCTGAAAAAATCTGGATAATAATTGTGTTAGAAGAGTTCTGGGGGGAAATAACCCCTGAGGAAAAAACAGATTAAAAAAAATAAAATAAAACAGTGTGGGGTAATCAAACACATTGAGTATTTCATAACTTCTGAACTCTCTGTCTTTAAAAGTTCACTCACCTGTAATATTGCTATCTATTGAAAAGCACAACAGGGAACTGTACAGTGGAAGACAATAATCCTTGAAGTAACTATATTGACTTTCATGGCATTACACCAAGGACGAATTTGACACAGAACGCCCACACACAGAACTGTTCTTTCAAAACTGAAACACTGTGAAATTCAGAAACCATTTTCCTTTAAAAGAGAAAAAGTCCTGTGTTTTTCCATTATATCCTTAAAAATATACAGCTAATTTATACCTGCCTCTGCACGAGCGTGCTAGAGTTAGTAGGGTGCAGAGAACGCCTTCTCCTGTAACACTCCAATGAAAGAAACTACCATAATGCAGCTTTATACACCTTCAAAGCACTCAAAGGGCTTGCTTATATTACTAGAAATGTTTAGTGCCTTAGAGATGTGTTGGTGTGGGGTGGTAACCATGTGTGGCTCCTCTGTATAATAGGTAGCATGGTCACTTGAATGTTGGGGTAAATGCATGTTACATCTTTCCCACAGGTACATCAAGTGCACTTGGAAGCCTCTCTCTAGGCATGTTGGTTGGTGCATCCATTCCTTACTTTCATCCCGGCTTCAGAAGTCTGGAGCCCATTAGAGAAAGATTTCAATGTCAACCTATTAGAGAGAGATGTCAGCTAATTAAAACTAGGTTCAATCTACAAATAACAAGTTTTCACAGTGCTAATCCCTGCAACCAGATACTTAGGATGGCTGGTCTCACTAACTGTAGAACCATGATTAGGGTGCTCTTAGGTGAGTACAGTATCTAGACTGACTCCCAGGTTTTAATTTTAAAAAAAGGGGAACCACAGTGACACAGAGAATGTATACATACATATGTAAACATGAAGTTCTTTCTGGAGCCACACTGGGGGTTCCACAATGCAATACTCTGTTTATTTTGGGCATGGACAAGCATATTCCGTCAATGCAAACAAGACTTTTTTTCCCCCCCAGTCTCTGTTCCACTAAGAATCTGATGCAAAACTCACAAGTGACTTCACTGATTTCAGTAAACTTTGAACTAGGCTTTAAATCATTGTCTCTAACAATTCCTTCCTTTTGAATACCTTCTTTTTTCTATTTATATCTTATTTTTGTCACAGCTGGTTCCTGTTAGACGTGTAGAACTCACATGAATTCATGAAATTTTCCCCTTATACAAGAGGAAGTAACATTAGCTTTGGGCTGAAAACTTTTGCTTACAGGACTGAAATAAATAAGACCATTAATACAGTAGGAGGCATGTTCTGCAAAGTTCAAAAGAAACATCAGTTGAATGGAGAGTGAATGTCTATTGCTTGGTAATGGATTTTTGTTGAGCTTTTAGAAAATACATAGGAAGGCAGGGGAGAGCGTGGCATTATGCTAATTCTGTCAGATAGTTTCAGTGGTAACTAACTACAAATAAAATTCACGAAAGAATTATATTTGTCTTATGGTGGCCACACAGTTGGGACTTTATCAGCTGAAGAAAGCTGCTAAGTTTGGTTTTGTTTTTCATTTTCTGGTCAGACAGTAGAAGAAGAGGGTGGATAGTTGCCACAATTTTTAATTTCATTTTTTGATCAGTTAATTTCTAAAGCTGTTGCAAAACTGACAGGATTAAGAATTGAACTTGCTAAAGATTTTTAGATATCTGGACTAGTAGGGAAAATCTGGGGTCTGTAACATTGTTTAGACAAAGTAGGTGTGTGATCCAAAAACATTTCAGTGGCACATTTTTAAAACTGATAGCCTTTAATTTAATTCTTCATTTCACTTTCCTTCTTTCTTCTTTGTGTTTTACTCTAGGCTGCAGCAGGGCCCCAGATGGGGGGGGGGGCTTGCAAGGCATGGGGCACCCAGGGGAGCATAAATGTGCGCTTGGCCCCTGGATGTCAGGGGGCACCGGACACCATTGCTATGCCACGGGTCATAGAAGGCCTTTTAAGTGGCAGAATTTCTACATTTCCATTATGCCAGGCTCTCCAGAAGTCAGATCTATGCAAATTTTGCAGATTTTGAGGGAGCAGATTTTGGCTCCCTCAGGGAACTGATGGGCAGGATCCCTTGGGAAGCTAATCTGAAGGGAAAAGGAGTCCAAGAAAGTTGGTTATATTTTAAAGAAACCCTGCTAAGGGCACAGGAAGTTGCCACTCCAGTTAGAAGAAAGAATAAATATGTGAGGCAGCCAGAATGGCTTAGCAGAGAACTCTGCTCTGAGCTTAAACATAAAAAGGAAGCTTACAGGAAGTGGAAGCTTGGTCAGATGACCAAGGAGGCATATAAAGATATTGCTAGGGACTGCAGGGATAAAATCAGAAAGGCCAAAGGACAAATGGAGCTGCAGCTAGCAAGGGATGTAAAGGATAACAAGAAGGGGTTCTACAAGTATGTTAATAACAAGAAGAGGATCAGGGATGGCGTAGGTCCCTTGCTGAATGAGGCAGGCATCCTCGTGACAGAGGATGAAGAAAAAGCTGAAGTGCTCAATGCTTTTTTTACTTCAGTTTTCACAGGTAGGGTCAGCTCCCAGCCCAGTACCATGGGTATGACAGATTGGAGAGAAGAAGAGAGGCCCTTGGTGACAGAAGGTCAGGTTAGGGACTGCTTAAAGAAGCTGGATGTGCACAAGTCCATGGGGCCGGATGAACTGCATCCAAGGGTGCTGAGGGAATTGGCTGATGAGATAGCAGCACCGCTGGCTGTTATCTTTCAAAACTCATGGAGAACGGGGGAGGTGCCAGAGGATTGGAAAAAAGCAAATGTTGTGCCTATTTTCAAGAAAGGGAAAAAGGAGGATCCAGGGAACTATAGACCAGTCAGCCTCACCTCAATCCCTGGCAAAATTATGGAGCAGATTCTCAAAGAATCCATCCTCAAACAATTAGAGGAAAATGAAGTGATCAGGAACAGTCAACATGGATTTACCAAGGGTAAATCATGCCTGACCAATCTCATTTCCTTCTATGATCAGATGACTGGTTTTCTAGATGCAGGAAGAACCGTTGATGTGATATACCTTGATTTGAGCAAGGCTTTTGATACAGTTTCCCACAGCATTCTCATTGGCAAATTAAGGAGGTATGGGTTGGATAGGTGGACTATAGGGTGGATAGAAAACTGGCTAGATCAACGGTTTCAGCATGTAGGAATCAGTGGTTCCATGTCTAGCTGGCAACCAGTAACAAGTGGTGTGCCCCGGGGGTCGGTCCTGGGGCCAGTTCTGTTCAACATTTTCATCAATGATCTGGATGATGGAATAGACTGTACTCTCAGTAAGTCTGCGGATGACACCAAGCTAGGGGGACCAGTAGACACGTTGGAGGGCAAGGACAGGATTCAGGGAGACCTAGATAAATTGGAACAGTGGGCCAATAAAAATCTTATGAAGTTCAATAAGGACAAGTTTAAAGTCCTGCATGTGGGACGGAAAAACCCCATGCACCGCTACAGGCTGGGAAACATTCAGTTAAGTAGCAGCAGCATAGAAAAGGACCTGGGGGTCATGGTGGATGGGAAGCTAGATATGAGTCAGCAGTGTGCTCTTACTGCCAAAAAGGCCAATGGCATACTGGGCTGCATCAACAGAAGTATTACCAGCAGATCAAGGGATGTGATCATTCCCCTCTATTCTGCACTGGTGAGGCCACATCTGGAATACTGTGTTCAGTTTTGGGCTCCCCACTACAAAAAGGACAGGGGCCTACTAGAGAGAGTTCAGAGGAGGGCAACCAAAATGATTCAAGAGTTGGAGCACAAGCCCTATGAGGAAAGACTGAAAGCATTAGGCTTATTTAGTCTGCAGAAGAGAAGATTGAGGGGGGATTTGATAGCAACCTTCAACTACTGTACTTGAAGGGGTGCTCCAAGGAAGATGGAGCTCGACTATTCTCGGTAGTAAAGGAGGACAGGACGAGGAGCAATGGTCTCAAGTTGCGGTTAGGGAGGTCGAGGCTGGATATTAGAAAAAACTTTTTTACTAGGCGAGTGGTGAAACATTGGAATGAACTGCCAAGGGAGGTGGTGGAGTCACCATCTTTGGAGGTGTTTAAGGCCCGGCTGGATAAAACCATGACTGGGATGGTTTTGTGGGAGTGGTTCTGCCTCTGGCAGGGGGTTGGACTAGATGACCTATGAGGTCCCTTCCAACCCTAGGATTCTATGATTCTATGAAAAGCACTCTCTAATCGCCCTGCACACCATGTATGTGAACTCCACAACAAATTCTGCATAGAACTACACCCCACTCCTGTGAAAGGGGGCAAGGAACAGGAGTGGGTCTACAAACTGTGTGGATACATTGAATCACAAAAGCATAAAAGTGTGGTGATGCGAGATAGGTCTGCTACACCTTCATACCATTTAGCAACAGCCATAGTACTGCTTTGAAGCTTCTAACCTTTGATTTATGTGTTCTCAATTAGTGGTTTAAAAATAAGGAATAAAACCAAACTGAATTCTTTAAGGCTTGAGCCTCCAGGGTGGTTGAAGTTAATTTAATTTACTAGAGGACTGTGAATGACACAGTGAGTGATAAAATTAAAGACTTTATTTAATATAAAATAGTTAAGCAAACAGGCATAATATAATCACACACTGCATTTATTCTCATATTCTAAGGGCCAGTGTACACTACAATTTTGTTGGCAAAAGTCAGTTTTTGTTGACCAAAGAGTGGAGGGGTACACATTCAAATGTTCCTCCTACCAATGTAACTTCCTTGTTATGCCAACATAATAAAACCACCTCAACAAGCAGTGTAGGGCTTATGATGGCATACATAGAGTAACACAGTGTCAGAGTACAGCCTGAGTTCCTTATATTGGGCATTAACTGACATCCTTGTCAATTTCAGGCATCCGGCTGAAGAGCTCAAGATGCCTGAAGAGTTCAGGACCTCTGCCAAGCTCAAGCTGAACCCTGCTCCAATCTGGGAGTAGAGTGGAATCATCCTGGTGGTTGTAGACCCTCAGGCTCAGACCGGGGGTGAGAAGATCCAGCCTGGAGCATGGCATGAAGCCCTGAGTGGTTTCTCATGGCTCCCACCTAGGAATGGGGAGGGAAGCAGATCCAGGTGGCTGGACCCCAGGGGATCAGATCCAGGCAGTTGGACCCTGGCTCCTGGCTGTGAACTAGGAAGGGAGCAGCCATGGGTGGCTTCTCTGCTTATTCCCCACTGTGAGCTGGGAAGCCATGCCAACTTCATGATTGGGGGGTAAGAAGATAGGATAGCAGGACCCCACTCTCTGGGGATGAGAAACCCCAGGCACTTTCCCCTGGCTACCACTGGGGAATGTGGATTTGGGGGTGGGGGGGCAGCACTCCAGAAACCCCAGACTCTCTGTAGCCACGAGGGTCTAGGCACAGAGCTCCCCATACTGCTCCTCTTAATACACTGGAAATGCCCCTGCTGAGGATGCACAACACCAACCTAAGGAAGGTAGCATGGACATGTATCACTGTAGTAATTTCTGCCGTGGCTGCAGGTCAACCTAATATAGGTCAACTTACCTTTCTAGGGTAGACAAGGTCTAAGACAAAATGGTGCATCCAGGTATGATCAGTCTTTGGATGAGAAGAATGGGTACAAGCCTTCTAATGGCAACTTGGCGGTGGATGGGCATACCTAATTTAAAATTAGTGTGCTACTCATTTTATAATCAATGATAATATCATTTGTTAATTAATTAGCATTAAACCCATCTTTTACAGTATCTAAATTTCCACGACCATAATTAAATACCTTTTACTCTCTCCCTGGCTAATTAACATTAAGTATCTTCTTAATTTACATCAGAATAAATGTCATACCAGTACAGATAGTGTTCTTCCAAAATATTCACATTAAATCCCAAACTGTTGTTAAAACCAGTTAGAAACAAAAATTCTACAACATAACCTGGGGCTATGTCTTAATTTATCTCTAACTTGCTTCTGAATTGTCTCATTTCACTTTACTCACAGTTCACTATGCCTTGCTTGACTATGGTCAAGCAAGGTTTTTTAGAAAACAGAATTTTGGACCTACACACATCTCAACACATTTCTATATAATATTAGCAAACATCATCTCTTTAGGCTACAAGCTGATATCACAGGATAGAACTGGAGATCCATATAATAGACATCTAAATTAAAGATGGCCTTGTTTTCAGATGGGTTGCTCCTGCAATTCATTTAGTAGATGCAGCATCAAAGGGTAACAGAAGCTGCATATGGTGTTTACAACAGTGACCACTGAAAATGAGTTTGAAAAATAAAAAACTAGATACAGGTTTAGAGAAATGTAAAAAGATGCATCTTGTGGATTGGACCAGTGCCTTCTGTGATGAGGAAACTTTCAGGTGCATCACACTTACCATATCCCATTGGCAGCTAGTATTTCCTTTAGTTTCTGGTTGTTAGTTCTATCACACCAGGAGTGTCCCACAACAACATAGCAGAGAAGTTAGCAAGAATAATTGATGATGCTACCTGTACTGGTGATGTGCTAATCTAGGGCAAAGGAGGGAAAAAATATGTTGAACTAAGAAAAGTTTTGATTGTGTCAAGAAAAGGAGGATTTAACTGTAGCAAGGTAAAATACCATGCAGTCAAACTAAATCTAAAATATTTGAGAATATAGATTAGCAAAGAATTAATCAATGCTAAAGTAGAGATGATCCTGAAAATATAACAATGACATATAAATAGCAATTACAGATATTCCTGTGAAAGGGTGCATATTTTCCCAAATACCTGCCATGTATGTCCACAAGAATTACATTCCATAGTCATTGCCAAAAGTCTGGCTGGCAACATGATGCAACACTAAGACAACAGACAGGATAAAGCAATCATTTAGCTTTTAGTTTGCATTATTTGATCAAAAAACAACAACTGCCAAACAAGTTTCCTCAAAGAGTACACTTTGTGCTGCTTTCCTACAGGATTGCTTATCTATTGCTTTCTGCTTCCAGTGTAACAACGCAAACCGAAAAAATCTATATCAACATAGAAAGAAATATGGTACTAGGAGCATAAGGGAGGGTTGCCATATGGAATATTTCATCCAACAAAAACACCATAAAGATTTTTAGTATGTCATCTTGATTCATACGTGTAGCTACCATATTAATAGAAGCCACCATTAATGTTCATCAAGTTAGCTCTACAAATATTAAAGATTCTCTTTTTGCTTATCATCACAAGAAAGTCTGTAGTGTTAATAAAGGCTACTAAATAGTCTGACTGGGTTTATGATGGCCAGAACCCTGGCACAGCCTAGAACAGCCCATGGGTGCCAAACTTTGTAGCCCATGGATAGCTCTGAACTCCACCAGCAGGTAATATTCTTCAACAGGATGACCAAAGTGCAAAACTTTGGCCACAAGCAGTCTACCTAGGGCTAACTGGGACTCTTTCACAGTGAGAGAAACTCTATTTGGTGAGAAACAGGAAATTTGCATTCTCTTGCTGCAACTTAAAAGGCCCAAAGGGAGCAGAATAAAACAGATATTCTGCCCTCTATTATATATATAGTATTTGAGTGTGAAAGATGTCACCAATACATTTGAAGCACATAATTTGTGATAATATAACAACCCATCATCACACTTTAGAAACATCTCTGAGAAAATATAGAGGGAACCTCTAAAAAATAAAGGTTGTTAGTGAGATTACAGGTAGATCATTTTAATCTAAACCACATAACTGAATAGTATAATAATAGTGGTAGATGTACTATCTAGGGCACATTTACCAGGAGTAGAGACTAAAATAAAATATATTATAAAATAAAAGTGCACATACTTCCTGAAAAATTTCCAATCTCTTCTGATAAACTATTGAAACACATATGAGAACTTGTGAAGATGCAAAACTACAAGTGTTGAAAAGGATGGTACTTGAGGGCTAGCCAGAGGCAAAGAGAAGATTCATATTCCTGAGTTCATTATTATTGGTCTGATTTTGATGATTTAATGGTTGTGGGGGATGTGACTCCATGAAACATGTCACATTCATGAAGTACATCTGGCTATGAAATTATTTATAAGGGGAGCTAGAGAAATCTTTAACTGCTTTGCTATGTTTCGAAACTATCATTATGACAAAAGTATTGATCACTGCAACCCAAGAACAATCCCCACAATGTACCAGAAAATAATTTGCAAAATGAATGAGCTCTTAATACAACCCTCAAAATACAGAATTATTGAGCAGGTAATCATGGATAACAAAATATTCATTGACTCTGAGGCTAGATGCACCACTGTGATAATCTCATCTGACCTCCTGTGTAACAGAGGCTATAGACTTCCTCCAAACAATTCCTAGAGCAGATCTTACTCATAGACTCAAAGGTCAGAAGGGACCAATATGATCATCTAGTCTGACCTCCTGCACAGTGCAGGCCACAAAACCTCACCAACCCACTCCTACAATGAACCTCAAACCCATAATTGAGCCATTAAAGTCCTCAAATCATGATTTAAAGACTTTAATACAGAGAATCAACCAGCAAGTGAGCCATGCCCAATGCTACAGAGGAAGGCAAAAGACCCCCAGCGCCCAAGCCAATCTGCCCTGGGGGAAAATTCCTTCCCGACCCCAAATATGGCAAGCAGTTAAACCCTGAACATGAGGGCAAGTCCAAAACAGCCAGTCAAGAAGAACTTCTCTGTAATAACTCAGAACCCACTCGATCAAATGTCCCTTCCCACGTACCTATCATACCCATCACCAGTAGTAAAAGACAGACAATGGCCAAGCTACACTGTCCATCATATCATTCCCTCCATAAACTTATCAAGCTCGGTTTTGAAGGCACCCAAGGTTTTTGCCCCACCACTTCCCTTGGTAGACTACTCCAGAACTTTACTCCTTTTTTACAAAAATGGCCAATCTTGATTTAAAAATCATCAGTGGTGGAGAATCCAGCATACAATTCAAAGCATTGAAACTCTGGTCATATTACAGATTATTCAAAATATGCCAGGTTAAATGGCATACTAGAATGAACTGTTCAAAGCGCTGGTACCCAAGGAAAACAAATCATTTGTGTGGTGGCAACACTTGTGTATAGAAATAAGCTCAGAGGTTAGCCTGGAATCTCTCAGTCAATTGTAAATATCTGGAAGAAAAGACTGCCATTTGAAACAAATGTACTTAACTCGAGCAAAGGTAGTTTTATTAAGATAATGACAGCTCATAGAATGAACCAGAAAATATATTGTGACAGGACAGCAAACTTGCCCTTTCTTCTCATGAACAGGTAAAAGCATGATAAAGAGGCAAACAGGAGTCTGCTCATGTCTTGGTAAAAAGAAAAGTGCTCCCAGAGCTACCACAATACAGCTACCTAATGGCCATTAGTTCAGAAGTCAGAAATACATCCTGAATCCTTTATTAAGGTTGAAAAGTCTCTGCAAAATTAATACAACTGAAATATCACTACACTTTGATGAAATATACAAATAAGAAAGAGAAAGAGAGTTGATGTGAATGGTGACAAAACAGATCAATCACTTAGTAGCACATGACTGGACTACTGAGGAAGCTACAAGGAGAATTATTACCTTCAGGTCCTCATACCACCACATAGGCTATGTCCACACATACATCATTATTTCGAAATAACCCATTTTGAAATGGGTTATTTCAAAATAAAGTCCTTATTTCAAAATAAGTTAATTCGAATTAACAGTTTGTTAATTCGAATTAAGGGAAGCCTGCTTTTGAAATAGCCCTTGTTTCGAAATGGTTATTTCAAAACAAGGCCGTTTGGACATGTTGTTTCAAAACAGTTGTTTCAAAACAATGTTGTTGTTTTGAAACAACATGTCCGAACGCCGTTGTTTTGAACCAACCGTTTCGAAACAACAGCTATTTCGATTAGATGTGAAGTTTATCAGTTTCAAAATAACGGCTGTTATTTTGAAACAACGGGTCCTGTTGTTTCAAAATAATGGTGCGTCATGTGGACATGCCACTTCTTATTTCAAAACAACCTCTGTTGTTTCAAAATAAGAAGCCTGTGTGGACATAATAAAGACCAGCCATAATCTCTACTGAGTGTGATGGCACCATTCTCGGCTAGCTCTGCTAGTGGCTTTGCCAAAAGACTGCATTTCCAGAGCTCTGTGACAAGTGAAGTAAAGGAGGCTTGTGTATGAAAGTAACAGAACTTTGCTTTTCACTACTTAGTATTCCATTTCCCTCTTGTAGATCGGTCTAATAGCTCTAATGGAACTAAAGTAAAATCTGAAGTCACATTACTATTTTACTACCATACCAAATACTCACTGTAAGAGATACATATATTTATGTCTCTAAGTATTAATATTTTATACATTGTATACTGTAACAGAAACAGGAAATTAAAGGAAGCCAGTTTGGTCAGCAATCTCCTTCTATCAAGTAATATCATTAATCAGTGTGAGCTAGCTTATGGTTTTAAACCATAATCTGCATTCCCGAGGGGTTCACAGGGTCCATGATAAAGCTAGAGTTCCCCCTCTCTGACTTAATTCCTCCAACGGCTCCTTATATATGCTCATAGGGCAGCAGATCACCCACTCTTTCAAAGCCCACATTATCTTCCCTATACGAAGGGCAGAGATTCCTTCAGGTTATTCTGGTGGTTGCTATTCTCAGAGTCTTTGTGATGACCTCTTGTCTGCCAGTAAATTCACTACAAATTTATTAAATCTGCCCCAGCTTAGTTTTAGCATTATACTTATTTACCAACATTTATAGGGAAAGACCTTCCAAGCTCCTGAATCTGCTCCTTCCAAGCTTCTCTTTTCAAAGTGTAATTTTTCACGAAGAGTCGCACAGAGATGAGACCTTCCCTTTATATTCCCCACAAAACTAATGGAAGCTGAAAGTCTGAATTCCTCAGACCTTCCTGAAGGTTTTCTGTGTATAGCACTTTATTTCCAGTCATGTTTGTCACTGACATTTACGCTTACATTTGCAAAGTACATAGGATTTTGACATGTAATTTTCTATTAATTTTGTTAAGGAAGGCAGGGAAAGCAGCTGAAACCCTGGATTTCAAAAGAACAGCTATAGCATCTAGAGGTTAATGCTCATAATTTGCAGAAGATTCAGTTAGCAATATCAGGTCTCAGTATGTGCAGATTCACAGCCATGTAGTCAAAGAAACAACCTGAAAAGTCACAGGGAAATTCAGTCTTTTGGCTCAAAATCATGTAATATGGCACACCTTCCAGATGAAATCATATTTCAGCATCTCCTTTCTCAAGTGGCCCTATTTAGAAATGGTTGTGACAATTCAACTTCGACTTTTCTCACACAATCTCATATAGCAATTTCTACCGAAAGTGAGGAAAACTGATCCAGTGACTATTTAAACAGAAATTTGATTAATCTGTCTCTCTACTCTGCTTGCTTTTATAGCTGGCTGTGCTAGTCTATGGGAGATGTCTTCATCTGTGTTGTAATGAGTCTGACACAGGTGGCTATGTGGATGTGACTCTGTATAAGCATTCAGGATTACCCTGGCTGAGAACTTTAAGTGAGGACTCCATTAGCTCAATGATCTGAAGCTCAGTTTGGACCTGTAGTGGGAACTTTGTTAGACTGGTGGTCCTGAACCAAGGTGCTCCTTTGGGTAACACTTTATGTTACCTTTGGCTTTGGTCCCTAGTGAGGACTTCATTAGCTCAATGACCTGAAGACTAGGCATATACTGTGCACAATAAGTAAACTGAGGTAACACCCATGATCAAAGAAACCAACATGACCGTGGATCCTTGAAGAAATGAAGGTGCACACAAGGCTTTACTGCAACATAGCACAATTGTAAGCAATCAACAGATATACAGATAGAATTCATACTCTCAATGCAATGGAACAGCTCAACTGACAGCAACTCTTCATCACCATCCTAAGCTGCATAAAATCCAGTCTCTTAGACTCCTACCTTTACACACTTAGAAGTCTCTTAGACTCCTATTTTATACATTCGTTCAGCCCCTTTGGTACCAGAAATTACTCTCTGGTGTACAAAATTATCCTTATTGGTCCATGCACCTTTCTAAATGCCATCTATTACCTTATTTGGTCTGCACATCAAGAAATGTTTTTCATCCATCAAGATGTAATGGTTTGGCTGAAACATCCCTAGCATGGGATGTTTCTCTGGCCCTAGGCAACCCACTCTTTGGTGCTAGGCTAACCCAATACCCTCTACCTTCAGGTATTTTCCCACTCTCATGAGTTTTGACTATACTTCTTACCAATTTTTGTGAGGTCTTGACTTCTGGCAGCTTGATCCTTTATCCAGTGGAGGCTTACTGTTTGGCTTGTTTCGCTAGGCAGTGGTGTTCATTTCTGGCTATTTCTACTAATCCTTTTATTTTAGCCTTTTACTTTCTCCTATACTGGTGATATCCCAATGACCCTAAAGATCAAGACTTAACCATTTAAAACATATTTCAAAGAAAGTGCTTCTTTACTTCTTAGGGTCCATCACCTAGGGCCTCTTGACTGGCTAGCCATGACAGTAGTCTGTCATTCTTTGGAACCTTCCCCTCAGTGCCTGTTGTTCTTATTCAGTTGTGGCAGGCATATTCCCAGTACTAGCCATGACTCCAGAATCACTAAAACATTCTTACCTGAAACTCCAGAGAGTTACTTCATTTGCACTGACTATTTTCTTTGGCCAGTTTCAAAATCCCTTATCCAAATAATGCTCACTGACCCTCTCCTGTGCAAACATGAGCAAGGACGATCTATGAATTAGCTACAGCATCTAAGATTAGAGGATACTACAGAAGGCGAGAACAGTAAGACTAGACATACACTGAACCAACTGAATAAACTTTTCCTTTTAATATGGAGTTCAGAGATCCTTTCAAAGCAAAGGAAATCAAAAGTCCCTAGAAAACATTTAGTGTACGGCAACCAGGGTCTATACAGACAATTGGGGTGCTGCATATTAGAATGCTATAGATTGACATCCCAGTTTTCTAAAGTATTGCTCAAGAGTTCTGTAAATGACTCACACCAGAGTCCTGCACTGGTCCAGTCCTCGTACCCTGCCAGGCACACACAGGCTCCGACTTTAAATATCACAAGTGCAGTCTATTCATATTCAGTAACCCACCACTAACTATATACAGACAGGCACCTTATTGACTAACATATTTGTTCAGGCATAAGTGTTTGTGGGCTCCAACCCACTTCATCAGATGCATGAGGGTGATGGGGCAGAAAGAGAATCCCCAAGATGAGACATACTCTTCTGCTAGGTTGAGTGTATAGCTGGATAGATTTACAATATTGTTGGATGAGTCCAGTGTATCACTGGTGTGGTCCCTTGTGGCATGTAGGAGCTTAGATAGTTTAATGTCCATTTTCCTCTGTAGAGAAGTAAAGTGTTTGTTGTAGGTGACCTGTCTTGTTTTTGTAATGATCTGCTGCTTGGAAGTTTATGTGGAAGTTTGGCTTTCCATGAGGATCTCCAATGTTGAGAGGTGTTTCTTGATCTTCTGTTTGCTGTATAGGATGCTGATCAGATGGATCTGTAATTTTTTTGAGAGCGTGTGACACAATCTCTCACCATAGTGTGTGTAGTATGTTGATTGTAATGGATTTTTAACTTTCAGTCCATTTGGTATGATGTCCATTTGTTTGCATTTGGAGAGGAAGATGATGTCTGTCTCTCTCTGCCCCCCTCACCCCTCATACATATGATACAGTTCTGTGGTGACCTGGAAGCCTACTTTCACTGTCTCTGACTCAAGGAATATTTCTACTACACCACTGAACAACACACTAACCCCCAGATACCTTCCTTCCAATGTAACAGAAAAAAGAATTCTGCATGGACTCCTCCTGACAGCTGAAACAACAGACTGGACTTTTACATAGAGCTTTTCCCCTGATGAGCACAAGCTGAGATTGTGGACAAGAAGCATCACTTGCCCCATAACCTCAGTCATGCAAAACACAATGCCATCCACAGCCTCAAAAACAACTCTGACATTATAATCAAAGAGGCTGACAAAGGAGATGGCAAAGGAGATGATGTAGTTATTGTGAATAGGTCAGATTATGAATGGGAAGCAGCCAGACAACTCTCTAACACCACATTCTACAATCACTACCCTCTGATCCCACTGAGGAATACCAAAAGAAATTATAATATCTGGTTAAGGAACTCCCTGAGGAAGCGCAGGAACACATCTACACAGACACACCCCAAAAGCCCCAACCAGGGGTATTTTATCTACTACCCAAGATCCATAAACTTGGGAATCCTGGATGTCCCATCATCTCGGGCATCGACACTCTCACAGCAGCATTGTCTAGTTACGTGCACTCTCTCCTCAGGCCCTAAACTAGCAGCCATCCTAGCTACTTCCATGACACAACCAAATTCCTGAAAAAACTACGGCCCATCATCTACCTCCCAGAAAACACCATCCTAGCCACTATGGACATAAAAACCCTCTATACTAACATTCCTCACAAAGATGAACTACAAGCTATCAGGAACAGTCTCCTGGATGGTGACATGGCATGCCTGATAACTGAACTTCGTGACTTTGTCCTGACCCACAACTACTTCAGATTTGGGGATGATGTATACCTTCAAATCAGTGGCACATCCATAGGTATCCACATGGCCCCATAGTATGCCAACACCGTTATGGCCAATCTAGAACATCGCTTCTTCGAATCTTGTCCAGAATTGTCTCTCCTTCACTTACCTTACACTGATCACATTTTCATCATCTGGACCCACAGGAAAGAGTCCCTGGAAGAATTCCGCTGGTACTTCAACAATTTCCATCCCATCATTGACCTCAGCCTGGACCAGTCTACACAAGAAATCCACTTCTTGGACACTACCATATGTATAAGGGATAGATGCATAAACACCACCCTGTAATAAAAACCAACTGACTGCAATATATACCTACACTCCTCCAGCTTCCACCTGGGATACATTATATAACCCGTCATCTATAGCCAACTCGTAAGGGAAAACTGGACCTGCCCTGATCCCTCAGACAGAGACAAACACCTAAAAGGTCTCTATCAGACACTCCTAAAACTACAGTATCTATCTGACTAAGTTAAAAAAAACAAACTGACAGAGTCAAATGGGTACCCAGGAGCCGCCTACCACTGGACAGATCTGACAAAGAAAACAACAGAACACCACGGGTCATCACCTACAGTCCCCAACTAAAAATCTCTCCAACACATTATCAAAGATCTACAACCTATCCTAGAAGATAATCTAACACTCTCTCAAGCCTTGGGAGGAAGGCCTATCCTTGATTACAGACAGCCACCCAACCTGAAGCAAATACTCCTCACCAGCAACCAAACACCATACAACAAGAAAACTAACCCAGGAACCTATCCTTTCAACAAACCCTGTTGCCAACTCTGCTCACACATCAACTCCAGGTATACCATCACCGCCCCAACCACATCAGCCACACCATCAGGGGCTCATTCACTTGCACATCTACTAATGTGGTATATGCTATCATGTGCCAGCAGTGCCCCTTTGCCATGTACATTGGCCAAACCAGACTGTCCTTGTGCAAAAGGATAAATGAATTCAAATCAGACAACAAAAATGGCAACATCCATAAACCAGTAGGAAAACACTTCGATCTCCATGGACACTCAGTAGCAGAATTGAAAGTTGCCATACTTCAACAAGGAAACTTCAAAAACAGAATTCAGTGTGAAACTGCAGAGTTGAAGCTAATCTGCAAGCTTGACACAATCAGACTGGATCTGCATAGGGACTTGGAATGGTTAACACATTACAAAAAGTGATTGTTCTGTTCACACATTCTCTCCTTTTGATCAACTGGTGCAAATGGGGCCCCATCCGCTCTCTGAACTGACTGTGCTAACAGTTTCCCTCCTCCATCCTGTTGTGTGTGTGTGTGTGTATCTATATATCTATATATCTATAGATATAGATATGTACAGGCAAGGAAGACAGCAACATCCAAGTACCACCAAAGGATAAGACAGGTCCTGAAGAGCCAGCTCAATGGGAAGAACAAGATCCACGCCATCAACAGGTACGCACTGCCAGTCATCAGATACCCTGCCAGTATAGTGAGCTGGCCAAAGGAGGAAATGGAGGCTGCCGATGTGAAGACCCGGAAGCTCCTCACAGTGTATGGAGGTTTCCACCACAAATCCAACAACCAGAGGCTGTACACCAGCCGGAAAGACAGCGGGCGGGGTTTGGTGAGTGTCAAAGCCACTGTCCTGGATGAAACCCAGAGCATCCAGGAGTACATCAGTAAGATGGCACCCAAAGATGAGCTGCTGAGAGAATGCCTGAGGCAGCAGGAGACATGGGAGGAAGATCAAGAAGAAGAAGTGCCATGTCAAGACAAGACCCTGCATGGGATGTACCATTGACAGATAGCTGAGGTGGCTGACACTGGGAAATCCTACTAGTGGCTGGAAAGGGCTGGACTAAAAGACAGCACTGAGGCACTGATCATAGCAGCACAAGAACAGGCACTGAGCACCAGATCCATTGAAGCAGGGGTCTACCACACTAGACAGGACCCAAGGTGCAGACTGTGTAGAGAGGCCTCAGAGACAGTCCAACACATAGTGGCAGGATGTAAGATGCAGGCAGGAACAGCATACACTGAACGGCACAACCAAGTAGCTGGCATTGTGTACAGGAACATCTGCACAGTGTATAGGCTAGACCTTCCCAAGACCAGGTGGGAGATCCCACAGAAGGTCGTGGAGAATGACAGGGCTAAGATTTTGTGGGACTTCCAGATCCAGACGGACTGGCCAATCAACCAGACATCGTGGTAATAGACAAGGACCAGAAGACAGCAGTGGTGATAGATGTAGCAGTGCCAAGTGACAGCAACATCAGGAAGAAGGAGTATGAGAAGCTGGAGAAGTACCAGGGCCTGAAAGAGGAACTAGAGTGGATGTGGAAAGTAAAGGCCAAAGTGGTCCCAGTGGTGGTAGGAGCACTCGGGGCTGTGACTCCTAAGCTGGGAGAGTGGCTCCAACAGATCCCAGGAACAACATCAGAGCTCTCTGTCCAGAAGAGTGCAGTGCTAGGAACAGCTAAGATACTGCGCAGAACCCTCAAAGTCCCAGGCCTCTGGTAGAGGACCCGAGGTTGAGGAAGACACATACCACCCATAGGGATGAGAGGGGAATTTGAATTTATATATATATCTCTACTGTAGTTTCCACTTCATGCATCTGATGAAGCAGGTTGGAGCCCACGAAAGCTAATGCCCTAGGAAATCTGTTAGTCTAACGCACCACAGAACACTCATTGTTTCCACTGTCCAATGCATTTCACACCAGTGTGTGATATTTCTCCTGCAGCTTTGATACCATCATGTTAAGGCTGTCAGACAATCAAACTTTAACTGTAATGGAGGAAATCAGCTGGAAAAATTATATATTTTTCAGCATTTACTGAAAACTGATAACAAAAACTATATAAGTATTGCTTTAAAAGCAAGAGATGATTATTTTGTTTTGCTTTATTCTGTTTCCTAGACAACCTTACAACTCCCCATTACTTTAGAATTAAGTTGCATGCATGATCATGGTGTTTTTGTTGCAGGGATTGTCAGCAGTTTGTAAGTGAACTCAGATTTCAAAGGGTTTATAAATTAGCTAAAACTTTTCACTCTTTTCTGAAACATGGAAGGCAAGGACTGAACTGAGAAATGTTAGTTTTTATTTATATTAAACAGTATTCAATCAGTCATTGTTGAATGCCATTATTATTTTTTACCTGCTACAAGTTTTCCTGAGATAGATTTTGACTCAGTCAACATATCTCTAAAGGGATGAGAGTGGGGTTATGTACCTTATGCATGGCCTCCTTGGTCCAAGTAGAAGCTGAACCAACATACGATGTTGCCATAATTTGCAAAAGACTACATGACATCACCAAATTACAATTTCCCAGAACCAAACAAAAAGCAGAGAGTGAATAGTATTCTCTGAGGCATGATGAGTTCCAGGACTACTCATTGGGTGGTGCAGCTTACTTATCAAAAATAATTATATCCACTTCTGATGAAGTGGGTTGGTTGCCCACGACAGCTTATGCCCAAAGAAACATGTTAGTCTGTAAGGTGCCACAGTCCTATCATTGTCTTTGCTTTATACCAAGGTGTCCAACCTTTTTGGGTGAGGGGCCACATTGCAATTCTTTTCTCAGTTCAGGGGCCAGTGAGAAAATTTTTGGTAGATAAGACATGGATAAGACATACAAACTGATCTTTACTAATAAACTTTAGTAAAATAATGATTAGTGTGATATTTGTCATTGCTTTTGCTTGCACAAATTGTCAATGTCTGCCCGCACACTTGATGTAGCAATATGGAGTATTCCAGATAGCCCTGGCCAGCCCCAGCTCCCAGGCTTTTGCAGCAGCACTTGGTGGGCCATATAAAAAGCCCTTAGTGGGCTGGATTCTGGTCCTCGGGCCACATGTTGGACAAGCCTGCTTTATACAGCCTAACACAATATCCCACTGGAATTTATATTCACTTTGTATTTTTTTAAATGTATACTAAACAAATTTAAATCAAATTTCTGGCCTTCACACTCTGTCTTCATTTCCTGATTGGCATTTTGCACCCACTTTGCACAAGTATAAATGACTGCATGGGGGAGAAGGATGTGGAGAATTAGGCCAAATTTATGTTAGGAAATACAAACAGCAGCATCCAGAGGTTCTCTATTCTCTTTTATCTGTCACAGAGGATAAATATCAAAGGTTGTCTTACATGTTATCAGTGCTTCTATGATTGTTAATTGCATAAGAAAACTACGTGTGGCACAACATTACTGATTCAATATCAGAGATATGTGATTTTTTTTGTCTCCTTCCCAGTAGTGGCATAGGTCTATTAGAATTCCTTATGCTGGAGTCTGTGTACATTAGAATATTATATTCATTTTATATGCTCTCTACATAGCTAAAATTACTACACAAGGTGAAAAGCAGGGAAGAATTAGGCCCATTGTTAAGATATCCTTTTAAAAGGGAAATTGTTATCAGAAATAAACAGTCCAATCAGTATTGAAGAAACCATCTTTTAATGCTGATTACCTTGCAAACTTCTGTCTGGTGTCCAACCTTCCTTTTAAACTGAGAAGATACCAAAAACCTATATGTAAATCTCTGTGGATATGTCTACACTGAAGGCTCTGTTAAGTCACCTTAACAAGGTTGACTTTAATTTTACTTAAAGGTGACCTTGTTAAGTCAACTTAGAGCATCTACACTGAAAACCCCTGTTGATTGCCTGCGTCCACATTGGCAGGTGCTAGGTCGACCTTTCCTTGTGGCCAGGAACTCTGGGAGGGGTCCTGGAGGCCAATTAGGTCAACTTAAGAGCTGTCCCTGTCTACAGTGGCTTAAGTTGACTTAATAAGTTCAATTTAAGCGTTAAGTTGAGCTTAAGAGGTGATGGTATTACACTGACTTAAGGAAGTGCTTAAGTCAGCTTAATAAAAGCCCAGTGTGGCTACAAGGGTCTGTAGGTTGACTTAAGCTTTCTTAAGTTGACCTAACGCTCTAGTATGGACACACCCTTTATCAGGTGCTCATTTCCTGTATTCCTTTTAGTCAGGCTTCAAACCATAACACGGTACAGGGAGACTGCACTTACTGCTCTGGTGAATGACCTATAGGCTAGGGAAGTACGTACACAGTCATCCTGCTGGATAGATCTTTCTATGGCATTTGATATCATTGAGCACTAAGTACCCCTGGCCTACCTTCAAGAGGCTTTAGGTATGAAAGAAGTATTAAATAGTTTCAGCCCTTCACTCCAGAATGGTTTTAAACAATTGTTCCTTTAATTCAAGAGCCCTCACCTCTTGATTAATCTTTTCTCTCATCATATTCATCCTCTCAGAAAAATATTTGAGGGAGTGACATGGGCTGAAATACCATAAAATATGATTGATAAGCAGCTATGTGTCTACTTTACATCAAATTAAGCAGAATCATTTACTAGCTTTCTCAGTGAAGAGCAAAAATCAGGTGCTGAATGAAAAGCAGCTGGTTCAAGCTGAATCCAAGTCAAATCAAGGTGATGCTGATGTGAAGAGGAAATAACTTTGAGGAACTTACCTTTTCAACAAAATTTACTTTGGAAGCATGTGCTTCCAGAGTATTAAGTCATTGTATAAGCATGGGGCTCTTTTAAATGCCTCAATAGCTGCTGGATGCCTAAAAATTAGCAACACAAAATGTCCACATCCATTTCTGGATGGACAGATGATTGTCTCACCATACTAGATGAAGACTTGCTTACAAGTGATCTACACATTTGTATCCCCTGGGCTTGATTAGTGTAATTTGTTCCATCTAGGACTAAAGCAATTCCTTATAAATCTTCCAACAGGTACAAAATTCAGCAACCCATCTACTTAGCATCACAGAGCACAAGCACTTCACTCCAGTGATCTGCACTGTGTAGGGCTCTCGATTTATGTCTGAGTCCAGTTCAAGGTATTTATAAAGATAAACAAAGGACCTCTATGGGATTAACCCCTAACAACTTCAGAGGTCACCTCTCCCTCCGTGACCTTTCATGACAGCTACATTTCACCACAACAATAAAAAGCTGTTGCCCAACAGGGGACAAAACTTTCATAGGAGTTAGAGCCACACTATGGAATTACCTACCAGTGCAGATAAGAATGACTCCTAAATTCACCTGGTGTGTTTTTGCTATCTAATGAAAAATGAGGACAGATGTGGTTCAGAAGTATGCAACAGTAGTGAACCAGGAGCTCCAGATCATAATATTTTTAAAAGCTAGATTATCCATTAAGAATATTCTGAATGATATAATCAAAGTAAATGAGGCACTGGTAACAGAAGGATTAGAAAAAGCAATCAAGGGCTAACAATATTCAATTTGTTGGGCCTATAAAAGTGTAAAGACAGAAATGAAAGGTTTTTTTTTCCATGAAATTAAGAAAGAAAAAGGTTAATTTGAGTATAATTGATGATCTCTCTCTTGCTCTCTCACTCACACACACACAGTACTTAAGACCAGATAAGGCCATACCAATCACACTAAATATAATTTAAAAAACTATGAGCCTGAAGACAACCACCTTGATTTTTAGAGTTTCAGACACAGGGGATAAAGATAGAAATACCCCTTTAATATTATTCTATACTTAGAATGGAATTCGAATTAATGACAATCAATTCAAATTCAATTAAGTGCATGGCCACACTCACTTTCATCAATTCAAACTGAGGAACTCCTCAGTTCAAATTCATGAAAGCTGACTTTGAGGTAGTTAAATCTTGTTTGATTTCAAAGTTGTGGTTAATTAGAACCCAGAAGTTCAAACAGGAGCGTCGCTGGGGTGGGGAGGGACCTGTGGCACGCTCCCAGCCCCCGCCCCCAACCGGAAGACCACACCCCCAGCCGGAAGGCCATGCCCCCAGGCGAGGGATAGGGGCAGGGGGAGGCTGCGCTGCTGCGGGCAGCTAGGGTGCAGCGCGGTGCGGTCTGGCCCAGCCCAGCCCGGCCAGAAGCGACCGCTGGAGGCCAGGCCTGCGTACGCAGCCCCGGATCCCTGGCCAAGGATGGGGCTGCGGTCGCCGGTGGCCAGGCCCCTGATCCCCAGCGGGAGACGGGGCCGCCGCGGGCAGCCGGCCAGGCCCCGGATCCCCGGCCAGGGATGGAGCCGCTGCAGCTGCAGGTTGCCAGCCAGGCCCCGGATCCTTGGCAGGGGATCTGGGGCCTGGCCACTGGTGGCAGCGGTGGCCCAGTCTCTGGCCGGGGATCCGGGGCCCGGCTGGCCGGTCGCCCGCGGTGGCCCCATCCCCCGCTGGGGATCAGGGGCCTGGCCACCCGCGGTCGTGGCCTCCAGCAGCCGCTTCTGTCCTGGCCCCGCCGTGGCCTAGTTGCCTGCAGTGGCATGGCCTCCCCCTGCCCCTATCCCTGGCCAGGGGTGGGGCCTGCCGGGCAACCAGCCAGGCCCCAGATCCCCGGCCAGAGACGGGGCCACCGCTGCCACCAGTGGCCGGGCCCCAGATCCCCTACCGGGGATCCAGGGCCTGGCTGGCCACCTGCAGCTGCAGTGGCTCCATCCCTGGCCGGGGATCCGGGGCCTTGCTGGCTGCCCGCGGTGGCCCCGTCCCCCGCTGGGGATCAGGGGCCTGGCCACCGGCAGCCGCAGCCCCATCCTTGGCCAGGGATCCGGGGGTGCGTACGCAGGCCTGGCCTCCAGTGGCCGCTTCTGGCCAGGAACGGGGCCGCCGCGGCCATGGCCAGCTCGGGATCGGGCCCCGGATCCCCAGCCTGATTGGGCCTGAGATCTGGGGCACTGGCTTTGGGACTCAGGGTACGTGCCCCGGCATGCCCAATGCCAGCGATGCCACTGAGTTCAAATTGACCCTGTGTAGCCATGTCAATTCAAACTCACTGTGAGTTTGAACTGACATGGGTTGACCTTCTTCCAAGGGAGCATTGCACTCTGGAAGGAAGACCAGCCCTCAAGTACCAGCAGCCTCAAAGATGACTCCACCACCTCCCAGCCAGATTTGGCTGGGGGGCAATGGGATTCCTGTTCCCTGGCTGGAGACAGGGATCCAGCGCAGAGCTGCAGCTGTGCTCTCTGCGCTTGGGGATGGGATCCCCAGGCGTGGGGAGAAGGGACCCCCGCATGCGGCCACATCCACACTAGCCATGCAGGGGAGACAAGGACTGCCGTGTGCGTTGCAGCCCTGCTGGCCACACATAGGGACAGGGACACCCCCACACAGCTGCAGCTGCACACAGGGGTTCCTATGCATGCACGTGGCTAGCAGGGCTCCAGCCATGCTCAGGAGTTTCCTTCTCCCCTGCCCTGCTGCGCTGTGTGTGTGAGGGGTGAACAGGGAAAACATCCCCTGCCAAGCTCGTGACTTCTGAGCCTGGTGGGGGGGAAGCATCCATTGCCCAGTTCTAGCCTCATGAGCCTAGAGCTGGGCAGGGGATGCTTTCCCCTGTGCCGGGCTCAGAGGGCTGGAGCCCAGCAGGGGATTGGGTGGTGGCATGGCCTGTTTTGGGGGCCATGTTGCCACACCTCCCATGGTGCCCCTCCTCCAATTCGAATTAGCAAGTCCAGTTCATGGACATATTAGTTCGAATTACAGTGTCTAGTGTGGCCATGTCAATTCGAATTGACTGAATTTGAACCAATAATTATTAGTTCAAATTGACTAGTATGAATTCAGGCAATTTGAATTTACATGCTAAGTGTAGACATAGCCAAGGAGATTAAAAAGGGAGATTTTTTGTGTAGAGAGCAACGATTCCATGTTGTTAGTGTCAGCCCCTTTATTCAAGCACCAGTTGTGCTCCCCTTTCAGGGGAGAGAATCATATTGGAGAAAATCTTATAATATATGAGACTATAAGCCTATTCCTTACTTATGCAGCATTTGCTTTCCATGATCACTCATACGAAATCTGGAGCTAAACAAATTATACTGTAGATGCAGCTAAACAAGTGTTTGTGCCTTCCAAGTCCATCATCTCATCTTGCTTGATCCTGCAGCAAGATCCAAAAGTTATATTTGTGATGCCAGTCATTTCCACAGAAACAGCCTGATTTCACACGCATGATAATTTCACTGCATTATCAAACATAAGAACAAGCTAACCTGTGAGATGAAGAGAGTCCTTGTTCTAATACAAATATCTCTGATTAAAGCAAAGCTGGACAAATACATTAACTTTTGTATTAAATGCTCTTTTTCAAAGCCCAAGGACATCTTTCTTAACTGACTCTGAAGTCATCCCTGTTAGATGTGCAAATCCTCACATGATAGAGATTCCAGATCACACCTAGTAGAGTCCCCTCCATGGCTGGCTCAAGGGGCTGTGGTGCCCTGAGCTGGCTTTTGGTTTTGCCCCCCCCCCATCCCATGGGGGGGGGACATGTGCGAAACCTGGCCTCTGCTCCTGCTGGCTCGCCCCACCCCCAGGGCAGGAAAAGCTGGCCCAGGGGTGGAGCAGGCCAGCTCAGAGGCGGGGTCCCCTCTCCCATCCCTCCCCTGGGCCGCCTGTTCCTCCCTAGAGGTGGAGAGGTCCAGCCCAGAGGCAGGGCAAGAAAGTGGAACCCACCCCATGGGCTGGGCTGTTCTGCCCCTGGGGGCAGAGTGGCCAGCTCAGGGAGGGGAAGGAGCATGGGTTCAGCTTCTAAGCCAGCCCGCAATGGCGCCCCTAGACACTGCCTTATCTGCTTATGGGTCAAGCTGGTCCTGGTCCCCTGCCATACAGAAGCTCCCAGCGCAAAGAGTTCTGTGTCCTTGGCAACAGATATTGCTTTGGCTGCAAGTCAGTAACTGAAACGGGATGTGGGACTAGCAAATGATAAGAGATTGAATGACTGGTTAAGATATAGCAGAAAGAACTGTTTGAACATTTATGTGCCACAAAGGTGTTTTTGCATTCGTTAGTTTCCAGTGTGCCTGCTAAGTCCCTAAAATGTGGTGAAGTCATGTTGAGCAAACTAAATTTTAAATTCTTATGCATCTACAATTTTACTCTGTAAGTAAGGTTTGAGTCAAACTGTAGAACTTTATAATAGGTTCAGAACTAATCAGATAGGTACCTGAATTGGGGAAGAAAGTGGTGATGTGCCCCTTCTACTATACACTTGGGCCTCAATCATCCTGAAGTCAATATTGCAAGACTGGGAAAGAGTGAAAGAAAAATTCTTCCCCCATCCCTCAGAGTACTTTCAGACCAAACTGTAGCTCCCATTATGCTACCAGTAAAGTATAAAAATATATCAGGGATTTTAGCAATAACCTACATTTTCTTTGTTGCTTTCTTTCCTTTATTTATCCCGTTCAGTTGTTTTCTCTTCCTATCTCCCAGATTCATTTCAAATTTTCTCCATTATCAAACTTCAGTCAATTCTCACTTTTTTTTAACTTTCTCATCTATTCTTCCATCTCTTCCCCAAGCTAGCAAGCTCCCTCATCCAGATTCCCTCCTATATATTGTCTCTTCAACCCCTTTTCAAAAAGCATAAACCGATCCTGTCAGTTTTCCAACTGCTTATTTCACCCTCTGAATCTCTTTTCCTCCTACACCAGCTCTTCAGTTTTCTACTACTTTTCTACCTCTTAGCATAGCAAATCAGAAATATGTATTTTCCTTGCCATTCACAAGGCAATGTCCTGCCTGAGACAAAGATAATGTAAGTACAAAAAAAAAAA
Organism: Podocnemis expansa; assembly: GCA_007922195.1. Classification (NCBI taxonomy): domain Eukaryota; kingdom Metazoa; phylum Chordata; order Testudines; family Podocnemididae; genus Podocnemis; species Podocnemis expansa. Next base: position 7,396,046 of record ML682066.1, read on the forward strand.
AGAATCTGGTTGCATTTTTAATGACATTTTTGTTATCTCTTAGGCTGTGTTCACACGCAGGGGGTTATTTCAATACAGTTGTTTCGAAACAACTTGTATCGAAATAACACCTTATTTCGAAATAACTTAATTCGAATTAACAGTTTGTTAATTCAAATTAAGGAAAAAAGCTCAAAGCGAAATAGCAGGTTCAGGCAACAGTTATTTCAAAACAAGTCACTGTGGTTTCGAAACAACATGTTCGCACAGCGTTGTTTTGAAACAAGTTGTTTCGAAACAATGTTGTTTCGTCCCCGCATGGGGTTTAACTTGTTTCGAAACAATGCCGTTGTTTCGAAACAATGGGAACCATTGTTTCGAAACAACCGTGCGTCGTGTGAACAGGGTATTTCTTATTTCAAAACAACCTCTGTTGTTTCGAAATAAGAGTGCTGTGTGAACACAGCCTTAGTCTTTAAAAGTTCCACCAGACTGTCTGTTTTGCTGAACTAGATTAACATAGTTAGCCCTTTGCATAAAGTAAATACAGTGTTTATACAAATGGGGGGGGTATAGATGCTGGTTGCCATTAAGAAGGCCCTGAATTAACACATTAAATGGGGAAATCAACAGAAGTTTGACGAATTTATTTAGGTTGGATATTCACTACAAACTTTCTGCTACTCTTACTCTCATTGACTTGCCCCTTTTGCCACAGCTATTTGTATTCTCTTAAACCTTTTCTCCTAAGTGCCATTCTACATGACAAAGAAAATACATATACTCTCACACAAATATATATAATTTTCCTTTTGTAGGTTTAAAAAGGAATAATTTTTGTGTATTCAACTTTGTGAACATTTTAAAAAATTTCATTTGTCATCTTCCTCCTCTGTTCCTCCCTCCCCAATTTATTCATTGAAAGGAAGCAGAAAAAAGAAAAAAACAAACAAACAAACCTTAATCACTTAAATGAAAGCACCTCCCAAAACAAAAGAACAGATTTTTTTTTTCATTTTTCAAGTGTAGTTGAAAAGCAGGGGAAAAAAATCTGCAGTAAGTGAATTCCATTGGGACTTTTTAGAAGTTATAGGTATTATTCAGTATGAATAGGGGTAATAGATTCAGACCCTAAATAGTTATATTAAATTAACAGTACTTTTCTGAGGTACAGTTTCCTCCCCTCTTCCCCACCCAATTTATTTATTTATTTTCTTATCCTATAAAGTGACTAGATAGAGAAGAGAAAGAGGAAAAGGGGAGGCCTAAGGAATCAAAGAAAATCTCAATAAGCAAGTGATTTTTGGTGCATATCTACCTGATTTGACACCTTCAAACCTTTGTGATTCACCAATCATTAAAATTAAAGCTAGTTATTTTTTAATGGGAAATGTTGTCTAACCAGCCTTATTTGAACAGGCAATGATATTTTCTTGGAGAGGACATTCACTTCAGTCTGGCCATTGGATATTTATTTTATAATCATCAGGTCACTCTGGAGTCTGTCTTGACTTTTAAAGAAATAGTAGAACCAGAAGCCCATACACTAGTCATGTATATTACTTGGACTCAATCAAACTTAGAGAAAAAGCACATTATGTGCTTTTTCTAGACCAGGCAATTGAAAAGTTTCTGTGAAGTTTCTTTGGTGTAATTTTTGCAATTATTAAACATAATTTTATAAACAGATTTCTATAAAATTAATTTTTTCTGTGATCCACAAAATTAATACTCAAGACTAACATACCATCTTTAACTCAGTTACACTGAGGCATCACTGTACACATGACATGAAAAAATCACCCACTGTATTTCAGTACAATAGCACGGTTTTAAGTTGGAAGCTGTATATGTTGGTTTACAAATTACATTCAGAGATGACCAGTCAAGCATGGTGGAATATTGGCAGAATCAAGGAAATAAGATCTGAGTCCTCTCACCTATGTAAATATAGCTCTATTGCTGTCAGTTGTGTTACTTCTAATTAATACTAGTTTATGTAAAGGGAGAATCAAGCTCTGTGTAGGAATTTTTTTAATAAAACATTTTGGATCTAGAAGTATGACACAATCATCCTAGCTAGAGGGAGCCCAGGATTTTACGTCACTTAACAATTCACTGTTTCAGAATGTGGGGTAGCTCCCCTTCATTGTCAGTAGATCTCATAGCAGCAAGATGAGACTGGTACATAAAAAATAAAACTGCAAGGAAGATAGTTTAAAATAGCTATATTAGTCTAATTCAACAAAAATCTTGGTTAGAGAAAGGTTTCTTCAACTGGGAGAAGGGCAATGAGGAGGCTGAAACAATCAAAAGAAGAATTGTAGAAGCTAAATGAACAGTGAAAAATTCAGAGTCATAAGAAAATAATTTGCACATTTCAGAAATGATAGACTGGTTGCTTCCAAGAAAGCTTTCCAAACCATCACATGTGAGTGGTAAGCGGGACATATTCCATATCCATTTTCCAAGTAAAAGGATTATACAAATAATTCAACTCCAAAACTATTTTGCAAAACCTTCAAGGATTAAACATCATTTCACCTACCTTGCTCCTGTGTCATTCAAATTTGCATCCCACCTACAATAATTGCCACAAAATATACACAGAAGCTCTCTGGAATTTTTTACAGAATAGAAAAATAAGACTCCTTACACATTAAATTTTTATAAGCGTGTATGTGGGGATAGAAAATTGAATCACAGGATCCATCCCTTTATTGATTTTATTTTTAGAGTGGGTGCTAAATACTGACACATACTTATTTTCCTAATATTCCTAAGAGGAAAAAATCATTTGAAATGAATGCAGTTTTGTAAATTTATTTCAGAAAAGATGACAGATTTCCATACTTAGTCACCAGCTACATGCATGAGATGACCTTCAATTGAACTGTAGAAAGTAAATGTAAGGAAAGTTTCCCAAAAAAGTTTAGTGAGGATATAGGAGATTAATGAATGTATTTGTGTTGGACACTTTTCCCTGTATAGCATATTCGAAGTGATAGGATCATGTTATTTATTGTATTTTTCAGATCATTTGCAATGTTAATGTATATGAGTTTGATATAGCTTTTGTCTTCTAGTTTTGTGTTATTCTGAGAAATCCCTGGAGAAGGCAAGGATTTATATGCTTTGTGTACACATTCTGCAGACTAAGCACTCTGGCATAATTATTTTTGGCACTCACTAACTGATTAAAACATCCAATTTAACTCATAATCACTAAGATTAAACCTTTTTAATATACCTCAAAAGTAAATGATCATTTACTACTCAAAACTCCTTTTCTGTACATGTCCCCAATAAAGCTGTGCTTTTTTCATTAATGTACCTTTTAACAAGGATTCCCTTTTATTTCTTCCTCTGGGCAAAACTGCCTTATCCTTTACAGAGAGGTAGAAACAAAGATGAGATGGAAGCTGACTGAGCTACTACATGGGTTTCTAATGTCATACCAATTACAAGTCATTCTTTTTTCCCCTGTAAAGATCCAGCTGTTAAAGAAAACACATTTTTGTTTTGTGTTTACTTTATGTACAGATAAATGTCAGTTGTTAGGGTCAATAATATTTGAAAAATCATTTTCATGATGATAAAATTGTGCCTTTTTATATTTCCTTTAACAATAGCTCATACTCAAGTGTTACATTTTAATCTGGAAGCAAGGTCCTTTTAGCAGAATGTTCAAACCATGCTAATACTAAGAAGAACTTAAAATGAAGAAACCTATTGGCCCCCAAAAAGCAAAAGGAAGAAAATATAGAGTTAGAATGAGTTAGAATAACTGTAATTTGCAGGCCTGAAAACTGCAAGGACTCTTGTAGCTGTTCATCAATGCAAAGATGTAAAAGATTGGTAGACTGTAATAGAGAATATGTTTTGCTTATGTTGGGGCATGGTAGAACAATCTTAGTTATAAGCACAGCACAAGCTGGGAGGAAAAAATCATATCTTCCAATGAGGATGCTACATCACTGTGAATGAGTTTTCCCAGTCTGCCTTGCCAGCTAAGATTAGCACCAAATAAAACACGAGTGACAGAGGGATATACTTCATAGGGGAAAATCTGGCCCACCTCACCCACATTCTTCTTACCATATAACGTTGCCAAAGCAGCGGGTTGTCATGTTGCCAGATGGAGATTCACATCCAAGCAGGAGCTTGGTGTCTCAGACACGGGAGGGTGTTGGTGACTGAGCATATTGATGCTTAAAATCTGGCGGGAGACAGTTGCAGTCAGGCAACAGCTCTAATAGCACCCACTCTTGACTAATCCATGGAAAATTATGACACGGCTTTTCAAGTAGTTATTTCCACATCCCTTCCACTTTGCTTTTCAGTACAGATGAGAATTACAAAAGTAGCAGCTGTCACTAGGGTTTAAAAATGATGAATATAAAATAAACAAAGAATAAAACAGTGTCACTAAACAGAAACTGATATTGCCGCCACAGCTTTCTCTTTATTATAAGAAGTCAAGTTCATTAGGTGCTTGAACCATCAGTGCTAATGCAATACTCCATTACCCTCACTTTAGCTGATTTATTTGAATATAGAGAGAAAACTCAAGACTTGACTTGGAAGCAGACACAATTGTTATTTGCCTGTTGTACTGAGTTCACAAGTAAGGGTGCCTTCTGGTCTCATTGCTGAAGGGGAAACAAGTACAAATGTCTCGGCCTAGGGTCTGATTATAAGCACTGTGGTAGAGAATTCATGGATTATTCATGTGTAATTACAGATAGCTATTGTGCTCTTTTAAATCATCCCTATGGCCCATTATGGCCCATAACAACTGAAATAGCAATTGTCATAGTAAGGTTTGGGCTCTGTCACAGAGTGTAGGCTCTAATCAATAATGATGAATGGTAAAATTTAGCATCAAGCACTAGAAAGTCTAGTTGCCTCCCTCCATAAATCTGTACAAATACCAAGCTGTGCAGCTGCAGGATCTGGAAATTTAAAAGGCAACAGTCTCCCCCCACTCACCCCCTACACACGTACCTCTATAAAAGTTGAAAAAGGAGAAATGTGCAATATGTCAATTCTAATAATCCCCATGCTGTTAAGACACTTTTTTATTTATTCAAAATGGGGTGAACCCTAGGTTGTTTTCAAGGTCAATTTCAGGTGAAAGGGGGGGTCATCTAGAGGTCACTCCAGCTCCCATGCAGGTCAATGACGCCTCTTCACTTCCACAGAAGACAAGCTGCTCACACCCAATCAATCCACCAACGCTGCTGCTGCACCAAGCATAATGAACAGTGAATAAATGTAGCCTATCATCACAAAACATGCTTTTTAAGTACCTTCTCTTTTCATGTAAAACCTCGCGCTGTCAAATTCTACATTCACTCATCCAGCAGTGAGTAGCAAAAGTGAGAAATCAGGCTCTCATTGGGGTTGGTAAAAGGTCACAGCTGACAGACACTGAGGTTAAACTGCTGAGTTAAAATACTGTTTATTACCCACTGCAGCTTTTTGCTAACTACACTTCTTTGTGTTACAGTCAAGCAGTACATCAATATGCCCCTCCTTCTAATTTATTAGCAATTGTTGAATTGTACAGAAGAGGGTGGGAGGGGGAAGGAGGATTAATTTTATATGTATCATCATACACATACACACACACACAGTATATATACTCTTTTCCACTTCAGATAATTCTTAATCTTTATCTGCTTTGCACTAAACACCCCAATCACAACCTACACTCTCTACTTCTGATAATTATTAAGGGTACAATTCTTGGCCTGGTCATTTACCTGAAACACTAACGACTATGAGTTGGTCTAATGTAAGCTTTATTTCTTTTTTCTTCCTTTTGTTAATTATCCTGCTTCTTGCAGTGTATATATTTCAATATTTTTTTGCCTCATCACAAAAATTGAATTTCATACTTGCAGTTCACATTACAAAAAACCCCACTGCTGCAACATACAATGAAAATGGTTTAAACAGTGTAGTGTGCCGAATTAATATTTAGGTTCAGATAACACGCATATGACCTGCTCATTCTGCGACTAGGTTAGATCTTTATCAAATGCTATCCTCAGCCCAGATCTTAAGACACTCACTAATCTAATATTTTATTAAGAAATGTTTAATGTCTGCATTTTTTCCATGATTAAAGAATTTTGATTCAGCCAAAAGAGCCATTTAGAGTAGCAAGGAATCACTGGAGTTCGAATGGAAACTGCAGTGAAGATTTCATTTGTACCTTTGCAGTGATTCAGTGGGAACTCTAAACATTTGAGACTGATTTTCCAAAATGAAATTCTGTTCTTTGATTAATTAGTAAGTAGACAGAATTCCCTTTATTGAAATGCAAAGCTTTTGTACTTAAAGATAGCCATCTTAAAAATAATCTCACAGAGCAATATAAACATTATCACAAATCATGAATAAAACAAAGGTTTATTTACATGCCTGCTACGATGATAATTTGACTGAACAAAATTACCATTATCTATTTACATCTTTAAAAAATGCATTCAGAGATTCTTCAGGAAAATATATTCTTTCTTCCCCTCTCCTGTATGCTCTCTCTCTCAGTGGGACTGAAAATAAAATGTTATGACTTAAATCACAAGAGGCTAACATCATTTTTAGCAACAAGGGCTGCATAATTTCAAGACTATGAGTGAGTGGCTGACTTTAACTAAAATGTTTCAGTTCTGTGCGTATATAGGTACATAAATAATTCAGAATTAATCCCTGCAGAGAGGACAATGGGAATCGTAAATTATCCATGTGCCGTCCTCAACATTAGAGGCAATGAACCTATAGTAACAAACTATGAGTGTTACTCATTACATACATTTCACAGACACCTTAACCTTTTGAATATTAATTTCCCTCTGCAGCTTGTAGCAAGGCAGCATAATTTTTTTCTTTCCATTCCTGCTCCTTTCTTTCCCTTCTTTTTTTTTGAAACTCTCCTGAACAACACTTCTGTTAAGCTATTGAGTGGATGGTGAATACTGAAGGAATATTGATTCATTTTCTAACAAAATAGTTACTGGAAAGCATGTTTTTTTAAAAAAAAGCTAGATTGTAGTTTCAGTAATATTACACGCAACATTCTATGTACTCTAAGTTTATGTATGTGCAAAATATAGATTTATATTGAGTCATGCATGAGAATGTGGGTTCTTGGACTGCTCTAGGCAGAAGTCCTGAAACTGCTGTAATTTTAAAACACTAATAATTAAGGGTTTGTCAATTTAAGATATGGCAAGTTCCCATATTTTCCAATTGACATCATTAAAGAGATATTTTATCAGAATCTAATATGGACAATAATTATGTAATTCTGATTTAATGCACCATTTCCTGCTAACTAATTATAAAGGACTTTTTGTTTTTCAACTTGAATATGGCAGCTGTTTTTTCATGTGATAATAAATATAGAATTTTCTGAACACAGATGAATCAGAGAGCATATTGGGATGTGCCTCTCTTACTGACACAATCAAGCAAGATTAATGTGCTGTATCCTATGTCAGGTTCATGAAATAATGTAATGGTGCTTTCTGTTGAAATTATTTTTATAGGTAACTGAGAATTTCAGAAACAAAATGAAAACCATTCTCAAATGTTTCCCACACACAAAATGAGTCAACAGAAAGTTAGAAGCAGTGTATAATGATTGAGAAAAATGATATGGATATTTTCGCATTTCAGGTTTAGCTTGAAATCACACTCTGCCTGATCCTGTAAAGTCTGACTCCTCTGAGTACATTCCACATGGATTTTTCACATGTGGCAGAATTAGGGCCCACTATTTGGAAATTTACTACAGAAGTTTCTGTTACAAAGCAGAACATAAAAAAGCAGGTCAACCTCAAGATCCTGCCAACCCTTATTTACATGAAGTAGTTCCTTGACTTCAGTGGGATTTAACTTGCATGCACAAGGGTTGCAGGTTCAGGCTGAAGCCCCTTGAGTCCAAACCTCTTAGAGCAGAAATAATCTCTAGAGACTAGATCATGTCTAGTGCTGAGTAACTCAAAAACAACCAAAATGACTAACATGACAATGGAATGGTAAAGTAGCACTTATCATGGTTTGCTCCCTAGGTATCTATCTTATTATGTTCTCCATCTCTTTGTTTTATCTACCGGTTATCTTTCATTGTACTTACATTGTAAACTCCTGGGGCTGCGATTCTTTTCACTGTGTGTGTGCGCACATACTTGCATGTACACACATACTGTGCATATAAACTCTACACTGATTGGAGCCTCTGGACATAACTGCAATGAAATAATAATCATATGCTTGGGCCATTTCTGCAATATATCTACCTTGCTTGCTACCTACCAGATTTTACCACCACTATTTTTGTGACCTGGAATCTTGGCATGCTCTATTCAAATTAATTTCCAGAACAACTGCATGTTGGAGTTGGCAGATCTGCAAATGAATTTACAGTACAATAAGAAATAAGTCCTGTAACCAGTGGCGTCACTGGCATTGGGCACCCCAGGGCATGTGCCCCGGGTCCCAATGCCAGTGTCCCAAATCTCCGGCCCAAGAGGGCCGGGGATCCAGGGCCCGATCCACAGCGGGCCGCGGCCGTGGCAGCCATGTCTACGGGCAGGGATCTGGGGCCTAGCTGGCCACCCGGTAGGCCCCGCCCCCTGGCCAGGGATAGGGCCAGGAGGAGGCCGCACCGCCGCCAGCGGGGAGGCCATGCCACCACCGGCAGCTAGGCTGCGGTGCAGTGCGGCCTGGCCCAGCCAGAAGCGGCCGCTGGAGCCTGGGCCTGCATCCGCAGCCCCGGATCCCCGGCTGGGGATGGGGTCGCCGCGGCCACCAGCTGCCAGGCCCCAGATCCCCGGCTGGGGATCCAGGGCCCGGCCGGCCACCCGCGGTGGCCCCATCCCTGGCTGGGGATCCGGGGCTGTGGTGGCAGGCCCGGCCTCCAGCAGCTGCTTCGGGCCGGGCCGGGCTGTGCTGTGCTGCGCTGCACTGCGGCCTAGCTGCTGGTGGCAGCGTGGCCTCCCCCTGGCCCTAACCTGGGCCAGGGGGTGGGGCCTTCTGGTTGGGGGTGGGGCCTGCCCTCTGGGGGCGGGGGCTGGGGCTAGCCCCGGGTCCCTCCCTGCCCCAGCGATACCCCTGCCTGTAACCTCCTGTGCAAATATGGACGCATTGGAACTTTTACGGAGGATGCCAGGTCCTTCCTCCTCTTCATACACAGTATGCATGGAAAAGGAGTCCTGCGGCCCTTAAAGACTAACAGATTTATTTATCGCATGAGCTTTCCTGGGAGAAAATCCCACTTCATCAGACACCTTGAAGGTGGGGGAACTTACAGAATGGGGTGAAAATAAATGCAAAGGAGTGTAAGACATGGGATCAGGTCATACTGTAACATTAAGTCAGAGCAAGTCAGGTCATACTGTAACAGCAAATCTGTTAAGATTCAAACACTGGGAAACAGCACATAGAGGAGGGTGAAGTCAAATCACCTGTTGTAATGGAAAAAGAAGCCACAATCACAATTTAATCCTGCTTTCACACAATCAAATCTGACTAACATGGCTGCCCCTTTGGAAGTATGCATGGAATGGATTTTTGCCCTACTGTTTGACATTCCTGATTGCATGTCCACTAGGAAATGTTTGGACATAAAGGTACTTTCATGAATAACATGGAAAATATGTATAAACTGATTTAGATTTTTAAATTGTTTGAGCATAAACAGTTGATCTTTTAAAAAGCCTGTGATGGCAACCTATGAATTAAATCGATGGATTGTCACCATGTAGAATTTCATTGAAATACTCCAATTTTATACCAATCACTGGAAGAAAATTCTTTTTTTCTTTCATTGCTTTTGGAAAAACTGTATTCTGAGCATAATCTGAGTTAGAAATCATACTCATCCCTGTATAAGGCACATTGGCATTCAAGAAACATTAGCAGAAAATATTCTTGAACATAGAATCCTGTGGTTTTGCTTGTGAGAAAAGAAAAAAAGGGAGAAAATAGATATCCAAGTGTCGAATTTATGTTAAATGAACACAAGATAGTTGTGTGCCAAAAAGATAAAACTAGTAAACCAACTTGACTGAGACTTACATGGTTTCTTTTCTTAAAGAAAGAACCCTCATAAACCACAGCCCAATTATTCAATTTCCCTTACTAATTATGGAAACTACTCATTTCTTGGCCTCAAGCAGTAGATGATGTATCTTTGAAGGGCAACAGAAGATTTGTCACAATCTGTGGCTCTCTTAATTTAATGAGTATCTATGAAATAAAAATAAAGACTTTTGAACTTCCAGGGTTACAACTAACTGGATTTTAGGTTAAATTTGACTGGTGAGTTATGTTCTTTCCTTCTGCTGAACATTATAACTCTAAGGGTATGTCCACATGAAGCTTTTATTTTGAAACAACACCAGTCGTTTCACAATAGAAGTCCCTATGTCCACACAACGTTTTCTTGTTTCAAAAGGAGGGAGCTCCTCATTTCGAAACAAGAGCCCTCCTTTCGAAATATCTTAAACCACTTTGGTTTCAAAAGGAGGGTTATTTCGAAACCAGTTGTTTTGAAATAACGCCGTTTGGACATATTATTTCGAAACAAGGATTGTTTCAAAATAACAAGGACCTTCCTCCTAGGGTGCATACCCAAAGGCATAGCACCCTAGGAGGAAGGTCCCACCCCCCCTCAGCACCCTGGCCTGGGATCAGCACCCTGGCCAGGGTGCTGAGTGGAGTGCTGGGGGGGGGCGGTGGGTGCCCCAGCCGGCTTCCCCTGCTGCTTCCCCTTGCTGGGAGCAGAGGGGGTCCAGCACCTCAGCCCCTTCTTCCCCCTGCCCCAGGCAAGGGGAAGTGGGGGAAGCCAGCTGGGGCACCCCTGGGGCTGTGCCCCCAGCCTGGGCTCGGGGGGGGAGCTGCTGCCAGCCCCGAACTAGCTGAGGTTTCCAGCTTTGCCCCTCGCCCGAGCTCGGGAGGCTGCTGCCAGCCCTGCAGCCCGGTCGGGGGGGCTGCAGCCCCCGTGGGGTGGCCGCTCCAGGGGTGGCTCACCCCGCCGCTGGGGCTGCCCCCAAGCCGGGGGGCAGGGCCGGGAGCGGCCCGTCCCTGGGATTCCCCGAGGCGCCCCACTCCTGCCTGCCAGGGGCAGGGTCAGGGGCGCCCCGCTCCCCGGGATTCCCCAGCGCCCACCCCCCTCCTGCCGGGGGCGGCACACCCCCAGGCCCACCCCCGGCAGGAGTGGGGGAGCACCGGGGAATCCTGGGCACGGGGCGATGCAAGCCCCTCAGAAGCCCCCCCCCCGCCCTTCCCCTATCTCAAAATAGCATGTCCACTGTGTGGAATGGGTTTTATTTATTATGAAGTAAGTCATTTCAAAATGGGTTTATTTAGTAAGGCATTTCAAAATGGGTTTTATTTATTTCAAAGTAAGTCATTTCAAAATAAAGGCTTTATTTTAAAATGACTTGTTTCGAAATAACTTATTTCGAAACAGGGCCCTATGCGTGGACATAGCCTAAGTGTTTTTTTCCACATTATTCATTTAATACAATAAGAACCAAAGGCAAGTAAAGAGCAAGTTTACCACTAACTCGAAAATGGCTACAAACCACCTTCCACTCCTGTGTATGAGCTGCTTGGTTCACCATTCCTTGTGGCCACTAATTGTCATTCCCCAGTCAAAGAAACCACAAAAATACTTGCTAGATTTCATCCTTGTTTGGAGCAGAACTTAAAAACATGCTTAACTTGACCTCGCAGAGATGTAAGCATGTGCTCAAGGGCTGCCCTGAACTGGGGCTACGGTAAGCAAATGGTCGGGACTGGCTGGAGATGGGTGAGGAATGGGTGAAAATAAGCATGTGACATGTACCAAACTGCCAGCCAGCAGAGCTGAGCCAGCATAATGTAAGTAGTAACTACATGCTATAAAAGACTGCAGTAAGTTACTTCTGCCCTGGAGTTATAAGAAACCAGGCAAGATTATGACTAAGTCATCACTCCTTCCCAGAGCTCTTCTAGGGTGGTTCATCTATATGCCACCTCTTACACAGGGCTAGACACTAATGTCACAATTTAGCCAAAATGTTTACTTATGACAAAATATCTCAATCCCTTTCAATCACTGACCAACTTAATATGACATGTAGACTGTGACAAACAAGGTCCAGATACTGGGGAGAGTACAGAGGGGTTGAATCCCCCCCGTCCCCCCAAATAAGCAATTGACTCAAATGATTGTATATACTATTATTACACTAGGAAAGTGTATTGAGTATTTTGTGAAAGCCTGTGACACATTAGTGATTATTATTATTTCATTATGTATGCTTGGTTAGCATCCAAAGAGTTATGTACGTGCTGCAGATATAATAACTAAACAATCTAAGTAGAAAAGATAAATAAATTTCTCTGAGTCAAAGGGATGTGGATTTGCCAATCCGCCAGCCTCAAGCTTTGCAAGGAAAAAACAGAAATACACATTCATCTAAGATAAATAAAATGATCAAGCTAACCAACCAGATGGTGAAAGAAGAGGGATGGTGTCCAAAACCCTGCAGAATAGGCAGCAGGGTCTGGGCTAACTTTTCAAAAGACTGACTCTTAAAGACTGTAAAGAGAAAGAGGAGCATCTCTCAGGTACCACCACGTAGGAGAAAAAAGAAGCCAGCACTTTGTATGGATGAAAGCTAGGTCCTTCTGCTAAACTAGTTGGAGAGTTATGACAACTTGCTGTGAGTAAGAAACTGCACTAGGCAAAGCTTTATTTTTCTAGAATTAAATTTGAGGCACTAGAATGCTTGCTCAAAATCACTGAGAACTACATTCTTTTTTAAACTTATTGCCCATTTTATTACCAGCTCTATCAGGGGTGTGTATTGCACTGGAGTGCATTTAACTGCACTCGAGCTACCAAGCTGTGGTGGCTCTTTGGGAGAGTTGGTGTTCCCTGTATGAGTAAGAGGGTCTGGATACTGTATAGGAGATGGTTTGGGAAAGATTCTGGGCTGAAATTGTTGGTGTGGTGACACTACAAGGAGTAACTGTGCTGCTGGAAGTTCAGTGTGAGACCTTTGTGCTGTGGGCATGCTGTTGGTGTCAGGGCTCTGAGTCAAAGCTGCACAGCCTAAAGAGACCCAAGATTACAGGGCAACTGGTGACAACAGCACTTAATTTGTAATGAAAGAGGTGTTGGGGCTCAAGCACTTACATGCTAGGGCTCAAGCAGTTTTTTTATTTTCATAACTGACGCAGCAAGCCCACAGGTGCTGGGGCTATGAACTGTCAAGATGAGACATGCAAAGGTTGAGCACTGGCGCAGATTGAGCACTGAGTGATAGAACCCTCACTTGTCCGGGAGAACTCTCAAAACATCACAGCATGATGTTTCAGATTCATTATTTAAAGCTATAAATTGCCTGGGAAGTAGTGTTGCTGTACATATTCTTCAAAGTGCATGCATAGTTTTTCTGTCAACAGTTTTACAAGCAATTTCAACCCTCACCTCATGTTGTCTTTCTATTGTTGCTTTGTCACTCAACTATTTGTTCATCTCTCACAAATTGTCTTTACACAATGTTATCAGTTGTTCAGGAAATCTAGAGGAATCTCTCTTGGTTGGGCTTTGCATCCGAACATCACTGTATCTGTTGATAAATGAGTATTTAATAGAATAAATACTATTACCATTAACACATATTATCATCAGCTGCTATTTGAAGCCTTGATCTGGTATTCATCTGCCTGAGCACTACAATTAGTAAACCATCAATGAAGTGATCAGGAAGATTGAAATGCTCACCCACCAGTTTTAGAATGTTCTGATTTGTGATGGCAGATTTGATCTATCGGGAGTTAGAGCTTTTCTGGGCACAGTCAACCCCAACCCACTGTATGCGGGAGGTCTGTTGCACCTGGAGAGAGGTGGTTCCTTAAAAAGAAGTATGCATGGCCAGGGTAAAGGGAAGCAAAGCAAGACACAGAGCATAGACTGGTTATCCAGACAGCAGATGAAGAGAGAGCCATGGGGTGAGCTCAGACTGTTTTGTGGGCTACAGGGTTAATTTGGAGATTGCACTCCACAATGGTGTTACAATGACATTTACAACTGGACAACATAATCTCTGCGAGAGGTGCCCACCTTCACCCCATGGGGAGAACCCTACAAGAAGAACCTGTGATAGGACATATTTTGAGGGAAGAATGGAGGAGTAGGGGTCTTGCCAAGTTGACCAGTCATGCACTTGCAAGCCCAGGCGAATTTAATTAAAAGGAGAATGTCTTAGAGGAACAAAATATGGTACAAAATAAGAATTAATTATAGCATTTTTAATTAAAAGCAAAACAAAACAGAGAGCTGTCAGGGGGTCCCAATATTTTAAAGACCCTTGTGAGAGATCTCTTAAATGAAGGCTAGAAAATGCAATGTTGAAACTGAAATCAAGCAACTAGTCCCTCTCCTCTTCCCCATCAAAACAGTACAAGATAAGAATTAGAGATGTCTGATATTCTTGATCACCTGTTGTCTGATTTAACTCATCAGAAAGCCAAATGTAGTGTATTGGTGCAGAGTTTTAGAACACAAACAACTTCTTATCTAAAAGTGAACTATCGAAAGAGAGGAAACAACCTAGTATTCTTTTTTAAAAAAATAAAAATTTGATTGTCTGCAATATTACAACCATGTCTCACACTATCAGTGTCAGCAGCTAACTGAAATAGCTATATTATTGGCCCCTAGTAGAGCTGTATGAAAATGAAATGACATTAAGAAACTAGAGTTAAATAAAACCCCATACCCACCTCTTATTGTGTAAGCCTGCTGTTGGCTTGTCCTGCAATGCTGTGGTTCCCAGCCTTTTCTTTACCATGGCACACCTTTAATTATTTTGAGACACACCACCATATAGGCTCTAAATTAGCAGTCTCAAACACACAGCCCATGGGCCACATATGGCCCCCAAAGCTATTTACTGTGGCCCACAATGACACTATTGTTACTGATATCTGCAATATGGTTGGGGTATGAAAAGGTTTTAGTGGTGCAGCCCTTGGGCTAATGTCCTCATATGGCCCTTGTGGTGATTCGAGTTTGAGACTCCTGCTCTAAATGAACTCATGAATATTCATGAGTCAATCCAGAACTCTTTGGGTAGTTTTCTAAAATATTCCATGGCATACGAGCTCAGGCCTGAGAGCACACCCATGCGCTGTGGCGCGCTGGGTAGGAAAAACTGCTGTAATGAACCTAACTCTTAAATGAACCAAAGCAGAGTCACTGGCTGATGGTGTGTTATGCAGATGGACTAGTATAACATAGTCAGTTATATATAGCTTGGGCACAGGTAGAGGGTAGACTTTGCTTCAGTGATGTGAGGAAGGCAAAAAGGGAAAGTGTGGAGATCATTTACACTTGCTACAAGGTGCTCCCCTCACTGGCAGTGCTCTAGTTTTGTCACTGGTTATCTTACCATTCCTGGCCTTCTTCAGCTTTTTAGTTTGGTGAAGAAAGCTAGAATACATTGTTTTGGCTGGAATTTCGTAGGCACAGGTGTCATCAAGCCAAAGTAAGTTCTTTCTGGCTTTGTAACAGCTTGCACATTTCACAGTTCATTCAATAGTGGGCAAGAGGTTGATAGACTGATTTTAATGATGTTCAGCATTACTACTGCTTGTTCCTAGCAATGCTCAGAATACTGTATTGTGTCTAGATGTTGCCTGAGTTACAGCTGTACATTATGGTTTTCAGGCATGCCATACTTGTGCTCCTATTTGCAAAAGACCACGTGCTTATGAATAAATGCTGCATGAGCACAGCACTTTATGAACACTGTATAAAAAGCATTTATATAGTGCTTTTCAGACATTGTAGAAGAAAGTTTCTGAGTAGAAAAAAACTTAACCCCTTTTTGACTTACTGCATATGCTGCCCATTCAAGGGACATGTATCCTTTGTATTTTACTGTTTTGTAATTGAACATAAAAACAGACAGTCACAGGATGAGACTATTCATCATACTTCAAATGTTGCTAAGCTGAAAAAAAATGCAGGCTCACATAATGATGACTCTACACCACTGCATTAACTAAATAATTTGGGGCCTGCATATATTTTAATATTACGAAAAGCAAAGAAATCCCACACAGCCTGATTATAATCCCCTATATTGAGCAGTCTTACTCCATGGGACGTGCTGCAAAAGTCACACAACAGCACATTTTTTAAAAGTTTGACTAAAGGTATCAGAATTGAACTAAAAGGGAATAATATCACTTTTTAACTTGTGGTCACTGACAAAAGTCTTTTAACTTCCGTTACCTGATACATTGTATATAAGAACTTTTCACAAACTTACAAACCACTTACATTTTTCCTACTATAAAAGCCTTTAAAATGCAGTTTAAGGTGTCTTCCATTTCTTCAGTGCCGTTCAGATGTTTCTCTGAGGGAAAAAAGCCATATAGTTTGTGTCTCAAAAGTGCTTTTTGAAGTTGCTTTTGTCCTACAGCAATACAGATGCTGTTTTAGGAATCTCTGTCTTGTGATATTTGCCTCGTCTACATTGGGGAAATTAGAACCTAAAATTCATTACCAGTTGAATAGTAGGAATGGTGAAAGTTGTGGTATAAACAGAGCTCTGGTGGCTTTTTACTGTCTTGTAAACTTACCCTGAAAAAGTCTTGAAGACATGATGCTAAAAACAAAGAACTTGAGCG
Source organism: Podocnemis expansa (assembly GCA_007922195.1). NCBI lineage: Eukaryota > Metazoa > Chordata > Testudines > Podocnemididae > Podocnemis > Podocnemis expansa. Next base: position 7,412,735 of record ML682066.1, read on the forward strand.
CTCAGCACTTTTAAAATCAGGCTCCTTATTTATAAAGAAGGATCCTAATGCTAGGATCCCATTTTTAAAAATCTTGGTCAATGAATATTGACTGGATGATCCATAGTCGACAACTATGGCAGCCAATGAGTCTTTAGAACAATTGAGAACTCTCTAAACCCCAGGTGAGGACTACAAAAGACAGAATTACCCAATATAGAACAGATTTATTTTTCTAGTTTAGAAAGCCTTTTCTTCTCCCTCTCTTTTTTTAAACCTTATGTCCTCATGACTCCATGCTTCCTGAATCAGCATTCAAGTAGAAGCACTTAACAAGCTTCCTACTATTTTGCTGGTGTAGCCATGATAAAGAAGTACTAGAGAACTCAAAATACAATTTGATCTTGCAAGATTAATGCTGTGATCTCTAGACAAAATATCCAGTTTAGCTTGAACAGACTTCAAATTTGCATCAAAATCCTTAGATTCTTTTCAGATGATACAAAACACCTGGATCTTTTGAAGGTCACCAGCATTCTTCTGAAACCACACTCTAAACTCAGACTGGTCATTACAGCTGAAGCTCTGGTCCAAATGTTTGGGAACTTCCATCAAAATTGTCCAAATCCAGAGCTATTTATACAAGTGGCTTAAAATATTTCACCAGCAAGAAATACGATTTTGATAGAAATTCAGCTATAAAAAACATAGTGGTGAAGGACACCATGTATAAAGTAACTCACCATAACAGATTATTCAGATTTAGCCTAGGCTACACTTATTGGAAGATGTAAAATGTTGTTTATCATTAAATAAAAACAAGGCACTAGAGAAGACAAAGCCCAAATCACAACATTTAATAGCTTTAGGCTATTCAGAGCTTTACTGAAACAATGGATCAAGTTTTCTGCTAGAACAAGTTGAAGATAATGGATTTTCTCCCATTTACTTCAGCAATGAATTTCACCCAATATGACTTCATCAGATAGCAAAGATTTCCATTTAAAAAACACATTATCATCTCCCTGGGAAATCAGCCTCACTAGACATTAAAAAATATTTATTTCCCAGACAAAAAAAGCGCATGGTATATGGTGGGAATATGAGGAGGGAAAAAGACCTTTGTTTCTTTAAACCTCAGGTTTAAAAGCAACTTAACATATTTCAAAAAACTACAATAGGAGAAAAACAAACAAGGAGTCCTGTGGCACTTGAAGACTAACAAATTTATTTATTGCATGAGCTTCTGTGGAAAGAAATCCCACTTTGTGCGCACACCTACACTGGAAATTTGTTTTGGGATAATGAGGCTTATCTCAAAAAAACTTTCCCATGTCCATGGAGCCATTTTGCTTTTTCAAAAAAAAAAAAAGCACCCTGGTGAAGTGAAACATTAGAGTACTTTTTTGAAAAAGTGAAACCTGGCTTGTTTCAGAAAAGTGCCTCTTTTTTGAAAAAAGCCTTTTTGAAAAAAAAAGCACCTTGGTATTTTGAAATACCAGAGTGCTTTTTTGGGAAGGTTAAACCTAGTCACTTTTCAGAAAAAGGGCTTTTTCAAAAAAGCTTTTTTGAAAAAAGCCCTCACCAGGCGTGGCAATGACTTTTTTTGAAAAGCCTGCCTATCTTTTCAATTGGCTCTCTTTTTTACAAAAAGGAAAGTCCAGTGTGGACTCTCTTCTTCAAGAGAAAAAAAAAACAAAACAACACACTGCCTTATGTTGAGATGGAGAACGCCTCTTTCGAAATAACATTTTTCAAAATAAAATTATTTCGAAAAAACTATTTCAAATTTATTTTGAAATAGTTTTTTTAAAACTTTTTTTTTTTGAAAGATGTGGGGCAGCATAGATATAGCCTGTCAGATGCTTTGAAAATGGGGGAACTTACAGAATGGGAGGAAATAAATGCAGGAAGTGTAAGTCATAGGATCAGGTTAAACTATAACAGCAAATCAAAGCAGTTGTAAAGATTCAAACAATGGGGAATGGCATACAGAGGAAGATGAGGTCAAATCACCAGTTGAAATAAGCAAAAACCAATGTCCCAATTAAGTCCTGAAGCAATGCAACTGAATTTGCAAATAAATTTGATCTCAGTAACTTCTTTTTGAAGCCTTGATCTGGTATTCATCTGTCTGAGCATAGCAATAAGCAAATAATTAATGGCGTGATCACAAAGATTGAAATGCTAACCCATTGGTTTTAGAATGTTGCAATTTCTGATATCAGAGTTGTGCCCATTTATTCTTTTGCTCAGAGACTGTTCTGTTTGTCCAATATATAAGGCAAAGGGGCATTTCTGGAACATGATGGCATAAATCAGATTCTAAGATGAGCAGGTTAATGAGCCTTTGATGGAGTAGCTTTTTTTATTAGGTCCTGTAATACTGTCTTTTGTGAAGATATGTTGGCAAAGTTGGCAGCATGGTCTGTTGCAGGGATATGTGCCTGCTTTATTGATTCTTTTGTTAGGTCTGTAGTTGCTGTAGTATCTGTTTAAGGTTGCGGTGCTGTCTATAAGTGAAGAGAGGTCTGTCTTCCAAGGCTTGAGACAGTGAGGGATCATCTTGTAGAATAGGCTGTAGACATTTTTGTGCCCATTTATTCTTTTTGTGCAGAGACTGTCCAATAGTAAAATAGGAAAGAAGCTCAACATCAGACTGGAGGGAAAAATATTCTGAAATATATAAATTTGTTACCAGGTGATTCATTGCATTAAAACATAAGGTACTAATTGAAGAAAAGTAGTAGTTTATTTGCCATCAAACACTACAGGGGAAGGACTTATGGGATACGATCAAGCGGCATAAACACTCTAGTATTCAGTCATAATATTTGGATAATTCTGAACATCTGAAGGCCTGTAAAATATACATGCTAGAAAAAATAATGGCTTCACATTAAATATTGCTTCAGTGTATGCACATGTATAAATAAATACAATACAATACGGGTAAAACTGTGGTTGGGTCATTCATATTCTGTGTTCAAGAAAGAACATGTGGCATGGAGAAAAAGGAAATTCCCATGGAAAAGCAATATATCTGAGCAGTGGTGAAATATACTGTGACCAATATATATTTTAGTTTCTTGTGGGATAAACTAAAAATATGTTAAGGTGGTAGAACTCTGCTTTTAAAAGAAATCTGTAGGATTACAGAAAGGTCTATATCTGCAGTCCATTGCTTGTTTTCCTATGCTAATTCTTTTGTTTTTCAAATTCCCATAGCTCATTTTGATTTAATTTCCATGGAGAGTTATCACGGTATTCTGCTTACTTTTGGATTCTGGGCTTTGTTCAAGCAAAAGTATATATAATTTAATCATCACAGTTAACTGCATTGTCATATTCTTTTTTAATAGTATTAGATGGCAAAATGTAACACTATTTGTCCTCGTTTTTGTGTTTTTGTTTTAAGATTCATTACTAAAAGGTCTTCAGTGCCTTAAAAGCTACTTTGGGACAAAAGTGCTCCATGTTGCACTATGCTATGCCTCAGAATTTCTATAACAAGTCTTGCAGTCTCTTCACAGAACCGTTTCATTCCTCACCTTATCACATACACACAGAGACACAAATAAGCAGCAGTGGAAACTCAAGGGGAGAAAGTGAAATACTTGAGCAAACCTTTTTTTGGGGTGGGGAAATAATATCTTTCAACCAGTTTTACATAAAACATACAGGATGCAGTATCATGCCCTTTTTGGTGTATTGTTCTGTTCAGCACAAATAACACAGAATCATCAAATGAGGCTATATTTCACTGTAAACTCATATGCCTTTTAAAGAGAAAGTAAAACCTTACTAATTCTGAGAGGTACTTTGTTTTGTTTGTTTCCATTGAATGTTCCTTGACTGTACAGCCCAAAAGGGCATTCCTATAGGAACTTAAAGGCAAAGTAAAACAAAACAAAACAAAAACAAAGACATAAAAACCCTTGCTTGGGTTCGATTGATGCACTCTAATACTTGAAATTCACTCACAGCTTTATGCTAGGAGCAGGTCACTCCAGCCAGTCCTCTAATGAGACTGCATGAACACTTGCAGCTTTGTAGGCCTTGCTTTAATCAGAGGTTGGGAAACACTCCTGACTGATAGACTTCAGAATCAGATCTAAACACAAAATAACATGCACCATTTGGCTTCTGAAGGTGGGTTGAGCAAACCTTTGTGATGTATTGGAGCATTTGCTGAGTGTAAGTGCATGTGGTGTGTTTCCTATTTCTGTCGGCAAATACAAATTTTTCACTCAGCAGGCATAATCAGAGCTAACTCAAGAGGAGAAATAACAAAAACTCAACAGCCCTTAGCAACTCAGCATGGCATAGAAGGATTTAAGACTTTAGCATTTTATCTCTATCAGTATGAAAATGTATGAGAAAATCTGAACTTTGGAAGTGCAAATAAACACATTTAACACATTATAAACCACCTATTTTATCAATGACTCTGGGGTCTTTTTCTTTGGTGTTTTTTTTTTCTTCATTAGACTCTCTTGTTATTTAATAAAGCAGGTTCACTAATTTGGGTTTACCCTAACAAGAACTATACATTGACAGAGATGAAATATTCACAATTTACAGTTAGCTCATCTTAACTAATAATGAAGGCAAAATAACATTCCACATTTCACAACAGAAGATACAGACAAGCAAAACATCTTTTGGCCCCCAGCCCCTTTTTTCTGGATGAGATGTAAACTGAAAGCCCCAACCACTTGTGGTCATTAAAAGTGTGATTGCACTAAGGGTGTTTGTTAATCTAGATGTCATGATTAAATTGCATGTTAGGCAATTAATTTGCCAAACTAAAATCCTCCCTCCAGTCCCTGCCCTCCCACCACAGTTTCCACTAAAGAAATTCACTAAACTTCCTTAAAAAAAAAAAAAAAAAAAGAAAGAAAAAAAAAAACCAAACCAAACCAAACAAAAACCTATGGTAAAGAATTGCTGATGTAGAATGTTAACTACATTTCATCAAGAGTTGGTTTCAGTACAGTTGTGGATGAAGCAATGCAAATAAACACAGACCCCAGTCACCAGCTCTAGCCAAATTCTGCTCAATAGCTATGTCTACACTTGAAAAGTTAGTTCCAATAAACAAAGTCAAATGAGTAAGTTCAAACTTAATTCAAACTAAACCCAACCTTAGTAAGTCAAATTAACAAAATGCACTAGTTCAACTTAAACATTAAGTCAAATCAGTGCACTTTGTTAATTTAAACAAACTGCCCTAATTCAAATTTATTTAGTTTGAATTAAGGCTTAATCCTGGTCTACACTGTCCTTAGTTCAAACTAAGAATCAAGCTAAGCGCTTAGTTGGAACTAAATGCAGGTGTTACTAATTCAAACTAAGCTTTCATTAGTTTGAATTAAAGAATTCCTTAATTCAAACAAGTAAAAGTCTATGGAGGACGGGAGCTAAATTAGTTCCAATCAAGGCTCCTAAATTCAAACTCACTTGCCAGTGTAGACACACCCAGTGTGGCCACCAAGAAGTTTTTCAGGTGGAAGGAGAGCAAAGATGGCTGTCAGCTTTGTGTGTCTGCTATCCCTGATTATAATGGGAGCCAATTCAACCCTTGTACAAATCAGAATGCTCTAAGGGTCACTCTAACTCGCCAAAGCTCAAGCAGAAATATGCTAGCCAGGGACTGTTGAAGCTCATCCATCCTCCTCCCTGCCATGACCCTCAAAAGCCGACTAGGGCAGCTGGACTGAAAGGATGAGGCATGTAACTGGCTATACTGATTTTACAGTGTCTGGGAATTCCTATATGGCCTAGGGAATCCCCTGCCATCCAGTTAGGGCAACTTTTTGGCCCTTTTGCATCACTGGATTGATATGAAAAAAGTCAATTTTAGGAGAATTGGTTTCCTTATAAGGAAATTAAGAGACTTGAGTTAAGAATCAGGCTTCTAATGGGAAACTAACTTCACCATTAACTATGGAATGATTAACAAGATTTCTTAGCATGAAAGATCAATGTAAGATTGGAAAGTTTCATTACTTTTCTATCAAGATTCGCCCACAATCACAATAAGTACCATTTTAATTTTTGATTGCTTCCCTGTTCTTGTCTGAAGAGCTGTTAGGATCAGTGCTTATTTTTACTTCTCTGTTACATTTTGCTATCAAGCCACATAAAAATCTTTTTCTGAATAGATCTTATCCACTAGTAACTTATAAAGAACTTCAAATAATAAGCCATTATGGACCTTTTTGTAGTTATTAATGACCAATGAGGACTTTCTAATAAATATTTCAGATTTCATTTCACTTAGAAAGCATCCCTAATGTTGATGATTGTATTTACCTTTTTTAAAAATAAGTACCCTTCCAATTGTGAGTTCCCAGAAGTGTTCTGCAACCTTTCTTCTCAGTGTTTTATACCTCATCAGTTTTTAAAATGCTGATAGCAGTTTTGTTGTTTGGGATTTTGAAAAGTGTTCTATTAAATCATTGCACGGACAATTTGGCTTATCATCTTTCTGTATAGATTCACTTTAATAGCATTTTATTATTGGTCATGAATTATTTCTAGATATTATTTAACCTCATAGGTGGCTGAGCTGTACAGCTACATTCATTTACAAAGCATTCACAGCATCTAGATTCCCTTTGTTTCATTAGATTAGAGCCCTGTAATAACCAAAGAAAAATGTAATCTGGGCATGTCATCTACTAGACAGAGGAGTAATGGGAGTATGGAAGTTTGATCAGTTGCATCAGTGACTTTTCATATGATTATGCGCAAGTCACTTAACTTTTCTGTATGTCAGTTTACCCCATTGTAAAATCAGTAGGATAGTTATCAAGCACAAAATTTTAATAAGTGCCTGACGAATTTAGGCGCTTAATTAACATATGGAACTGAGACTTTGGCACTTATGAAAATTTCATTCTTACTCCATGAGGAAGGAAAGTGTTATTATTAATTAATGTTTGCAAGTACTTTGAGTCCCTTGCATAAAGGACACTATTTAAGCATTAATAATAAATAATAATAAATAATGACTTTGTTTAATGTCCATAGCAAAATTACAAAAACACACAATTTAACTTATAAGAATAAGCTTGCTACTTAAACTGGTTGAGCCTCCAGCTAACAGCTAAGTGGAGGAAAGGAGAACTGCAGTTCACACTCTAAAGAATGGTCTTGTGGTTAAAACTGTAACCTAGTACTCAGAAGATGGAGGTTCAAATTTTGGCTGTGTTGACTTTGTGTGACCCTAAGCAAGCTCTTTTGAAGGAGATTTAAGTGCATGAATCCAAAAGCCTTTCAGCAGGTTTTTTGATTCCTAAATCCATTAGGCACCTTTGAAAGTCTTTTCATGTCCAGTTCCTGAACTGGACACAGGAAACCTTTATCTGTCTTCTATATTAAAATTGGAAACTCACTGGAGATGGGAATATTTCTTAAAATGCCTTTGAATAGTGTCTAGCGGCACAAAGGGGCTCCAGGCTCAGATGGGCATTCTTGTCACTACCATAATAATAGTAAATCGAACATTCCAATTCAGCAATGATGTGGCTGAAATAAGTCCCTGATTTCAATAGAGTTGCACCCACATATGCCAGTGATGAATTTAATCCCAGTGTTTGGGAAGGGCCTAATGTCCAGCTGTTGCTCAACTGTCAGAAGATTAACTAATTTCTGAACTGCTTACATTAAAAGCCACTACTGACCAGCTCTGCTATATGCTTATCAAATGAAGACACAATGGCACTATTTACTTTTCTGGCTCTGGGGTACTCTGTCACCATTGGCAGTATTTGTGACTTTAATATACAAAATTCCTCCTACTCTGGAAATTTCAGGTATGCACAGAGAAAGCCAGGTCCAGAGATGGGGGAGGAAAACTGCACATTATTTGGGAAGAATCTTTTTGACTTTCACCTTTAAGAAAGTTAATGATCTCTAAAACTACAGAGTACAAAGTATTTGTGATAAAAACACAGAATATATGTAGCAGTGTGAAAGATCCACATCCCCCCACCCAGTAGCCCTTTTCCGGGAGGTTGGGAAAAGGTCCTTTTAAAGCAGTTGTTTTCAACCTTTCTTGACTACTATACCCCTTTATGGAATTTGATTTGCCTTGTGCAACCCACGTGTCACTCCATTTAAACAATCTTGCTTACAAAATCAGAGATAAAAATACAAAGTTGTTACAACATACTATTATGAAAAATCACTCACTTCACTTTTTACCATAGAATTATAATGTAAATTGACTCCAATATGTAGGCTAAAAATCATTGCCTATATGAAATTTTTGTTTGTAGTGACTTCTCTAGAGCTTTTCAAGTAGCCTGTTGTAGGCAAAAATTTAGATCATTTAGTGTATCACCTAGAAGATCTCTGGTTGAATTTCAGTGTTTTAAAGAATAATCTTTCTGAACTAGTTTGGGATTCACTTCTCCATTGCTGCACCAAATTGGCATGCTTCTCAACAGCCTGGAACTTCAAAGGGAATGAACTCATTTAAAAGAGCTAATCCCCTTTTCTCCAGTAGCTGGGACCAGAACTGGGAGGTGCCTGTCCCTTGTAGTTCCAATCTAGCTTGCCACAGACCCAGTAACTGGGTCTTTTTACAAGAATTCCAATACATAAAACCACCATATTTTTATACCGTGTGAAAAACACAAAACTTTAGATATGAGATATTACAGATGCAATTTGTGAGGCCACCTTAAAACAATCTGACTCTAACTACCCATAGCCATTTCATTAGAACTTATAATTGTGCTTGTTAGAAAGTCAGCATTTGCCAACTGTTACTAAATTCTAATACTGGAGAAATCACAGTTTGTTCTCTGCATTGTTTTCTACAGTAAATGTTGATTTGACAATGACTACTGCAGTAAAGTTATCTGTATTAAGTTCTATTGGACTACTTGAATTGTTCCGTCTGACTCATCAATCAGAAAGCCAACTATTGCATGACAATAGCATCATCCAGAATTACAAATCCAGAGAAGATAATTATGGTGCGACACTACTGTGATCATCTTGCTGCACTGTAGTTAAATAATGTTGGCATACAAAATCTCTGATCTCTCCTCCACTTTTCCCACTTACCATGTTATGTGAAGTGGAATACTGTTTAGTTCCTTTGCAGCAGAATTCCCAAGCATTTCATAAAAGGTGAATAGAAGCAGGTAGTAACAATTCTCCTATAGAAGGAAGCATTTTGCCAAATAAGACGACTTCATTGCATTTGCTTCCTAAAGAAAAGAAAGAGATGGTAAGAACTTCTTGTTTAAGATTGATTCTCTGTGAAACAGGCATTTGATCCATTTTTAATTTCACCATGTTTATTGTCTAAATAGCTTCCCTGTTTTGACTGCTTCATTAACCAGAATGTCTCCAGAAAATACTCGCTAGGTTCTAGGTTCAGTCAGTTTTCCATTAACGTAAATTCAGATTTACAACACTTGGGGTAATACTGAGTTTGTGGATGTTTTGCTTTATATTAATTAATTTATCTTCTTTGCATATTTTTCCAGTGTCAAGTATTATTTAATCTTTATGATGCCTTTCTAGTATAAGCTAGTAAACACATTTGCTTACATACTAGTCCAGTTTTATAATTTCAAGGTAGAAAAAAAATCATATCTCAAAATTGTACTATTGAGAACACCTAGATCAGGAAATGCATAATTTTCCCAGTTCATTTCAATGAATTACAATATGATATATGAGCAGCAAATGGGGGGGGGGCAAAAAGATCTCCCCACCACTGCTAAATATGGTACTTTTCTTCCTCAAGTAGCAAGGAGCAACAAGAAATGAGAGAGGAGAGAAAGCATAGTGATACATAAGTAAGAAGATCGCATTCAAAAAGAAACTGGACGTACTGTACTTAAAAAGAACTTGTCAAATTCTCTGCTTAGTTACTGTGGTGCCACTCCATTGAAATCAGTGGGGACTCCAAGATATAATAAAGTGTGGCTTAATATATTTTAATTAAATAATGCTGGTTTCTCTCTCTTATGGAAACTCTCTTCCTTCCACGTAGTCTTTGTTCCTACTGTTTAGTTTTCAGCCAGTATGATTTAAAATTTAGCCTTAGTGATTAACTAATCTTCCCCCCACCCTTTACAAAATGTACAGTCTTGAATCTGATCCGGAGATATACTGGATGGGCTTATGGCTCTGCATACCGACTGTGTGCATATTGTGGGCTTGCTCTTCCTTCCGAATTCATCTCTTAAATGTTTCATAAAATGAATGGGTCAGATGGATACTGCTGTCATAGTAATACACTGATATACTAGATGTGCACAACAAAGAACATATATTTGCACAACAGACACACTTTTCTTTTCCCTGTTACAGTCATCTGTCTGCTATGCTTCTTTCCTGAAACACCAGAACCATAGGAATTCCCAGACTGAGTCAGTCTAATGGCATTCTGTTTCCAGCAGTGGTCAATTATATAGATTTCAAAAGGAGATGCAAGAAACCTCAATATCTCATACATTATTTGAAACAGATTACATAACTTTAAATCTATAAAGCAACAGGCTTATGTGTGACAAAATTATTAAGGAGTAGAAATAGACAACTGGAGGGGGAAAAAAAACTCTTTTAAGTAAGCAAACAAATATCATTTTAGATAAGGTTTGAGATGTAAGCAACATTGTAAATCTGGAAAGATCCACAGGAACATTCTCAGAAAACTGTGGCTGGCTAACTGGTCACCATGCGGCAGGACCTCTCTAGGAGGGAGGCTATAATAATAAAGACACCAAGCTTTCTATAAAGAATGGAGGAAAGATGGAAAATCCTATGTAGAAAAAAGAAATTTGCACCCATACTAGATGCTAGATCTAAATCCATGCGTGCTTAATTCCTCCTAATCTTTCACCTTGCAGCTATAATATCAACATACTAGTCTCTAGTGTGTATATAAATTAGCACCACATACAAAGTAGTAAACAAAATGAAGAGGGAACAAATGTAAGAATGACCATACTAGGTCAGGTCCCTATAGCTCAGTATCCTCTCTTCTGACAGTGGGTCAATGCCAGATGTTGCAGAATGAAGAGAAGAGGAGGTCTTCAAGTGATCCATTCCATTACCCATGCCCAGCTTCTGCCAAATAGAGTGTAGGGACATTTCGGAGCATGGTTTTTGCATCCCTGCCCATCCTGGTTCATAGCCATTGATAGCCCTATCCTCTACAAACTTATATTGTTGGGTTTTTTTAGCCATAATATAGTCTTGGCCTTCACAAAAATTTCTGGCAAGGAGTTTCAGAGGTTATTTGTGTGTTGTGTGAAGATATAGCTCTGGTTGTTTATTTTAACCTGTTGCTTACTCATATCATTTGGTGACCTCTAGTTCCTGTGTTACAAGAAGGAGTAAATAACACTTCCTTATTTACTTTCTCCACACTAATCATTATTTTATAGACCTCTATCAATGTCCTCCCTTTAGTCGTCTCTTTGCCAAGCTGAAAAGTCTTAGTCTTATTAATTGTTCCGCATAGGGAAGTTGCTCCATACCTCTTATCATTTTTGCTCTTTTTTATACTTTTTCCAATTCCAGTACATCTTTTTTTGAGATGGGGTGACCAGACCTGCATGTAGGATTCAAGATATGGGTATACCATGGATTTATAAAGAAGCAATATGATTTGTTTTGTCTTATTAGCTATCACTTTCCTCATTACTCCTACTGCAGGATGACCTGATCTCATGTCTTACACTCCCGTGCATTTATTTTCATCTCATTCTGTAAGTTCCCCCTCTTCCAAGTGTCTGACGAAGTGGGATTTTCTCCAATGAAAGCTCATGAGATAAATAAATCTGTTAGTTTTTAAATGCCACAAGACTCCTTGCTTTTTTTGCTTACTAGACTAACACAGCTGCCCCTTTGGAACTCACTACTCCTAACATTGTTTGCTTTTTTGACTGCCACTGCACACCGAGTGGAGCTGATTTAAATGATAGGTTACATATCACAACATGACTGGATCTTGTTTTTGTGATGGGATTTATTTTAAATATATGTTTTGGCTACATTTATGCCATGGAGGCATGTCCCTGTGGAATACAATGACTAGCTGTACTGCCCTGGGGACAGTGCCAAGAGGAATTCTTCATCCAAAACATCTGATGGAGCGGGATTTTTCTCCCACAAAAGCTTATTCAATAAATAAATTTGGTAATCTTTAAAAGTGCCACAGGACTCCTCTTTTGTTTCATCCATCAAGAATTTCAGTGCTACCCTCTCCAGGGAATGTAGCATACTCTCCACTGCATCTCTTATGAACTTTATTGGCTACTGCATGTGAGGGTCCTGGGAATGCAGTTGTTATGTTGGAGTGCTAAAGGAGAGTGGAGGGGGACTTATGAACCCACAGAAGGGATGTCTACACTGCAGCTGAGAGAATATCCCTAGCCAAGGTAGACAGACACATACTAGGTTTGCATACATAAGTACGCTAAAAGTAGAAGCGGGGATGCTGTGAGACCACGAGGGGCTTGTACTGAGTGGCTATCCTGTAGCAACTGTTCAGGCTGCATTATCCATACTACTATTTCTACTGTTCAAATTCAGGCAAAGCTAATGTATGTCTGTCTACTCATGCTAAGAGCCATGATGCTAACCACACTGTAGCCAAATCCAGAGCACCCTAGAGTAATCTGATTTTAGGAATTAACTGATTTTTCATCTCTTAGTCTATAGTTTGCGCATACAAAAATTGCATCAGCACATATTTGCATGACATGTTCCAGTTGCAAACTGATTCAAATGCATTTAAATGATTCTAGCACCTCCAATAATGTCTTAGAATGTGCATGAGCAAACCCCATTTTCCTGTATTGGGTCTTGTGTGTGTGTGTGTGTCCTAATAGCTGTGAGTGTGGGGTGAGGAGGTTGCCTGAAAGGATTTGCACTTGAAAAGAGCATGTAAATGCCTATACAGTACTGCATTGCCTGCACACAAACAGCTGGCTTGAGTTTGGTCCTTAAAATGTTATTTCATTTGGAACAAAAATACAGTAGTAGTAAAGAAGATTTATAAGATTTAAAATCACCAAGTTTGAAAGTTGTCTTTTTTTAGTGAAAAATAAAAACAATGTGATGATCATGTGTGAGCTACATTAAATTTTGTAAAAAAAAACACTCAGTAAGTAAATATTAACATCATTGTACTAAAGAATTTGCACAAATTCTAGAATAAGCAGGAGAGATTTTTTTTGAATTAAGAGTGAATGAATGTGCAATAGGCAAAGCAAGTGCAAAGTCATTAAAACACATTGAGTAGAAGAAGAAAAGAAGTGTGTTTTCCTATTGCAGAAGATATAAATAACTGCTCTCTACATACAAATGTTTCTGACTCAGAGGGAAAAAAAAGCAAAGGTCTAACTGCCATGTAAACTCATTTTAAATGTCATGTTTTATTAGAACCCAATAAGTAGAATGTCTGTTTTCCCCCTTTGGTTGAGCCATCAAATTTGTCAAAATTTTATGATAATTCATTCCATCATTCCTCAGACATTTAAATGACAGACAGTCCTTGGGAAAAAAAAAAAATCCCTGTAATCCTGCTCTTCATGTTAAACTGCCTCCAGAGAGGGTTTTGAAATATACCACATCATCAGAGAAGCAAAGCCTAAACTTCTCAGTTCTACTTATGATTTTCTGCCTTTTTGGAAAATGACAATAAATTGGCTCTCTTCTTTTTCTGACCTCTTGACTTCTGAACCATGGCTGCCCAAGCCTTAACTTTGCTTGTTTAAGTCAGTAGCTTTAGTATCATTCTGATCCTCTCCCAGAGGGTCTGGAGATTTAACTTTCCTGAACGGTTAAGCTCCCCCTCTAGTGTTCACTGCTCATCACATTATTCCTCTGAGTAAGGAAGAGAGAGACCACTTTGTGGCTTCTTGCAGATATAGATCTGGGTTGATACCCATTTATAGCTTCAAAACATAAGGGCACAAAGACAAAAAGGTGAACAGAGCTCTAGAAATCTGTTCTTTTTTTCCTACCAACATTATAATGTGAATCATAAAATAAGTATGGAGATGCAATTGTGCAATCAGACTGAAGTGATGCCTGATCTAATGCTATGTCTACACTACGGATCTTACAGGAGCATAGCTGTACTTCTGCAGCTGTAAGCTATCCCATATGGCAACTCTATGCTGCCAAGAAACAGCTGTCTCACTGGCATAATTAAACCATCCCCAATTGATGGTGGTAGCTATGTTGGAGGGAGATGTCTCCCACAGACACGCTGGTGCTTTTATAGGGAAAACTTATGTCAGTCTGGGGTGTGTTTTCTCACACCCCTGATAGACAAATGTTATACTGAAAAAGGATCTAGCATAGACAAATCTTAGATAGTAACTAGTTAACAAGGTGAGTTTATAAGTCAGGGGATGAGCTACTAATGCTGCTTGGATACTTTAGGGCTTGAACATGAATGAATTAATTCCCACTGGAAACCAAGTCACAGAAGTTCTATATTTAGGGACCAGTAGAAATCAAAGTGGAGGGGGGGCTTGTCACATATCAGTTGTCTTAGTAAGTCTTGAAGGGATCCCCCTTGTCATTTAAGATTGATTGGGTATGTAGATCTGCATGTTCAGTGAGGCTTAGAATTTACTTAGATGAAACAAAAGCCAAAAGGAATATCTGTTATTTGTAATAGTTTTAAAATATGGGACCTTGAAAGGTTAAAAGTTCAGTCTCTTTTGTCAAATGTAATCTTGAACCCTCAGCTAGACACAACCCAGAATTTATTGAGCAGTAAAAACATGTAAAACCAAACCTAGTGGTCTAGATAAAAATATATCAACATGTCACCCTGAATTCTGTTGACTTTATTTTTAAAGGTTTTTTTTTTCAAACATAGTTAAGCTAATGGTTCTGAAAGCAAAAAAATGGAACATATAATATTGCAAAAGAGTGAAAGTACTGATGAATATATGCAACATAAAAATGTCATGCTTTTCTAGTAGTCTTCTAATTTGAATAGCTTTTCTAAACTGACTCTTAACTGACTCTTACCATACTTACTTCTACACACATATGTTGTATATACTGTAGTTTCAACTGCTTTAAAAATATTTAAATTTAGCAGAATTCACATAAGTTATTATTTTTTAAAAAAATAGAGGCTCCCTGTTCAACAGGGACTGTTAGAAATTAAATCCTAAAAGAGATTCTTGACCAGACCTGATAGGAAAATTTTCAATAGAACAGTTTTCTGCCAGAGAATTTGCTAATGTGAAAATCAAAACACTTTGCAAAATCATTTGGATTCTGCCAGCAATTTTTTTTAAAGCAAGGTTAAAAAAAAAAAAAAAAAAAAAAAAAAGAAAAAAAAAAAAAAAAAGAAAAAGTTCAGACAACATAAAAATGTCTCATTTTGACATTTTCAAAATGAAAGTTTGATAATTCTTTCAAAATGACTGCCATATTTTTGTTTGTATTATAATAACTTTTTACAAAGCTTTTCAATTTCATCAAAGCAAAATGTTCCAATTAGTACATTTTAACAGAAAAAAAAATCTTGTGTTGAAATACTAACATTTTGGAGTTTTGTTCTGAATTTGAGTGAAAACAATTTTCGAAATGGAAGTACATCTCTATATCTTGTATTTTCTTAGCAATATGCTTTTGTGACTTAAAACAGAAAAGTATTTCAGACAGAAAACACAACTGAAACCTCTACAGAATCTCTACCTCTTCCAGACTTGTTAATTCTAGCATGACATCAGCACAGGTCTCTATCCAGAATTTATTTAGACATATGCAAGCTGGAATATTGTTTGGAAGAATGTCTGAATTTTGTCTGCTTTAATGTACTTTTAGCTAAAATAGAAAAAGCTTTCAGACTTCATATGTTAGCCTATGTCCATTTACAGGGATATCACAGAAAAATTAAAAATACAGAATTCAACTGCTATTGTACAAATACAGCTTTTATGTGGTGATGGAGTTGAGGCAGACAAAATTCACAACTGGGAAACATAAGTTTCAACAGTTTTTATTCTATGTAGAAGTTCCAGACATCTCAATAGATTCAGGTCTGAAAAATGAGGGAAATCAAATCCTCCATGTCAGAGTAAAGTGACACAGAGTCTAAATACTCACAGTTCCACATTCGCTCTGTAAAGCATAAGATGTAACTTAAATGTATTTTAATTCCTTTATGCTCGCTAACAATGGGGATGCTCCTTTCTTCCCTGCACAGATTAAACAAGGTGCCAGGCCCTGGGAAAGGAATAGTTTAAATGGAAGGGAAACAGTAGCCAGGGCAGTACTGCTACTCCAAGAAGGTGAATGGCGAGTGAACAGATCCTTGGTTCATGCTGGCCAGTGCAGCTGAGCCAGCATAAAAGGGGGAAGTGCTGTGAACAGTAAGTGTCAAAAGGAAAACAATGAAGTTTATTAGAGACATAGACCTGTGATGTGAAGAGAGATTTACCAAAAAAAGTAGTGCTATTATGTTTAGACAGGATATGAAAAAGATGAGACATGACAAAAGAATATGAACTTATGAGACATCAGGAGCGATGTGGGCCCAGGAAAAGACCCGGGACCCAGGCCTCCCTACCTCCCCAGTCCCAATTCAGGGCCTGGGCCTGATCCTGCCCAGGCTCCTGCCATGGGCAGCCCTTCCCTGGACCAACTTGAGTCCCCTATGCCCAGCACCAGTGATGCCACTTGTGACACATTGCTCTCTCAAAAGCCCAAGCTGCCAGAGGAATCTAAAACCAACAAATTTAAAACTGCTAATTTTTATAAAATGTCTGATGAGTCAGTAAAACTCACAGTCTCAATGAATGGAAGCTCAAAGATTTCCAAAGAGGAGCGTACCTGTGTATGAATAATAAAATCATCTTGCGTTAATAAATAATAAGATAAAAGTGGATAAAAAGATATAGACCCCTAACATTTCAGGGCAAAATTGAGTCAAAACCTGCATATTAGGAAGAAGCTTCCTCCAGGGGCAAGTTTTTCTATGATTGTCCATTATGGAGGAAATAAGTGCTAGGAACTGGCCACTGTTAGGGACAGCATGCATGAAATTATGGACCCTTGGCGTGATCTGGAATGGCAGTTTCTAAGTTCTTATGTTCCTCTCAGATTCCTAAGAACAGTTACATTACATATTTCTTTTGGAGAGGCTTTCAGCCTTCCACATCAAATCATCACCCAAATAAATCACTAGTGACTGGACAAAGGCACATTTCTCCTTTTTCACTCAGAAGTCATAGCTTGTTAAATATTTCAAAGGATTTCAGGTCTCTCAAATTATCTCTCTCATTTACACCTGTAATTACTATATCATCCAGATATCTGATCACAGCGCATATAATGATATAATAATGTTAAATCTGTTGTACATGCAGTTTACACTGATGGGCTGAGGGCTAATGGCTTCACAGGAGCTGTCATGCAAGGTTTTAACTATATAGTTCTTTATCTCTAATCAAAATTACATTTTCTTTCAATTTTCTTTAAATTCACTAGGTATTCAGAAAACATTTCCACTTCACATTAATTTCTCATGTGTAGATTCCTTATTACATTATAGTGGGCTCCAGGTACATAATAACTTAAATTAAATCCTAAATCCATTTCTGGCTTGTTTTTTGGGCAGTGCTGACATCTGCTAATGCTCTGTGAACTTTTCTTCCTACTAAAATAAATGTGACATATGACTCCCATTAATGTGTTTGAGCTGCTTCTATGTATTTAAAAATAGATATTAAGGCTGTAGAACAAGAACAATATCTTTTTTCCTCCCTCATACATCACAGGAGAAATTGTTTGATTCATTGATAGGCATGTTGTTTTCCTGTTTTGCTGCATGTGACTTTCTGCATCTGTATTGTGTCTCTATGACAAGAAATTATTGTGAGACAGTTTATCTCAAAAAAAGGGCACCTGTACTTAATTCTAAAGTGGTCAGTTTGGTGGCCATTTTCTTATTTTCTGCAGAAAAGAATTCTATAGTTTAGGGAAACAAGCAAGGAGTCCTGTGGCACATAATGACTAACAAATTTATTTATTGCATGAGCTTTCTGGGAGAAAATCTCACTTCATCAGACACTTTGAAGATGGGGGAACCTACAGAATGGGAGGAAATAAATGCAGGGAAGTGTAAGTCATGGGATCAGGTCACACTGTAACAGCAGATCAAGGCCGTTGTTAAGATTCAAACACTGGGGAACAGCATATAGAGGAAGATGAGGTCAAATCACCTGTGGTAATGAGAGAAAAATCCAAAATCCCTAGTTTAGGGTGAGCTCCTGCAATATTTGGCTTCCTCCTCTACTCTCAAACCTCTCCATACTGGATAACAGTTGCATTCATCAGCTCTCATGAAAGGTAATGGCAAGAGACCTAGCGTTTCAAGTACCAAAACTGAGTTCTATGCAGAGATCTGAGTATCAAGACAAGGACCTTGATTCTGGCTCTCTATTCAACAGAGAGCCAGTCCAGAAAGTGGAGCACAGGAGTGATATACTGGTAGTTACCTGTGTTGTTGAATGGATGAGGTACTGCAGTTTTTTTTAAAACTAGTTAGAGCTTTTTTTCAGGGTATGTGGCTTCATTCCTAGATTTAATGAGTTACAATAATACTATTATGTTTTTCTTCCTCTCTAATTTTGTTAGCAAGTAAATGCTGATCAAGCCAATACACATAAGCACCAAAGCTATCCAATTTACATTAACATGAAAATCCTCAGCTACAAACAGCATTTTATTATGACAGTTCTCTCACTGGAAATGCACTATGTTCCTTTTTGTGGCTCTTACCCACATGATTCTTCAGCAAATCAATTAAAACAGCCTTTACCAGTGCAAATCAATCACATCCTGATTCCAAATATTGCTAGTTGTGTACTGAAGAATTATGAAGCCCCCATTTGGATTTCTTTAACATGTTTACCTTTCATTTAACACTGAAAGATTCTCAAATAGTTTAGAGGACAAACAGAGATCTTTCTGCGTTAGTAGCTTCTAATCTAGAAGCCACTCCTCCTTCATTGTCGGCTTCCAGACCTGCCTCTCAGTAGATCTGAGTCCAGATTCTGGTACTAGGTGCTGGCTGCATAACTGGTCGTAAAAATACACCTTTTGTGTATTTCTAGCACAGCTATTCAGAGAAGGAAGCTCAGACTCCAACTGTTTAGAACAGTGGTTCCCAACCTGTAGTAAATGGGCCGATCACTGGTGGTCTGTGAGGGTACTGCAGGTGGCCCACAGAGGTGGAGGGAAAAAGACAATTAATGCAGGTAAATGTACTGTGATGAGCGTAGTATGTTTGTGCGTGAGCATAATAAATTATTAGAAATAGCTGCATTTTTTAATATCCCTTGATATACAAGTTTGTCTCCTGTCAGGCAAAGATTATGTTAAAAATGTTTAAAATGGCTTGCTTACATGGGGCGTTGCTGGTGCTAACCACCCGAGGCATGTGCCCCGAATCCCAGCACTGGTACCCCAGGTCTGGCAGGCGCCCCAACCCGGTGGGGGATCCAGGGCCCAGCAACCCATGGCCACAGCAGCCCCGTCCCCAGCCGGGAATCTGAGGCTTGGCTGCCCCCAGCAGCAGCAGCTGTTCTGGCCCCATCCCTGGCTGGGAATGTGGGGCCCAGCAGCCCGCGGTCATTTCTGGCCCCATCCCCGGCCGGGGATGCTGGCCCAGCCGCTCACGGCGGTTTCCAGCCCTGTCCCCGGGCAGAGGGTGTGGCCTGCGGCCAGTGGGCAGGGCCTGGGGCTGTGCTCCAGATCCCTTCCCGGGGCAGTGACGCCCCTGCATGGTGGGCTGCAAACTCTTTCAATGATGATGTAGTGGTCCACATAAAGGAAAAGGTTGGGATCCACTGGTTTGGCTTTAAATGGCCCATGTATGGGTACAGGGGAAGGAGTGATGTGCAAGGGATTTTCCTTTCTTGCCCCTTTGTGTTTTGGCTACACAATCCAGTGCAAATTGCTCCCTTTGTACATATCCAAAGAGTATACAACATTCCAAGGGAGCCAGGAAGGGGCAGGGAAAAAGCTGTGCCACAACCCATATTTCACACTTCATTTCAGGGTGTAGCAATGGCTGGTGGACTAGAAGGATTATTGGGAAGGAAGCATGCCTCTCACCCTCTACCTAACTTTTACTGTTGCTTTGCATCAGCCATTATTCACAGATATGGATACCTGATACAAGCCCATAAGGAGGAAAGAGTTAAACTCACTTTTTGAATTTCCTGTACTTAATGTGCCACCATGATAGTGTTCCATATGCCTGGGTACTAATTGTAATAACCCTTGGGGAGGAAGGGGTTAACACTCTGGTCAGTGAGTCCCAGGACAGCCAATAGGAACGAAGCACAGCTTTTTGAATGGTAACAGCAGCCTGGCCTGGGCCTGTTTGGATGTAGCAGAGCTCCTGGAAGGATCAGGAGGAGGCCAGAGGAAGAATCCAGCAACATCCTTACCAGAGATAAGTTAATTTGTTACTGACCAGGCGTGGGTAGAATAGGGAATGGTTACTTAGACGCGGTCAGGGTATTTTCTTTGTTTTTGGCTTGTTTTTTGGATTTCTCTGTGCTAAGCACATGTAACCCAACCCCCCACTCCACTACCCTGTAACTACCTAAGTTAATTCCCAGAGAAACAACTCTCTGTGTTTATCATCTGTTCTTTTTGATTAAAGAGTTTACCTTTTAAGCAAGTTCTGGTTCTGTGTCCTGAAAGGCAAGAGGTTTGTGTGCCCATGCCTTAGACTGCACAGGCAGCTACTAGAGGGAACCCTGTTCCAGTTCCAGCTCATATTGCAGCTGGAGTTCAGTCATCCTCCTGAGAGAGGAATAAACAGGATTGCAAGTACCTCACAGGGAGGAATTCCCAAGTGCGCCTTCCTGGGTCACAAGAGGTTTTTTTGCATTTGGGTGGTGGCAGCGATACCACTCCAAGGCCAGGAATTGGAGGCCTTGGAGACTTTTAAGAGCAGGCTTTAAGGCCAGTGGCTTTTCTGGCCTGTTGTGGGCCCCCACCTTCTGCACTCAGAGTGCCAGAGTGGGGAAAAAGCCTTGACACTAATATCAGTCTGAGACTGGGAAAATTTTACTTGGAAAGGAAATATAAAGATTTGCCACTCCTCAAGATTTAGAATTCCTTCCACATTCTTCTACTTCTCAACCTAGTAGCAGGTACATCACATTTGGGAGCCTACGCATCTCTAACATTAACTTGTTTCGTATTCAAATGCACAGGGCATTCTTCCAACAATGCTAGAGGGGATTATGTCCCTGATAGGTATGTTCCTTACTGAAGTACGCTGTAATTTGCAGACAATTTCGAGAAATGAGTTTGCTCCACGAGTGATTATAAAATGCTTGATGGAGTTTCCTTTTTTGTTACGTTAACTTTCTATTATCTGATCCCTTTACAGGATTCATATTTAAGGCTGAGAAAGATACAAGTATTGAGTTTAAAGTAGATGCCTGCCAGCTATTTCACACATAAATAATTGTCCACCCGTACCTGACTTTTTTTTTTCCTTGCATTTCTTATAAATTCTGAAAGTGAATTTAGTGCCTGTGAAAAGAGCCGGATTGACAGTTTCTGAGACTCAAGGCCTCTGTTCTATTTATCCACAGAGCAAGTACTGCATAGACAGTGAAAAGGTAAAGTTTCCCTTCCTTCTTTTTTGATGTGCTTCATTCTTGTTCAGAAAGAACCACCTCCAAGTGGAAGAAGCTAGTTCATTCTTTATGCTCAGTCAGTCTTTGAGTCTTTTGCAGAGCTGTGGGCTGCAAGGATGCCAGCTCAAGTAGTGAAAGTGCAATGATATGTTGCACATTGGTCATGGAACATCCTTTATTAGTTTATAGTGATTTTAATTCAAACAAGAAATCTAAAATTAAGTTCAGATGCCTTTACAGAAAATATCACAGACAGTAATGTTACAATTCACTGCAATGGATCACATTTGACATTGTGAATAGGAATGGCCTGTATTCTCAGGTGCAGCTGAGGAGCTCACAGCAGAGTGTGGAAGTTGCTTTTGTTGCTTCATTAATCCCAGGACAAGCTGGTTGTTCAGTTGCTGACTATCCAGCTGGAGATTAACAGGAAGTAGGGAAGCCCTTATAAACACTCCCTGTGCTCAGTCATGCTCAAAACTGCATCTATGGGTTTTTAGTAAGGAGTCTTGGAGCCATAACAGTAGTTGTAAGACATCAGAGAATCCCTCTACCTGGCAAGACCACCAACAGAAGTGAACAAGTAATTGTCTCTGCGCCCTTTACATCCTGGGCCCTCTCTGAACGGTCATTAAACACTGAAGGCCCAATTCTGCCCTCAGTTACACCAATGATTATGCCTTTGCAACAAACGGGAGCTGTAGTCAAAGACCAAATTGCACCCAGTGTGTGATCAAAGCCTTCAAGATATGGAGCAAAAGGCCAAAATTTAGAGAACTGTTTTTTTGTTTTGTTTTGTTCTGTTTTTTTTTTTTCCTGTAAGCTTCCTTTTTATTTGGTATTGTACAGTCTGGCTCATCATCAACTGGGTTTGGTTTAAAAAAAAAAAATTTGCATGTGTTTGCACTTTAACTGTTGTTCTGTACACAATAAAGTTATTGGAAAATCAGAATATTTTTATTAGTTCACACCAAGCACTGCAGAATACATATTGGGAGACAAATATCCATGTAAGATACAATCTAAAGTTAACAGGGCAGATACTATTTCATGAAAGCAGAACAGAACTTGACTGGGGGGTCCCAGGACCGTAACACCAGGGATAAAAGAGAGGGTAGTTGGAACATGGGGGTGGGGAGCAAATAATTGTCTTAAGATGTCCTAATGAAGCCCTAATACCTGAAGCAAGTGGGGAAGGACAATGCTGGGAGAAAATGCAAGAAGGTAGATGCAATAGAACTGAAAATCGACAAGGGAAAGTAGGGCATTTGGCCTGGTATTTTAGATGCCAGTACAAAATTTGTGAGGAGCCTGGGAAACAAGCAGGAAGAATTAGTAGTACTGGCCCAGACAAGGAACTATGATATAATTGGAATAACAGAGATGTGGTGGGATAGCTTGCATGACTGGAGCTCTGCCATGGATGGGTATAAATTGTTCAGGAAGGACAGGCAAGGAAGAAGAGGAGGAGGAGTAGCACTATATGTAAAAGAGCTTTATGACTGCTTGGAGCTCCACTATGGAAGTGGAAACGAGCCAGTTGAAAGTCTGGGGGTTAAGCTTAGAAGAGAGGGCAACAAGAGGGATGCCTTGCTATAGAGTGCCAGACCAGAAGGAGGAAGTGGATCAGGCATTCTATGAACAACTGGCAGAAGTTTCTAGATCACAGGCCCTGGTTTTCATGGGGGCCTTTGATTACCCTGACCTCTGCTGGGAGGCCAATACAGCAGTGCACAGACAATCCAGGAAGTTTTTGGAGCGTGTTGAGAACAACTTCCTGGTACAAACACTGGCGGAACCAACAGGGGCTTTGCACCTCTCCACCTGCTGCTCACAAACAGAGAAGAATTGATCATGAAAGTAGATGTGAAGGGCGAACTGGGCAGCAGTGGCCATGAGATGGTAGAGTTCAAGATGCTGATTATTGGAAAGAAGAAAGGAAGCAAAACACAGACCCTGGACTTCAGAAAAGCAGATTTTGGCTCCCTCAGGGAACTATGGGCAGGATCCCTTGGGAGGATGATCTGAAGGGGAAGGGCATCCAAGAAAGCTGGCTGTATTTTAAAGAAACCCTGCTAAGGGCACAGGAAGATACCATTCCAAGGATCAGAAAGAACAGCAAATGTGGAAGGCGCCCAGTGTGGCTTAACAGAGAACTCTGCACTGAGCTAAAGCATAAACAGGAAGCTTACAGGAAGTGGAAACTTGGACAGATGGATAAGGAGGCATATAAAGATACTGCTCAGGACTGCAGGAATAAAATCAGAAAAGCCAAAGGACAATTGGAGTTGCGGCTATCAAGGGATGTGAAAGATAACAGGAAGGGATTCTATAAGTATGTCGATAACAAGATGAGGCTCAAGTATGGTGTAGGTCCCTTACTGAATGGGGCAGGTATACTCATGGTGGAGGATGAGGAAAAAGCTGAAGTGCTCAATGCTTTTTTTACTTCAGTTTTCACAGGCAGGGCCAGCTCCCAGCCCACTACACTGGGTATGACAGATTAGAGAGAAGAAGTGAGGCCCTTGGTGACAGAAGGTCAGGTTAGGGATTGCCTAAAGAAGCTGGATGGCCACAAATCCATAGGGCCGCATGAACTGCATTCGAGGGTGCTGAGGGAGTTGGCCAATGAGATAACAGTACCACTAGCCATTATCTTTGAAAACTCATGGCAAATGGGGGAGGTGCTGGAGGACTGGAAAAAAGCAAATATAGTGCCTTTCTTCAAGAAAGGAAAAAGGAGGCTCCGGGGAATTACAGACCTGTCAGCTTCACCTTAATCCCTAGGAAAATCATGGAGCAGGTTCTCAAAGAATCCATCCTGAAACACTTGGAGGAAAACAGAGTGATCAGGAACAGTCAGCATGGATTCACCAATGGTAAATCATGCCTGACCAACCTCACTGCCTTTTATGATGAGATGACTGGATTTGTGGATGCAGGAAGAGCCATTGTCATTATATACCTCAACTTTAGCAAGGCTTTTGATATGATTTCCCATAGCATTCTCATCAGCAAGTTAAGGAAGTATGGGTTGGATATGTGGACTGTAAGGTGGATAGAGAACTGGCTAGATCAACAGTTTTAGTGAGTAGAAATCAATGGCTCCATGTCTAGCTGGCAACCAGTAATGAGTGGTGTGTCCAGGGGTCGGTCCTGAGGCCAGTTCTGTTCAATATTTTCATTAATGTTCTGGATGATGGGACAGATTGCACACTCAGTAAGTTTGTGGATGACACCAAGCTGGGGGTGAACAGCAGACACACTGGAGGGCAGGGACAGGATTCAGGGAGACCTAGACAAATTGGAGCAGTGGGCCAATAGAAATCTCATGAGGTTCAACAAGGACAAGTGCAAAGCCCTGAATTTGGGATGGAAAAGCCCCATGCACTGCTACAGGCTGGGGAATGATCAGCTAAGTAGCAGCAGTGTAGAAGAGAACCTGGGGGTCATGATGGGTGGGAAGCTGGATATGAGTCAGCAGTGTGCTCTTGTTGCCAAAAAGGCCAATGGCATACTGGGCTGCATAAGTAGAAGTGTTGCCAGCAGATCAAGGGATGTGATTTTTCCTCATTATTCAGCACTGGTGAGTCCACATCTGGAATACTGTGTTCAGTTTTGGGATCCCCAGTACAAAAAGGATGTGGACAAATTAGAAAGAGCCCAGCGGAGAGCAACAAAAATGATCAGGGGGTTGGGGCACAAGACCTATGTGGAAAGACTGATGGAACTAGGAACTAGCCTGCGGAAGAGAAGACTGAGGGGGGATTTGATAGCAATCTTCAGCTACTTGAAGGGGTGCTCCAAGGAGGACAAAGCTCGGCTGTTCTCTGTAGTAACAGAGGATAGAACAAGGAGCAATGGTTTCAAGTTGCAGCTGGGGAAGTCGAGTTTGGGTATTAGGAAAAACTTTTTTACTAGGATAGTGGTGAAGCATTGGAGTGATCTATCTAGGGAAGTGGTGGAATCTCCATCTTTGGAGATAGTTAAGGCTCAGTTAGACAAAACCCTGGGTGGGATAATTTAGTGAGGGTGGTCCTGCTTTTTTGGCATGGGGTTGGACTAGATGTCCTCATGAGGTCCCTTCTAACCCTGTGATTCTATGATTCTGTGTTAAAATGTTCCTTTAAAACCTCGCTCTGCTGTACAGCTCTACAATTGGCTTTTCTAATAGCTCTTATGCTGGTTGTTCAAATGCAGCAGACAGCTCAACCTCATTCATCCATCCTCGTGGCAGTTTTTCCCCCTTCATCTCACAGCTCTTATGCGGGATGTGAGATCCAATCTAAAGAGTAAAAAGCACCATTGTCCCTTTAATCTACCAAAAGCACATTCAACAGCCATTCTGCACCTGCTGAGCTTGTGATTGAATCATTCTTTGGCCCTGTCAAGGTGGCTACTGAACCAGGGAATCAAGGGGTAGACTGGATCCCTCAGAATCACTACTGGCATTTTGAAATTAGCAATGGCTATCTGCCAGTTGAGAAAGAATGTACCTGCTTGAAGCTTTTTTAAAGTCCTGTGCTCTGAAAGATGTGGGTATCAGGCATCTTCTCTAAGCAGCCTACACTGAAATCAGTGATGCATCTCTGGTGATTCACTAATAATTGTGTAACTACAGAAAAGTAGCCCTTTTTGTTGATATACTCTGTGGCAAGGTAGATGCATGCCAAAAAGTGGATATGCATGCCAGCTATTACCTCACCGCAGTTTTGGAACTACACAGCTGCAAATCCATTCACTATTTCTTGCCCATTAGCAAGAGTCAAAAAACCTGTAGCAGATATTTAATGTCCCTACATGCTTAGAACATACTGACCCCCACTGTAGATTTCCAACTACAAAATGATTGCCTGTTCACTAATAGCAATCCAGCATTTCAAGCTTCCATGAATGGGATTGTCACTTGGTTTTCACTGTAATTTTGATGTCTCTGCAGCAGAGGACAGAGCACACTCGAACCTCAGCCCCAAGAATGTGACCTTTTGTATCTGAAAGTCCTGCAGTCATGGCTCATCATCCCAAACCTTCATCACAATGCAATTCCACCCATCTGTCCTCCATGTCTTAAGCCCAGAAATGGCACTCCAGTGTACGGACATACTCTGGGAATGCCAGCAACAACCTGGCACCTTTTTGGCTGCATATATCAACATCCAGTTATTATGCTCCAACATCTTCACTTCATTATCATCACAGTACAGTTGTAGCTGTACCCTTCAAGTAGTGCAAATGCTATAATATGCTTCATGTATTAGCAATGCACATGAGGCCTGTGCTGAGCTTGGTAGGTAGCATGCTTTTAAGAGGCAGATGGTGGAGGTTGAAAGGCACCAGTCAGGGCTATGGGAGTTTAAAAACAAACAAATGACATGAATATTATGGGATGTAGAAAGTGGCATACAGTTAACTCCTAGCTCCCTGAAAACCATGGGTGCTTTGTTATTCCACAAAGCACTGTGAAAATATACTAAAAGACATCATGCCAGTTGCCAGATGATAAGACAAGGCACAATGGGATACCTACCTAAGGCACACTACACTTTGTATCAACATGAGCACTGTAGGGAGCATGTGCAGCTCTGATGCCAAGAGCCAAATGTATGTGCACCTGAGCAATACACAGACTTCAGCAGCTGTAACTTGTGTAGACCAAAAATTTGTAAGCACAGACATGGCCTCAATAAGAAAGTTGAAGTTGCCTTTGATACTCTACAACCCTGTACAAAAACACGTGTGTACACAGTATAAGGACCACCACTTTAGTTACCTTCACATACAGTTAGCTTTGGAAATTTCCCAGCATCACATAAAGATAGTATTTGTTAGAGAGTTTTAGTTAGCACATCATTTTATAAACATAGGACCAAATCCTCAGGTTCTATAGCTTGGGAGAGAGCTCCACTGACTTCAGCAACAACATCTGACCTGATACTGTTAAAGATGCGCTGCTAACAAAAAGTTTTTGCTTTCATCCTCTGATTTGGGAAATTTTCTAAACAGTTTAAACTGATGGTAAGCTGGTGCCAGGTCTTTCTAACCACAAAGGTGATGTTCTAAAGGTAGTGTGTTAACTTCAGTGGAACTGTACTACTTTAGATCAGCTGAGAATCTGACCCACCCATAGTTCAAAACAATTTAACACTTGGTATGGTAAAGTGAACACAAACAATCAGTGAATCATGTGTGGAACTGAACTGATAAAATTAGACTTGAGTCAGGCTGCTTTAAATCAATCCCAGTCATAGCAGGGAGCTGACCACTAAGAACAACAAGTTATTACGGACACTCAAGACTTCACTGTTCAGCAGCAGCTCACTAACCCAGACTACTATCATGAAGAGGTGACGGTACAATGAGAAATTCTCATGAGAAATTGTAACTACTGTAGACCTGATTCAGGGTATTACTGTTTTCCAGGAGAGGGCTAAGTGATGATGTAGGGATCCCTCACTGGCTATTTACACGCACATTTTCAAAAGTGGTAGCTGTGTTAGTCTAGTTCAGCAAAACAAACAAGGAGCTCTGTGGCACTGTTAAAGACACACATTTATATATCACATGAGCGTTTATGGGAGAAAAGTATTTGATTAAGTTGGGTTTTCTTCCATGAAAATTCATGCAATAAATACATTTGTTAGTCTTTAAAAGTGCCACAACTCCTTGTTTATTTTTAAAAGCGGAAACTGATTTGGGGCACCTAGTTTCTGAGTGCTCAACTTGAAACACTTTGAGCCTGATTTTTAGTGGTTTAGAGGATTCACAGCTTCCATAAACATCAGCTGAAAATGTGAGCATTCAGCAGCTCCAAAAACAAAGTGTGTTCATTTGATTGCATGAAATCCACTTTTGAATATTTGTACCCTTTCTGAATGTAGGTGTCTGGGTAAAGCTTGTCAAAATACTTTGTACTTACCTTGTGCTTTCTTTCTCGTCACAGTCAGATTTCCAAATTGAAATATAACAATTCTCATAAAACCCCAATAAGTGATTATCCCTATTGTACAGAAAGGGAAGATGAGGTGCAAAGAGATTAGGTGATTTACCCAATCTTACACACTGAGGTTATGTCTACACACCAAGCTGGAAGGTAAAGTCCAACTCAAGGGGACATGCCTATGGTTTCTCTGATTAAACTAGCACACTAAAAACTGGGTGTACCCACGTTGATGCAAGCAGCAGACAAACCTAGCTGCTCAAAGTATGCAGTCCAAGAATTTAGGTTAATACTCAGAGTGGGTAGCACTTTCTGCCACTCACAGCTACACTGTGTTTTTAGCATGCTAGCTCAATCACATGGTTATGTCTCCTCCAGCTGGAAATTATGCCTTCCAGCTCAAAATCAGACATATCCTGAGACTGAGATGAAGCCAGGAATAAATAGAACCTTTGACTCCTCGACCTCTGCCATATTTATGAGATTACATTTAAAAATGCATGCAGCCTGAAATAAATTCATAATTCAAGCTGGGATTTTTTTCCCAAATAGTAAATTAACTAAAAAAAATGCATTTTTCAGAGCACCAAAACTATGTGCAAATTCAGTCATTTCAGCTGAAAAAGACCGCTAAAAAAAAGGACTTTGCAAATGTTGAAACAATTCATTTAAAACACCACTTTGACATTTTGATTCAAACTGACATTTCTTAAACAAAATGTCATTTCAAATCAACATATGAGCATTTTGTTTTCACCCCAAACTGATTTTTCCCCCCAGTTTTTGTTTCAGAGAGAAAAATAAACAAAAAAAATTCAGTTTCAGTTCAAAAGGATCTGATTTTTTTGCCAGTGGAGGAGGGAAGCAGTGGGGAGGTGTACCTAAGGGAGGTACTTTTTAGTTCAACCACGAAATTGAAAAGTTCACTCAGCTCTGTTAAAAATCACTTTTTTCTTACTACAGCTAGGAAACTATAACTATAAAACATCACTACTTTTAACTGCATACACACTTTATGGACAGTACACCAAAGCTGCCCAGTCCACTTTTATATTTAATTTGCTGGGTTTTAATGTTAACACTTCTGTTCCATGAAAAATGGAAGGAAGGTATTGCAGCCCTCTTCCACAGAGCCAGCATCCTTAGGAACAACACTGCACATATACTCTTTTTATGAATGTGTTAAGGAGAAGAGTGAGAATTAAGAAGGAATTAATAGGGACAACTTTTTCAAAAACAGGTTGGCTTAGACGCACTCAAAAATTGTTATTAATCTTATTGGCTCTGTCTTCTGTCATAAAGTATTGTTACGAAAGCCCATTAAAATACTATAAAAATATCATGGAGCATAATTTTAGAGAAAGAAGCCCTTCCTAAAACCAGTTCATACTGTAGTTCTGTTGATGATGAAACTTAAAAGAACAGAAGTTTAATAGAGTGCGAAGAAATAGCCAGGCATTAATTTCCTCTATGTCACATCATATGAACATTGTTTCCTTGGAAAGTGTGCTAAACTGGGAGGGTCACAGAAGCTGATGGTCTTTAACACGGGGTATTATGTGGGGAGTGGGTACAAAAGTAGAGTGCTGTCTGTTTATAGAATGGTGGAAGAAGGTGACAATTTTACTACTGAGGAACCACTTTTAAAAATGTATGTTGGTGAACTAATACTTTCAGCTTATCAACAGGAAGAGATTAAAATAAATTACTTGGATAGTTTATTTTTTAAAGTATTTTTCAGATATATTGGTTGGTCCTTCTATTGTTGTATATATGTTGGTCCCTTTACCATACAGTATATGCAGCAAGGTGTCAAGATTCTCCATTTTGATACTAATAGTATGCTGGAAATGGCTTAGAGAAGTGCCATGGGTAGAAATGAACTTGAGTATGCCAAGTCAGCATAAGTGAAAAAACAGTAACATGAAATAAACAGAATTGCATAAGAAACATGCATTTAAGTTATGGGCAAATCTTAAGGTCAACTTATGTTTGAAATAGAATCAAATAACCATTAAAATCACTTACAGAAGACATCTGGGCACTGAAACTGGATTGCATAAGGAAATTGTTCTCCTTTTCCTGGACTCAGCGTTAATACAGTTGCTGTTCCTAAATTACTTCTGAAGATTGCCTTTTGTATTATAATGGAATTGTTGTGCAAATATGGCTTAGTACATAGAATTAGAGCTATTATACTGTCCCTTATGGTTCTGTGCTAATCTGTAAGTGTTTACTACGGTCATACAAGTCACAGCAGATTCTGCCCTCTGCTGCCCTGTGGTAATTTCTGCTATAGCTGTGGCCCATCACACATTGGCACTGAGAATGAATACAGATGCTAGGATCAAAATATATATGTCCCCTAAATTCAATAAGAAATAAAAATTGTAAACTTTTTTTTTTTTTTAAAGAGGGTTTTTAGTGCACAAAAAGCTATTTGTGGATGGCTCGGAATATCAAGAGGAGGTCCGGAAGCAAACAAGCGATCTGTACACACATCAATTAAAATGCTAAAAGAAACATAAAAACATTTCAGCTTTCTAAAAGGAAAAAGACCCCTCAGGGTCATATTTATTAATTGAAGGAAATGGTGGCTTATCCATGTGCCTATCGCTAAAGGAGGGAAAAGAGTCAAACTAGAATATAATTTTATTCACTATGTTTATTCTTAGAATGAGACATGAACCAAAAGAATCACATTTCTTTCAAATAACATTGTGCTTAGTGTGTAAAACTAAAATCCCGCCATTCAGCTCACACCTTTTCCTAAAATATTTGTAATTTATTACAGTCAAATACCCTATTTGAAACGCCACTTCACTCCTCATAAATAAAACTTGATTGATGATGTTCTTCAGACCGCATTATAAAACTTTTAGCAGAAGGAAAATAAATGAGTAAAGGATTATAAGAACACATGGATGTTTCCTCCTTTTTGCTTCTGATCATAAACTGCATTTTTTGTTTATGTAAAACTCTCTGCAAAATCAGCATGTCCAGCTGTACAGATTTTTCTACTGATGGGGAGGGGGGGATTCTATTTTAAATGACACTTCATTGTTGAATTACAGTCCTTTCAATGTGGCCACTATACAATCCTGTTCTGTTTATCAGTGTAAAATGCTTTTCTAGCTTATCAAAAATCATATTTTCCTCTTTCTGCTTCACTCATCAATAGAAATACCAGATAAACTAAACTGAAAATAAAATCAGCATCAATTGGTTGAGCATTAGAAAAACTAGTGCTTTCTTTTTAAAGGAAGAAATCACCTGCATATACTCTGATCATTGCACCTGATTTTCCAGCTATGTGTTACATATGTCAGTATGTGCCCATTCACGCAAAATAATTAACTAATCTAGTTTGTCCATTCTAAACTGAAGCACCATATTTGTACATAAACTACAGAATATGGGCCTCTCTCTGTGGCACCAGCACTGATTTAGAAAACATTTTGATATACATGATCAGCAGCAGGCAATTATGGAAGGCTAGAGCAAAGAACCAGATGAACAAGAGGCAGAACTGAGGTTCCACTAATACGTACATTTTGTTAATATCCACATCATCACTTTTTAAAAATAGTACGGCATCTGAACCTTAATATCAATCTCCTTATATTGTAAAGGCTTTTTGGTAGAACAATAATACATATACATAATCATTTCAGTCTTATGACAACATGAAGTAATAATGTGTTAAACTCTATTGCTCCTATTCATTTCAGTGAAAGCCAGAGTCGATAGAAAGTCCTCATTTCAGCAGCAGCAGGAGAGGAAACAAAAGGACTTAATGAAATGATCTGTTTACAAAATGCTAAGTGAGGGTTCTCTCAGAAAACTGTATTAAATCCAATTCTGGTTTCTTAATGTTGTTTTGGAATGCTTTCTGCTACAGCTTCTGTGTCATCTTTGTAACTGCAAAGACATGACTTTTTAATTAAAAACATTGTAAAGAAAAAGAAATGTTTTAACTTTTCCCCCTTTAACTTTGCCATAGCATTTCTAAATAGCCCAGAAGAGATAAATCAAAGCCTGAACTGTAACCTTACACTTATATACTTGTTAAATGACTTTTTTACAGTGTGTTATTGCTAGCAATTGGATTGCTTTTAAACTAATGTTGTCTGGCGGGCAAAAGTGAGTGAAACCGCAAAGCCTGGAGGAACACTAATTACTTGTTTTAATTAGCAGCAACTTTCACTAGAGTATAATCTCCCTACAGGCCACTTTTTGGTAGGTGTGGAAAAAACGATGTAGAAACAAACGAATAATCTCTTATTTGCCCCTAAATTAGAGCCATATTCTTTTTCTAGTGTAGACATATCATTTTGCACAAATCTCTAAACCCTCAGGGGAACAGGGCCTGCGACGTAGGCTGCTCAATTCAAAGATCTTTAGCAATCAGCTGCACAATAGAGCCCCTTATTTTATGCTGCTACATCATAAAAGTGCTCCTTTTGTTACATTTCCATCCTTTAAAGGGTCTTAATCCTTTTCTTTTCAGGGCAGTCTATGGTAAATTCCACAGGGACATCCCATTCGCCACAAGGACTGAAATGGCCCACTCAGAAAGCAGCATGTGAAGCTTTGAGCCTTTTTTTCCCCTGCCACTCTCCAGAGAACATTAAATCGTACTTTTCATTCCCTTCACCATAGGGGGAACCCCCTTAATGATGACAGAGAAAGAAAAATTCCATCACTCTGTCCTATGATACCATTCTGCTGTCAAGCAGGCATCTCCCTGGTCAGAGAATCAAACATGGCTTCCAGCAGGTGGATAGTGCAGAAGGTCACAGGCTGCAAAATAGGGAGGCTACACTTCAGAGGAAACTCAGGTTCCCACAGCAAATTAAGTCATCTGTGAAACCTTTTCATTTACCAGTGACTAAATTTATTACCGCTTTTAAGGTCCATAATGGCATGAATGCAGATGTTCCTTATTGAAAGTATATGTAATTTTGTGGAGATATTATTGACCAAGGGTGGGTTTTTTTTTAATTTTAATAACAGAGGGTACATAAATTTAAATGGTGAAAGCTCTTCTCTTTTGATTATTTATAATAAAATATAACAATAAAATAGTAATATCTTAATTAAACATTGGCCTCATTTGCAAATATATAGCAAAGCTCACAGCATATATAATTATATGCTGTATTATATATAAACACACACACAAAGTATTAGTTTTGGGTTGATTGCTTAGGAAGAATGGAATTTAGTTATCCTCAGCTTGCATTATTTTGTTGTTTAAGACAAGCACATAGATCCAATTAAGTCACAGACTACAGTTTTGACATCTCAAATGCATAATGATGAGTTTGTCATTTATCTAATTCTAGAGCTATGCCAAATTTTGTCCACTGGCTTGAGAAGATATCTTTGAAAACTGGATCTTCTGATCTGTTTTATAATTAAAACAAATATAGAAACTGTTTGCTACAAAGGAAAAAATATTTCACACTGAAAATGTTAATATTTGGGTGCAAACCCTTTATAATTGGGATTACAAGTATAATTTTAAGGAGAGTTCTCCAAGCACAAATGTGTTGGTTAGTTATATTTATTGTTTTTTAAAAAATTCCTTCAGATATAATTTGCTAGCACACATCATACCCAACCCATCATATAACTATTGTTCAAGTCCCAGAAAGCTGCCCTAAAACCTGTTTTCTCAGATTTACAGGGTTAGATCTGCATGGTGGAAATTTTCACTTCCAGATCAAACCATTTGTGCCTGGGTCTTGACTAGTTTTGTCTACTGGTACTAAGATTAGATTTTTAAAATACAGTTTGTATTTGTTTTTTCTCCTGTCTGTAACTGTAAAACTATACCTGGAAAATTTACATGTGAAAAATCTTTTGCAGCACCATAACTTTGTCATATTTTGTCAAGGTAGAGCAGGACTGTCAAGTTTGCAGTAAAATATATGACATGCACTTTGTGTTATATACCAAACATGAAAGGAAACAACATAATTTTTGGTAATAATAAAAATAAGCAAATAAATATATGACTAAAACAAAAATTGGACAATGGCTGTTAAAGCCCACACATCCTGGAATTCCTGGAAAACAGAACACAGTGGATAATTACTTCTGGCATCTTTGGCCAGTGAGAAGTGTGACTCATATCTGAATACAATCATTTTATCACATTAGAAAGAAAACAGATTTCAGAAGAGGGATTTTCAACCGAGCAAATTGTGTCTATATGATCAGGCTGCCCATGCTGGTGGTAGGAGATGGGAAACCCTGGGATTTGGGTAAACAGGAGGGGACAAAATTGTAAACTCTATCAAAACTGGAATTTAGTTAAACACATTATTTAAGGGGCTGAAGTTCCAATGACTGTTAGTTTGGTTTTGCTTGTTTTTCTAAAGATAGGCATGTGTTCTCTCTTTCCCTGTGCAGGGTCCAGCTAGCTGGTTCTCTGAAAGACTGGGGCAGAGAGAGAGAGAGATTTGAATGAAAAAAGTAAACATTACAAACAAAGAATATAATTGAAAGGGGCTTTGTGAACAAGGGGTGTTGTTGCAAGAGAGAATGGTTGAGGGTGGGGCTGCCTGGGGCTCTTTGTTTCCACTCACAGTGGTGCTGCCTATAGTATTGCATTGTACTATGCAGGAATTTACCATCTCAGAATACAGCTAATAGCTACCTCTGCAAACAAATCCAAACTATAAAGCTTAAATATTTATAGCTATTTAGGTCCCTATATTATTAATTAGTGGTTACCTCCTCTTTCCGGACCTATTTTTTATATGTGCTATACTAATTGCCTATTAGACTGCAGAATACTACTTTTGAAGATTAGTGTGCAAGAAATCTGCTATGTGGATACTATGCCACCAAGGAATTACTGGGAAAAATAGCTTCACAATAGTTATTTGTAATGTTTATGATTCAGCAATATGGGATTATTTTTTGTTTGTTTTTATTTTTTAAGTTTCCTGATGACTTTGTTTTGGTCATAAATTTAATCTCACTTGTCTCGAGCAGAGTGGAAGGGAAAAAGAAGTGACGTTTACAGTGGGCAAGTGATTGTTGCAAACTGCACAGCCACATTTGAAGCAATTTGTGCACAGACATGCTGAACCTGGTGTACGGTGTGTAACTTTCCTATCAGGATGTATAATAAAATGAGACCTGGAGATTGTAACATCAGCAGTATTTCTCATTCGGTAATAATTTTTTTTAAATCTAATTTTAGCATCATTGAAATTGCAAGACATATGTAGAGATTATTATACAAAAGAATTAATTCTAAAAAGCCCTTGTACACCTCAAAATGATGCTTGAATTCTTTTAAATTTCTTAGCATTCTTTCTGAAGCTACTGAACTAGTTTCATAAATACTAATGAACATAATAAATCCAACAAGAATTCACAGTATAACAGCCAAAGAACATGCACACACAAAGCCCCTAAGCAAAACCCAATTAAATCCTAAAACTGTTTATCAACTCTAAGTCGTTCCCCACTAACATGCTTCTGTCATTCCCCTTCTGGAAATTTAAGTGTATTGTGTTTGTTTGCTTTCTCATGATTATGTTGAGGGAAATGTGTTTTTCTAGAATAACATATACTTTTCTAGTAAAAAAACAACAAGCAGTTGTGTGGCACTTTAAGACTAACAGATTTATTTTTTGCATGAGCTTTCGTGGGAGAAGATCCCACTTCCTCAGATGCTTCGAAGAAAATATACTTTTCTAACCTACCATGATTTGGGCATTAACTGAAGAGAATCCTGTCCCTCCAAGCGAGGCTGTCCCTAGGGAGGAATGGGGTCCAGGGCCCATCAGTCCCCATCCCCCCCTATGTTCGGTGTGGCAGGGGAGGTGGAGGCCAGGCTCCACGCTCCCACCCCTCACCTGCTTACGGCCTAGGGCAGTGGGGAAGGCATGGAGGGCAGCAGAGCATTGGTGGGAAGGGGGGGACGGCATGGGCTCTGTATTGCCTACTTACAGTGGGGAAGCACAGGGCTTGCAGAACCATGGGGCCTGGGATGGTTGCCCTGTTTGCATGCTCCCCCCAAGATGGGCCTGACTCCGAGCCAACTGTTGAGGAAATAAGAGTTTGGGAAAACAAGGTGCCATCAAATTTTCAGTTCTCAACTCCTCTCTTCCAGTTTAAGGGGCTGATCCAAACCTCACTGAAGAAAATGGAAAGGCTGCTTTAGTGGGCTTTGGATCAGGAACTAAATCATGTATCTTTTCTCCAGACTACAGCAGCAATTGTTCCACAGGAAAGGTCATGCTAATAGTCCCCTATGAGACTGGAGTGTAGCTTTGCGGTCACAGGAGGCTGATGGAACTCAAGGCAATGGGGAAGTAGGTCAGTATTTGAGCAAAATAAGGTACTGGGTACATTGGGGCTAGCTTTTCAGACACTGAGAGAACAAGAGGTTTTACTGCATATTTTTTGTCAGAATGTGTTAATGACCATCACACATATACACTGGTGTCGCTGGGGGGGCGCCTCAGGGACCTCAACTCCCCTGAAACTCAGGGCCAGTCCCTGAGTAGCCTGCCACTAAATTGCACAGGGGTGCACCGTTGTGCCCCTGCAAAGGGAATGCTGCTGGGCCACAGCCTGTACCTGGCTGGAAGACAGTCTTCTGGCCAGTAGGGAGCTGCCCCAGGCTGGGGCTGGGAGTTTCTAAAGCTCCCACCCTTGCATGACCCTGCTCTGAGCATGCTCAGAGCAGGGTCATGCCGGGGGCCTCAGCCACTGCTGCGGCCCCACTTTCCCTCCAGCGGCCAGGTAAGGTAGCTGGGATGTGGGGTGGCGGGAGTCCGGGGGCAGGCACGCCAGCCCAGCGGGAAAAGGGCGTGGGGGAGGTATTCAGCCAGGGGCAGCGGGGGCCAGCGGCAGGACCGGGGGTTAGGGAAGGGCTTGGGGGGCCACCAAGAGGGTGAGGGGAAGGGAAAGACTAAAGGCCCTGGTGGCCCATGCGGGCTGGGCCCCCCCCTCTAATATTTATCTGTAGCAATGCCCCTGCTTATATTATATATAATCATCTACACCCTGCATCCAATAATACATTAATTTTTACCTAAAATAGTTTTGCAGAACATATGGTCATTCTGGAAGCTTGGTGCCAGCTGTAAGAAGCAAGTTGTGAAATGGTGGGACCCCAACAACTCACCCAGTTCCACACAATAAGTCACTGCAGGACTCCTTGTTTGTTTTGCCTATTCATTGTGTTTCAGCATTTGATCCAGTTAGTTCTTTGTGTTCATGCCAACTACGCTGCTAATTAAGAATCTGACTTTTTTTGTGATGTCATTGAAATCTATCTATCTATCTATCTATCTGTCTATCTATCTATCTATCGTACATTTCTTAATTTGCTCATGTTGACATCATTGTCCCCCAGTCTCAGTCCTACTGAGCTACAGAAAAGGCAGTAGACAGTACACAGCAATCAGAGCAGACCCTCCAGACATCTTTGTTGTTCAGGGCTTTATATTTGTGTAAAAACATGAGACATTTCCTCAGTTTTTCTGTGGAAAACTAATATTGGGCTAGGTTCATACTCTTATCTGAATATAGTAGCAAACAAAGATAAGTATGAGACAGAAAAAACAAGATCATCCCTAGGGGAGTGGAGCCCAGCACCAGTTTGGGGGTGGGGGGTTCATCCACCCTGCACTGAGGGGCAGGGCAGACTGGCCAGGAGGCCAACTCTGCTTTCCTGCTCCACCTCTGCACCAGCTGCTCCACCCTAGGGGTGGGATTGGCTGCCCCAGAGGCAGTGCTCTATGCTCCTGCCCAGCCTTACCTTTGGCTTTCTGCTGAAGGCAGTGTCTGGGGTGTGGGGCAATGTGGCCTGTGATTTCAGTGATGACAGTCATCAACACTGGGTGTCTTTCCAAGAATTTATCTATATAATGAGACAAAAATGAGGGTGTGATTTCTAAAGTTCACTGTTTTACACATAATCTCATCCATATAGACCAGAGGTCTGCAACCTGTGGCTCCAGGGTCACATCCAGCTGTTTGGCTGTCCACTTGTATCTCTGGACTCCCCGTGGCCACCAGGGAACCCAGTTCCAGGCTCCCTCCCCCACCACGGGGCCCTGCAGTCAGCTCGACTGTGCCTGAGGCTGCACCCATTGTGGCTCTCAAAATACTTCGTTATTAAAGGGATTTTTTAAACTGGCTCTTCTTATCTTCAGGCTTGCCAATCCCTGATGTAGACACTGCTGGTGTGCTTTAATGTAGTGTTGTTTCAAACAGTACAATCTTAAAATGCAGAAGGGAATATTTAGTGCACATCAGCAAAAAGAGACTACATGGACCAATTAATGCTCAGAACCTGAGGAAATTTTAGAAATCACACCCCCATGGAACATATTATCCCACCATGTAGATAAGCAAGCCCTCAAAGACTTGCTATAGTTTAAACCAGGGATCTCAAACTCAGATCGCCATGAGGGCCACATGAGGGCTAGCATATTGGCCTGAGGGCCACAGTACTGAAACCATTTCATACAGCAGGGCCACCAGCTCATTTAATTAAAAATAAATTTAAAATAATGAATTGACTTCAAAGTGATTGTAAATAGAATTAATTAATTGGCTTTAATTGATTGAATTTGTATGATTTTAATTGAAATTTAATTTTTAGAAAGATTTTTAATAAAAATAAAAATGTTTAAAGTTTTTTTTTAAAAAAAGGAAAGAAGGAGGAGAAAGAAAGAAGGAAGAGAAAGAAAAAAAGAAGGAGGAGAAAGGAAGAGAAAGAGGGAAGGAAGGAAGAGAAAAACAAGAAAAAGAAAAAAGGGAAGGAAGGAAAAGGAAAAAAGAAATGAAAGAGAAAAGAAAGAAGGAACAAATAAGGAAGGAAGAGAAGAAAGAGAAAAGAAAGAAGAAACAACTAAGGAAGGAAGAGAATGAAAGAAAAAAACATGGAAGGAAACAAGAGAAAGGAAGAAAAAAAAGAAACAAGGAAGGAAACAAAAGAGAAGAGAAGAACAAAGGAAGGAAGGAAAGACAGACAGAAATAGAAAGAGCTGCTTGCAACCCCAACCCCTGAGGGAAGGCAAGCAGTGAGAGCTGGCACCCTGGCCCCGGCCTGGGACCTCAAGCCATTGCTAGGAGCCGGCCCTGCACCACCACTGGCACCCCACGTGGTCGAGCTGCACTGTCAGCAGAGGCCAGCCCCAGCCAGGGCCTACTTTGTGCAGGGCAGGCCAGCACTGACTCAGAAAAACCTGGCTGCTCCATAATAGAGGCAGGGAGATTCAGCCCAGAGGCCAGGAGAAACGCTCCTGGCCTTAGCAGGGCAAAAGGGCCACGGGTGGGGGCGGAGGCATGGCCTGGCCTGGAAGCACTGCGATAGCACTTGTGGGTGGGTGGCAGGCAGGCACAGCCCGGTTGCCAGCTCCCAGCCAGTGGGCACAGAATGCGGGGATTGGGACCTCCTGAATTCTGCGTCTGTTGAGGGCTTCAGGCAATAATTTTGAGAGCTGCATGTGGCACATGTGTTTGAGACTCCTAGTTTAAACAGAAGTTACGGGTGTGCTGAAGAAACTGAGTGAGTGATGTCATATAGTCTTTGTTATCACTAGATGATCATAATGCTCCCTTCTGATCTTAAAATATATGCAGATCTGGTAAGCCACATGCAACATCCAGAGGACTGCTTTGGCCCTACCTTTTATCTAGAAACCCTAATGAGCTTCAGAATTTTCTTGGTGAGCGTTCTCCAAATTAAAACAAAATAAACAAAGTTAAGATTTGCACCACCTAGAACATCATTCTGTCACCTCACTCCAAAGTTTCTCTCTTGCATCTATCAAAGCCCACACAACCCAGTGACTAGCCAATAACTTATCTGAGAGGGAGTGGGCTTCATTATCAATCACCAGACAGGCTTTATTTATAAAGTAAGTGTTTAAATAAAGTTATCTGCAGATGAAACCTGTCCTGGTGGCTGACGGGACCTGTAGTCCACTCATAAACAGCTACATTTAATTGCACAAGCCTAAAAGGACACGAGACAAGTGAATTCAATCTCTCTGAGGTCTACACAAAACACTTTTGTTTGTTTTTTTGTTTCCTCTTCCTGCACTTTCATGAAATTCGGAGATGTTAAGGAATTTCATGTTTCTTTTCTGGGAGTGTCAGAGGAGGAATGGCCTCCAGATGTCTATTTGGGCTTGAGGATGGTGCTAATGGCTGTAATATTTTGCTTTTTAATTTTGAGGAAGGCAATGGAAGCCTGGCCCAAGTCTTCGTAGTTTACATATATTATTAATTTCGGCTCTGATCTTTCTTGGATGTGCAGATCACAATCCTTTGCAAAGTATAAGTGGCTGGGTGACCTTCACAGAATCCTGATCCTCATTATGAGTACTTGGCTCAATCACTTCGCTCCTTTCTATGAAATATAGCAGATCTTTAACAGAACTACATAGTTTCTCTGACTTACAGTGCTGCTTTGTTAATTTATTATTACTAAACTTAAAGGTTTCAAGACTATCATAATAAGGCACAAAATTAAAGCACAAAGGTAAAATTAATGGTTTGAGTCAGATAAGGATATGAAAGTTCACAATCATTTGTGAAGTTTATCTGCACATACCCAATCCTTTTTGTCAAGAAAGGGGGCTAGAAATCTTGTGCCAACAGGCTTGTCATTTATTGTTTTTCACACCTACCTCCTTCAGTCTGTGAACAATGCCAGACTCACCCGCCCATTTGTCAGCATGTCATACAGAAGTTCACACACATCCTCCCATGCTGCCTCTTATGCATAGAATGCTTCACTGAACTAATTCAAGAGGCCACTATCCTTACTTCAAGATCTATAAAAGC
Organism: Podocnemis expansa; assembly: GCA_007922195.1. Taxonomy (NCBI): domain Eukaryota; kingdom Metazoa; phylum Chordata; order Testudines; family Podocnemididae; genus Podocnemis; species Podocnemis expansa. Next base: position 7,454,168 of record ML682066.1, read on the forward strand.
ATCAGGTGGTAAATTATAGCTGTGTTGAGGAAACAGCTGATATTTTCTTTACCTATTAATAATAAAGGTGCAATTCCAAGTACAGGTATGTACATAAAATACTGTACATGTCTGATTGTATCCCTCGCCCCCCTGCATTCACATCCTTTATTTTTTTTTTATTTTTAAGCTCTTTGGGGCTGGAGATGGGCATTAAGTAATTTATATTTGTACTTCTCCTAACAACACAAGTGTTCATATATAACTCCTCATAGAGGAGCCTCAATCCTAACTAAGGTACTTAGATCCCATGGTATCAGATGAAATTAAATAATGAGGAATTTCAATATAGCCTGATTCTGGTTGGGTTCAAAATGCTATGTTGCAAAAAACCAAGCTCATCTCAAGGTATTTTGGATCTCCTGCTACATGTTTCACTGGAAAAAAAAATAAGTGGAAAGGTTCACAAGAGCAAACAAGAAAACACTCTGAAGTTAACTCTGAGTACTGAAAAGCTTGTTAATTATTTGGCCTACATGTTCAGGATTCTTATTGTCGTTTTTTATAAACTAAATAAATTTTGGCCCAGGTAAAGATACCTGGCAAATCATGAAAATAGCCCCATAGAATCCTACAGAATTACTCCCATAAATAAAGAGAACAAGATTTGGGTCTTGGGCTGTTATTAATTCCATTTTAAAAGTACGGCCTTATTTTAAAAGAGAACTTTAAAATATGCCAGAATCATGTAACATTCACACACTAAAGTCAATATCGCAAAGCATCTTTTGCTTTTGAAACATAACTGCTGTCATAATGACCATCTGCTGGCTGTAGGTTTCTAACATTCCCTGACCTATGACATTTATGACAAATTACGCACTAAAGTGCTAGAGACGGCTTGTTAAAATGAAGCCTGAGGCCCACAAGTTCTCAACCCCTCTTGTCTTTAAAAGCATGGGTTAAACGGGAACAAGAAGCAGTTTGGACAGAAAACAGACATGGCAACGGCTAACAGGAAATGAAATCGTAATCCTCTAACCCTTTGACTTTTGCAGCTTGCTGCACAGCAATGTGCTTTCAACCATTAAACTACCTTAACCTTCTGAAGAGCCAAATTAGTTCAAATTGACTGAAAATTTGCACATCACCACACAAGACCTGACTGATTCCTATTTGAAAATTGCATGGAAGACAGCAATTTAATGTAATATTTTTAACCAACAAAATACATCTCACTGTTACCTCTGGTGCACAGTGAAATTGGTGTCATATAAAAGCAACGTGAAAAAACACTTTCAAAGTCAGAAAGTTCACCTAGCCATAAAACATAGTAGTGGGAGCTGGATTTAGATAGCTTTAGAATTTCTTCAGAACTGACTAAGGCTGAAAGGTAAGGCAGAAATTGTCAAAAACATTTCTTTAGAATTAATCAATCAAACAAACACCACCACTTAATTGTTAGAGGCTGTACAGCTCTTTCTACTACATTAGTTCTGTGTTTAGAGTGCCAAGACAGTAGGATCTGAATCTGAGCTTGAAAGTGCTATATTTCCTTACAAAAACTAAACAAATTAAATATTGATTTTTTTCAGACATGGACTCCCTGTAGTCTTTAAAAGTGCCAGACTTTGTGAATCCTTAGTCACATGATGTAAAAGAACGTGGCACAGAAAAGTCAGATTTTCAAAATTTTTGGCTAATTACGTATGTACAAAATCTGTTGGCAAACATACTTATTCTATGCACACTATTACTGTGACAGTGTGCACAGAGCACTTAAGTGCACATGCTGATCAGCTGGGCATCTTTGTACTGATTTATCCCATTTGCCCATGGAATGGCAGAATTAAGTGCACATTTTGCTTACACCACTACATACCTAATATTCTGGAAACTTTACACCAAGATACAAAGAAGACACAATTTCTGAATGGCAGGGGGAACAGTATTTGAAGAACTTAAGAATCCTGGCAAAACTTTTTGTTGTTATCTAGTCAGAAGTAAACCCCGTAGTCTTTAAAAAGTCCCACAGAATATTTATATGTTTTAGCCAAGATGTAACTATGAAAAGCAGTATGAGTTCAACATGCATAGTATAACTTTACCATACATGAACCCATGCAATGTAACATGATATCAATGTATATATCATAATATATGCAATGTTTCTTTAATGCATAGTGAAGATCTGTAATGAACTTCACACTTCTTACCCAGAATGTTACGTGAATCAAAAGCCAAACCAAATACAGTATTTAAGAAAAAAAATCAACAGCACCAACTTTTAGAAAAGGGCTGCAGGAATATTTGTATGGTGCTAAGGGGAGGGTGAAATGGGAATTTTTAATTTCTTTCTCCCCTGATCCTTTTTTAGAAATCCTTATTCTATCTTATTCCACATCCCTAATATTAAGTGGTTAAAACCATAAACAAGTAAAACTCCACCCCGTGTATTGTATTGTGTTATTTCATCAATACATGTTCATACTGGGATATATCAACATGACATAGCAACATCACCTGAATAAATGCACTTAAACCCAGAATCAACATTGCAAGCAAACAAACAGATAAAATGATGAGAAAGTGCTGCATAAAAGTTTGGAGTGTATTCCAAATTTAAGATGCTTATCAAGCCTATGGATGTACCGTCCGAGATTTTATAGACCTTTCTGCTCCTGTGTCTCTCATCATCTGTTGCCATTATAAATAAAGACTGAGAGCTTGCTACCTTTCCAATGTCTTTAGGGAAAAGCTGGTAGATGTAATTGATGCTAGTATCTTGGCACTAGGGAGATATCAGGCCTGCTCTCCTGTCTGCCAATTTCTGGCACTTCTGTCCTCAATGCACCCTCCCAGTGTTCACCCCTCTCTTTTTCTCATTCCTACACTCAAAGTCAATACTCTTCCATCGCCTGCCAGTCTCCTCATCTCTTCTATTCTATTATCTGTGTTGTCTCCTATTCTTGTTCCCTTTGTAGCCCTCCCCCCGCCCCCACAGGTCTCCTCCCTTCTGAGAACATCTTTTTCCTTTACCTCCATGTGGTCTCCTCTGTTTCATTCTTGCATCCTTCTTCTGAAATACTTTTCCCCATTTGGATTTCTTCCCCCCGGTGACCTCCTTTTTCTGTTTTCTCCATTAAAAGTTGCTGCTCTCCATCCAGGTTCTTATATCTACTGATGGTCAGCTATCTCTTCTTCTCTCTGACTGGCAGCCTTTGACCCTTTCTGCCTTGGCTTCAATTTCCTGCATCAGTGCAGTGACGTTGATTTAAAGATTTGAAAGGAGCATGTATGAGGATTCAGTCAACATGAAGTGAACAGACACACATGGAAACACTTTCTCTGAATGAAGTAACATACTTATACAAAACCATTTCCCTCCCTAATTTTAAAAAGACTCATGACTGGGCACAAATTAACATTTTTATAGACTTCCAGAGATTATTTGCACTGATGAGGTTTCAAACACATGCAACTTTATTCTGGAATTCAGTACTGTAACTAGAGCTTTGAATACTCTTAGCGTGAAAAAAAATGTAATTTATAAATTGGTCATTTTTTCTACACAGATGGTTCGGACTACAAAATAAAAAAAAATAAAAATAATAAAATTTTTAGGGGCTGGCAACCTTGCCACAAGAGAGGAGTGATTATCTCTTCCAAGGTCCAGTTTTCTCTCAGTGTCCAATACTATTTCAGACATAAGCAATACTAATTGTGCCTTCAAACTTTTTTGCTTTCTTCTCTCAGTAGTTTTGCTTATAAATTTTCTTGAGTTCCTTCCAGCATTATTTACAAGCATGGTAGGCCAAGATTTCAAAAGTGAATACTGATTTCCAATAGCTCAGGTTTAACATACTCCATCTGAGACATTTTTATAAGGCCTGATTTTAAGAAAGTACTAAGCACTCACACTTTAAAAATCAGACTCCAACAAATGTCTCAAATGTCCAAAAACTGAGAAACCATTGGGTCACTGTGCAAAATATCTACCCCTTAGGTACTCTGAGATTTATTGTTGCCCGCAGCAGCTGGATAGTGTGGGAAGACAAACTACACTTTAATAGCAATAGAGGAAAGGGATTTCTATGCTATTGTGGTCAATGAGTCACATCTTTTCCTTTTTACTCATTGCTTAAGACAAGTCTACAACCACAAGATAAAAAATGGGGCTTAAAAATGTCAGAGGTATCTGGGAATGGAGACTAGGCGAATGGATCCTCACCCCAAAAATCCCAAACCAATAGCTGCAGTCCTCTGGTTAATATGTTGGCCATTGCCTGACTATTGTAGTTTTGTGAAAAGATGATGGACCATGACATGAGTTTTGCTTTCTAAAGCAAAGATATATTATGGCATCAAGATCAATTATTTTTTCTACAGAGCCCATAACAATGGGACTATTGCTATTAGCATATGGCATTACATGATTTTATGTTTAATATTTCAGAAATTATAAATTTGTTTTCACAATGTGTAGAATTCAATATAAAATGTCACCCCTGCAAAACAATCAAGAAGTCTTTTACCTTAAATTGAAGTTTCTTGGAGATGAAATAAAGTGCTCATGGCTAGCTCTCTGGTACACTGATTGCAATCTGCTAAACACATCATACCAGCCATTACATATGTTTTTGTGTCCTTCATATGAGACTGTCATTGTAGACACAGATATGGCAGCAATTTTTTATTGCATGAAATCCTGCAGTGAGATTAACTAAGCTAATTTACTTCTTCATGTACCAGCAAGGACCTTGTGGCTCAGATGGAATTCAGCACAAGGAAAAGAAGGTTGTTTTACAGTTACTGCCCTTCTGTGTAGTTCCTAGAGGTGGAAAAGAACATCTTCTCATTTGATCTCAGAGCATTTGTACAGTCAGGAACTGCTGTGGGAATCTAAACATGGTTACCACCACTGTTCCCTCTGAGCTGTGCACGTGTGCGCATGCACACAGGTCATGAAACCTGCGCACACAACTAAATAAAGTGCACACCAAAAAATTCAATAGTGCTAATATTGGTGCTCACAAAGAAATGTTTTTGCGCACACAAAGAAATTGTTTGCGCACACAGTCTGTGAGTAATTAGAGGGAATATTGGTTACCACCATCATTTCTGGGTAATGCCTCCCACTTTTGGGGCTGTGCTGATCCCATTAGTTGCCATGACGTAAAGATTGCTCCACTCCTGGGAGCTCTTTTGCTGCTAGTGCCCTCTATCAGGGTCTACACTGGTATAGGCACTGTGATAAATCATTGCACTTTTTTTCTACTTTTTTTTTTTTGTTTGTTTTTGGTTTTTTTGAGACTTTGGCACTCTCTGAATTTGGGCAGACTTTTTGTTACAGTGAGGTTTTACAACTAGCATGCTCTGTCAGACAGAAAATGTCAAAGAAAGGCTTTTATAAATATCATCCAAATGCAAGTGATAGCCAGAGCCCAGCTGTCACAGGCTTCTTTCACAGATGCTTTGATACTGTGCCCATTCAGCCCTTATCCAGTGAGGCAGCCGGAAGCACTAAGGAACACCCAAGGTTATACCCTTGTGGTATAGTCTCCCTGATTTGTATTGGAATGAGAAATTAGATCTCTAAACTGTTGAAGTCTGCTGAGAAAGTACAGTCAGAACAACTGAGTGTTTAATGTTCCAAAGGGGCAGCCAAGTTAATGTAGTTCAGCAAAAAAAGCAAGGAGTCCCATGGCACTTAAAGACTAGCAGATTTATTTATCACATGAGCTCTCATGGGAGAAAATCACACTTTGTCAGATGCTTTGAAGATGGGAGAACTTATGCTGATGCGATAAATAAATCTGTTAGTCTTTAAGTGCCATAGGATTCCTTGCTTTTTTTGAGTGTTTAATGGGCTCTTTTTCCTTTGGGAGATTCATCTAGAAGATGCTGCTCTAGACAAAGCAACCTGAAATATGGTACAGTTGAAGAGAACTAGCTTCATAACCATTGTTTAAAAAACTCAAATGGTACAGCACAGGAAATATGATATAAATGTGGAATGAACAGACACCACATTAGCATAACCACCTAAAGTTATTGCACATGCTAGGGGATAAAGATTTGTTACAAATCTAAAGAGAGACTTAATAAAAATGATAAATACCCATGTTTAACAGTCATGACATGACTTCTTTTTAGAGAGATGCTAAGATGTTCACACAGTGTGAGAAGGCCCAACAGAAACTTCATGAGCCGCCTTTGCTCTCGGTTTTTATCCCTGAGCACCTGTTTCCCTTCTTCTCCCTGGAGAACTAAGAGGAGTGTTATCCACACCTCTTTCTTATTATGATGATAAGTTCATTAAAAATTCTTATAGGCACTACAAGATCTATAAGGGTATGTCCACACGTACCTTTTAAAACAAAATAACACTGGTTATTTCAATTTAAGAAAGATTAGGTCCACATGACGTTTTCTTGTTTCAAAATGACAAGCTCCGTCATTTTGAAAAAAAAAAAAGAGACATTATTTCAAAATAGGTTAAATCTACTTTAATTCGAATTGTCTGTTATTTCAAAATAATGCCATTTGGATGTGTTATTTTGAAATAACCATTATTTCAAAATAACACTTTTGCCCTTCTCCTTCCCAGGGTGCCTTCCTTTTTGTATTTATTGGGTGGGGATATGGCCCAGTGAGGGGGTCATGTTGCCACACCTCCCATTGTGCCCCTCTCCTGATTTTAAATAGCAAGTCCTGTACATGGATTTGCTATTTCAATTTGAGGTTTTTGCTTATTTCGATTTAAGTTCGTTTGGATTAAGGATTTTATTTTGAATTAATTTATTTTGATTTAACTTAAATTGAAATAAGCATGTACGTGTGGACATAGCCTAACTGAAAGTACTTGATGTCAACATACGCTGAAAATTCTACAAGTTATCCTAGCAGACAAAGAATAAGGCTATCTATCATTTTGATATTAAAAGTAAAAGTTAGGTTACCACCATAGGCTCAGGCAGTGAATCATTTCTAGTATATATCATGAAAGTGTATTTCTATATATATATTTGCTTGAGCTGTGCACATATAACAACAATGGAAGGGCCTCAAAAGGAAACACTCAAAGTCTCATTGCCTTAGATGGGAATATACCAATACACATCTAAGTCCTCACTTTATTCAGCAATGCCTGGATAGCATTTCCAACTCATCAAATGCACATTCTATTAGCTCAACTCACAGGGAAAAATATACCCACATACATTCTCAAGCCTTTTTATTTCCTTAGAGTAGCATATTTTGTGATTCTCATTCACAAGTCCCAATGTTAAAAGATGTCTGAAGTTAAAAGGAAGATTTTCAAAGGCACTATAGACAGTTAGGCACCGAACTCCCATTAAAAGTTTATGGAATTGGGCACCTACCTGTCATATGTATGTTTAAGAATCTCCTGCTAAACTTGTAAATCCATATTTAGGCACCTGACAGATTTTGAAAAGCGCTTAACAGCTAGCAGCTTCTATTGATTTCAATAATCACTGGTTATTAATATCATAGAATCATAGAACTGTAGGGCAGGAAGGGACCTCAGAAGTTTATGTGGTCCAGCCTCCTGTGCTTGACAGGCATTTATCCAACCTGTTTTTAACCACCTCCAGTGATGGGAATTCTATAGTCTCCCTAAGAAATTTGTTCCAGTGCTTAAATATCCTTATAGTTTAAAAGATCTTCCTAATATCTAATGTAAATCATCTTTGCTGCACATCAAGCTAATTACTTTATGTCTTACCTTTAGTGGGCATGGAGAAGAAGAGTTCATAGTCCTTTTTATAACAGCCCTTACTTAATATATTTGAAGATTTATCAGTACTAAATATGCTCAGATTTTTTAGTCTTTGCTCACAGGTCAGACTTTTTAACCCTTTTATCAGTTTTGTCACTGTCCTCTGGATTCTCTCTAATTTGACAACTTCTTTCCTGAAATATTGCACCCAAAACTGAACACAGTACTTTAGCTGAGATCGCATCATTACCAAGTAGAGTAGGCAATTTCTCCAATTTCTTACATATGATGATCCCATTAATATACCCCATAATGGTATATTTGTTATCAATTTGTGATCCACTGTAATTCCCAGTTCCTTTCATGCAGTACTACTGCCTCACCAACTATTCTGCCTTTTGTATTTGTCCATTTTACTTTTCCTTCCTAAGTGCAGTACTTTACATTTGTCTTTGCTCAATTTTATGTTATTGTTTCAGTCCTTTTCTCCAACTTCTCAAAGTTGTTTTGAGTTCTAATCCTATCCTCCAAAGTATTAGCAACCCCTCTCATCTTGATATCATCCAAACATTTATAAGCATATTCTCTAATACCTTATCCAAGTCATTAATAAAAATAATGTATAATACTGAATGCAGGACAGATCCTTGCAGGACAACACTAGATACATCCTCCTGAGTTTGACAGTGAACCATTAATGATGACACTTTGTGTACAGTTTTTCAGCCAGTTTTGCACCCGTCTTATACCTAGCTTGCTTATGAGAATCTCACACATGGTTCTGTGCTGAAAGCCTTACTAAAAGGAAGAAATAACATGTCTGCTGCTTCTCCCCATCAATTAGGCCAGTCACTCTGTCAAAGAAAGAAATTAAGTTGGTTTAGCAAATCAACAGCTTAGACTGGTTGTTCTTGACAAATCTATGTTGACTATTACTTATTATCCTTATTATTTAGAAGTTTACAATTCGATTATGTACAATTTGTTCCAGTATCTTTCTAGGAATTAAGGTTTGGCTGGCTGGTCTATAGGTCTCTGTATCCTCTTTGTTTCCTATTTTAAAGATAGGTATTATGTTTGCCCATCTCCAGACTTCTGGGACCTCATTCATCTTCCATGAGTTCTTGAAGATAATTGCTAATAGTTTTGAGACTGCTTCAGTAAGTTTCTTAAGTACCCTAGGGTGATTTTTGTCAAGCCCTGATAACTTGAATACATCTAATTTAACTAAATATTCTTTAACCTGTTCCTTCCCTATTCTGGCTTGCTTGCATTCCTTCCCCCTTGTTGTTAATATAGTGTTAAGCATCTGGTAACAATTAAGCTTTTTAGTGAAGACTGAAGCAAAATAGGCATTAGACACCTCAAGCTTCTTGACGTCATCTGTTTTTAATGCTCATTCATTGTGAGGTAGTGGACCTACATTTCCCATTATCTTTTTCTTGTTCCTAACATAATTATGGAACTTTTTACTGACTTTTTGTATCTCTGTCTAGGTTAAAACGTGCCTTAACCTTTCTGATTTTGTCCCTATGTGATTGCACTATTCTTTTGTAGTCATCATTAACAATTTGTCCATGTTTCCACTTCTTATAGAATCCCTTTTTTGCTCTTCAGATCATTAAAGAGCTCCTGATGGAGTCCTATTGCCCCTCTTACTATTCTTTATATCATTATTTCACTTCAGGATAGTTTGCTGTTGTGCTTATAGGAACCGAGAAATGGCCAGCTCTCCTGAATTCCTTCTTCTTCTTACATTTTCTTCCCAAGGAAATTTACCAATCAGGTCTCTGGAATTTCCTGAAGTTTTCTCTTTTGAAGTCCATTGCCTTTTATTCCACTGATTGCACTCTTTCGTTTCCTGAGAATAATGAATCTATCATTTCATAATCATTCTCAGTCAAATAGACTTCTGCCTTCAGATTTGCAATGATTTTCCTCTCTGTTGGTCAAAATTATGTCTAAAGTTCCAGTCTTAACTCCTGGTTAATCCCTGCATCTTCTGAAAGATGTTACTTTCAACACATTCCAAGAACTGATATGACTGTAAACAGAAAAAAATATATACAAGTAAATCCACTTTTTTGTGAAGTATTCTATTAAAGGGTAGATTGTTATTATGGTAATATAAAAATCCAAATCTGTTGTGTCTGCTATAAACTTTAGAGTTAGGCTTTCTGCATCAGAAATATGGCTCTAGTTCTATTGTTATGCCATATCACCATAATTTGAATAGTTTCAGGAGCATGGGATTCACATGGAAATATGGAACTTTCACCTCTAGGTCAGGGGTTCAAGTCCTTACCAAGTCACTGTTGATAATGAGCTATTGGCAACTGAAGGCTGTCCAGTAGCCTGTGTGAACCATCAGGTGTTGATGGATGAAGTTCAAAAGACTTTGATTCAAATAAATATACACATTTGGGTGCTTATTCAAACTTTGATTTAACCTCTATAAAATTTGAGTCAGTCTTACAGTGTCCCAGAGACATCTGGCCAACATTGCACTGCCCTAAGCCCCTCCCAAGGGCCTTTGGTTAATTCTGTGCCATCAGCAGAGAAGCACTCAGTCACTCCTCCTCACAGTTTCCAACATACATATTCAACCATCTATGTTTGAAGACTCCTGAGACTTAAGGGCAGCACTGACTACCTCTTTGCTTGAGAGCTCACTTTAAACTGCTTGGTTTTCTCTGCAATTGTGGTCTAAAGTATATTACACGTGCCTGATAATGTGTTTACCTCACTCACCCTGACACTTCAGAGACACAATTATGGATGTTCTGCAGTGTGAGGAACCAAGATTTGGGGATGCCACAAATAGGCAATTCCAGTGTTGGCAATTTTTATAATTTCATTGGGAGTCTCAGAATATTTGGTATTTTTCTTAAAGTCCCTGCCCTTTGACTCATGTATTTTTTGGCACTTTTAGCCTTTTTTTTTTAAATAAGTTTCTACTCTTCTTGCTTGTGGAAAATGTGACCCTCAAACTACAAACATTCAGTATTTATCTCTTTTTTCCCCCTTACATGTCATGACATTTTCAAGCCGGACTCATTATTTTTGAATACTTGAGTTTACTAATACAGGGCTCCATATAATCTGCAGACCACAAGTTCCAATACCCTCAGGATTCCCCAAGTAGCTGAATTAGAGGACTGTAGGAGTACAGTAAATGGATGGAAGAGGTAGAAGACAGCTTAATCAGACAGCCATAAACTGTAATTTTTCTGGGAGCGTTTTAACAACAACTTTATTTGATGATTACATTAACATTAGCCTAATAGTGTACTCACCATGAATAATCAGGTTAGCAGTATAAAGATGCAAGTATTGCACTGCAAGAGCTTGTATGAATATTAGAGGCCCATGAATCTGACAATATGAAAGTCTACTAGCCTTTGTCCTTTTTGGAGAAAGACTGCATTAGCAGTTACAGAATGTTTCTTTGGAGTACAATTCTCAAAAGACTCTGGGTCATTTAGTAGTTTAAAGCTAATAAGACTGCTGTAGCACATCTTGTGAAGATGCTCTATGCCAATGGAAGAGAGTTCTTCCATCAGCATAAAAAAATCACCTTGCAAGAGGTGGTAGTTATGTTGTCAGAAGAAGTTCTCCCGCCAACATAGAGCTGTCCACACCAGTGCATAGGCTGGTATGATTTACATCACCCAGGGCTGGCTTATTTACACCTCTGGGCAACCTATTATGCTAACATAACCTGTTGACAAGTGTTAAGTCCTCTTGGAGAAAAGTTTACAATTTATATAGTCAGCAAATATTGTGGAGATGATATAATTGCAAAGAGTATAAAATTTTGTAATAGAAATGAATAACAAATATCACTGGCATACTTTAGTAATCTACATAATCTCTACCTCTAGCCTGTATTTTATTCCTGAATACATGTATTCACATCTGTGTGTGTGTGTGTGCATGTGTGTAACATTGCCCACCTATTATTAAGGTTGCCCCACACTTCCCAGTATAAGATCTTTTTTCAATTGCTCATAACTTTGGAGCTTTTTACCGTTTAGACTAAAACTTTCCATGCCAAGTGTCTGCCTTAAGACTGAATTTTTAGGGAAAGTGTCAGCCAGCATGGTTCAAAAATTTCTGATAGCTAGATTAAGAAAACTTACACTGGTGTATGGTATTAATATATTATGGCTACCTCTTCTTTGTTAAGTCAACTTACAGAGTCCACACTGAAAAACTCTTGTTGACTGCCTACGTTCACATTGGCAGGTGCTAGGTCAACACTTACTGGTGACCAAGAATTCTGGGAGGAGGCCTGGAGGCCAGTTAGATTGACTTAAAGGCTTCTCCCCATCTACAATAGCGTAAGTCAACTTAAAAAGGTTGACTTACATGTTAAGATGACCTTAAGAAGCTGGGCTACTAAGTTGACTTAAGGAAGTGTAGAAGTCGACTTAATAGAAGCCCAGGGTGGCTGTGCGGGTCTGTAGGTTGACTTAACCTTCCTTAACTTGACCTAAGGCTCCAGTGTAGATGTACCCTCAGTGCTGAGCAGACTACCTATGTGCTGTCCCCACAGAGTGAGTGAACATGCTTGAGCCCAGGATTACCTGGATAAAGCTAATCTTCCCTTGTTATTGCAGCTCTTAACCAAGGTAGGGCCAACCACCAGAAATGAAATCATGTCTCACCTGTGCTCACAATGACCTCCAGTTGGACCCAAGCAGCATGGAAGATGAAGCCACCTGACTTGAATGCACCAGGGACAAGAAATAAACTCAGGCTAAATGTGGGAATAGTAATTTAGGACAGGGACTTTGCTGAGCTAAGACTAGAGAGCAGAAAGAGACAATCTGTCACTAGAAATTGGGGAAGCAGAGGCTGAAAACTAGAGAGGGCAGAGACTGAGACTGAGACTGACTGAAGCCTTGGAGTCAGAAGATGGAAGGCTCTAAGGTTGGGCAAGGACACTGAGACTGGGCACCAGGGGAAGAGGGACTTGGTAATGATTAGACAAGGTGATTGGGAATGAGTGAAAGTTCAAATCAGTTGATGAGGGAGGGGGGCACTGAGAGTGGATGATGCATTGGCGAGAGGGAGACTGTAAGTAGCTGGGCAAGGAGACTGGGAACCAGTGGGTAGGGATCAGGAAGAATGGAGAGTTGGGAAGGATGGGAGACAGATATGAGAAGGAGCCAGCTGTGGAGGTAGAACTGGGACTGGGTGAGAAAAAAGACTGGAGAATGGAGCCAGAGGAGGGAGAGACTGGTAAATCTGGACAAGGAGATTGGGGACAAGAAGTCAGTTAAGAAAGAACTGAGGATGACTGGGTAAGGAGAGAGTTGGACAGAGATCCTGGAAGGGGATTCTAGTACTCATATGAAGACTGAGAAAGGGAAGGGAGGATTGGAGTCTGGAGAGGCAAGTAAAATGGAACTAAGAAAAGGAGCCAGAAGTAGTAAAGAGACACTACTGGGTCAGATTGGGGCAGAAAGCAATAAACTTGGAAGGGAACAAGCAGAAGGTTTTATGACTACTAAACTACGTTCCTCCTCCAGCTCCTGGAATGGAACCCAAGATTTCTGAGTCTCAGCATTCCTCTGCTGTCAGTAAATATCTGTGATACCCACTGGCAAAGTGTCTCAACCTCTGAGACAGGGTGCACCAGCACCCACTGGTTCAGTCAGGGTTAACCCCACACTGTAGGCCAAGGAGGCCATTCCCCCATTAGCTTACTGGGCATGCTCCAAGCTGGGACTCAGGTATAAAAGAAAGCAGTTCAGCTCAGTCAAGGTTTACCACTGAAGATGCAGGATGCTGGCTCCAGTCTGGGAGCCACCAAACCTTCAGACCAGGGCTCTGAAACTCACATTATCAGGAGGGCCAGATGAAGACTAGTACGTTAGCCCAAGGGCTGCACCATGCATGAGGACTAGTACAGTAGGCCAAGGGCCGCACCACTGAAATATTTTCATACAACGATATTGCCAGTACTGATAGTGATAGTGTTGTTATGGGCCACAAGAAATAACTTTAGGTGCCACATGCGGCCCTCAGGCCATGAGTTTGAGACCCCTGATCCAGACCGTGGTAGCCAAACATGCCAAGAACCAGGTAAAGACTAGGACTCCTGAAGGTGCCTGAGAGTGATCAAGACTGCCAAGAGCCACTCAAGCTGAGGAACCTGAAGATGCCAGAGGCACCGAGGCCCCCATTATAGCCCCTACCCCACCCCTCAAAAAGGGGATGGAGTGCACCAGCCCTGCAACAACCCTCATCTAGCACTGCTCCACACAGAGAAAGACAATTTATTAATGCTATCATCTGTTGTCTCTAGTGGCAGAGGTCTATGAAGTGGATGTGAAGACTCCAGCTTTGCTAATGAACTATGTGGTACCTGGCCAACTTTAATTTAGGTCTCTTGTGCAAGTGCATTATGATACAGCCTTTAATTACATGATCATACAGTAATTTTTTCACAGGAGTCCTAAATCTTTCCGTGAGTAAGGTGGACTTTCTCAGGTGATGAATGAGTGTTATATATAGTAACACAGGTTCCTGCCTTGGTGCAGAAGTAGGAAGATGTGCATTGCCAGGGCATAATACAAAGTATATTACTTGTGTACATATAATTTATTTATTAAGTATGTGTGAGTATGTATATACCATAAATGTGTATACCCACAGACTTCAAATAAAAGGAACTAAGGGTAGTTACTGAGTGGCTGTGGATTGATTCAAAACATGGCAGGGCTTCTTAGGTCTAAGAAAAATAATAGGCAAACATTTTAAAAATAGTTTCTTTAATTTTAAACGGCTAAACACTGTAGTCCCTGGGAGCTGTTTGGAGGAATCTGTGGAGTACTGAAGTTACTTCCTTCTGAACTTTGCAAACTGCTTCAATAACGGATCTTACTAAAAAATAATTTTAGAAAACAAAATGCTGAACTCTTTTTTTCCTTAGCACAGCAACATTTTCATGTCTTTAGCAGTTGGTTGTGATTAGCAAAAATGGCCTCCTTTCTAAAAATCAGACTTCTCTGAGAAGATCAGCTTCTCCCAAGCTGCATCAGCTTCCAATATTCTGCTGACATGTTGACAATCACCGAAAGAATCTAAGTTCATGTGCTACAGCCTGCAATGGCCCTTGAGGGTCTACAGGGACTTAAACCTTATGAGATAGTCATATAAAATGACTTAAAAACAAAAATAAAAGAACTAAAATGCTAGTGAATAAGCATTAAATAAAATGATTTATAGAACAAGCATAATTTTGATTGATCAAGTTGCATTGCTTATAGGGATGTTGTTAACAGAATAGTCAGCTAGAATTTTTGGTTTAATTAAAAGTGACTGAACAAAATTGCCACCCTGACACCCCCTACAAATGTTTAGATATACAATTATATTGCCCCATTGCCTTTACTGAGGGACTGCTTTTGTGGAGCTCATTGCAGGATACATGTCTGACTGATGATGTACAGGGAAAACAGTGAAACTGATTGTGTGTAAATTGCCATCAAAGCACTTAACTCGAACTGCTAATACAGAGAAAAAACATATTTTCCCTCAAATTTCTCCCCACTCTAGCAATATCTAGGTGTTTTGTTTTAAACAGGCACCCTTTATTCAGAATGTGATGTCTATTTTTAATCTACTTTTACATCTAATCTAATACATAAAATGTTCCTTGAAACCTTGAGATCAGATAGAGATCTGTATATAGCATACATTTCCCTCTACCTATGCTTGAGCGAAAGCACTTGAAGCTGTACTCTTACAAAAATACAAAGGATTAATCTAAAAGGAAAGTACAGTAACTAAACATGGTCAAGAAATAAAATACTTAACCTGTCCAGAGTACCATGAGTTCTCACTCAATAGCTGATTGACTCAGTTGTTTATATTGAACATGAAGGAACTCCAAAATTAAAGATACATTCATCTACCACTAGCTCTAAGTGTGACAATTCTAGCAGTTGTCACAGCTACAGACTATTAGTTTCCCCAAAACTGTAGCAATACTCTATGAAGTGCCATTTGGGGGCAATAGTTCATTAGAAGGGAGTCATTCTGAAATACATTTGACCTGCTTTGTTAAAGAAGTACCATTGGTGCACCTAAATCTGTGTGGACATGCAAGAAAATAAGAGGTCAAAGGTATCATGTGATCATTAGTGTATTTATTTTATTGGAGATTTTGGAATTGCCAAAAAGAGGGTTTAATATTTTCTTTTTTCTGAA
This sequence comes from Podocnemis expansa, assembly GCA_007922195.1. Taxonomy (NCBI): domain Eukaryota; kingdom Metazoa; phylum Chordata; order Testudines; family Podocnemididae; genus Podocnemis; species Podocnemis expansa. Next base: position 7,470,114 of record ML682066.1, read on the forward strand.
AATGGAATCTTCCTCTGGGCATAGAACCAAGTGCCAAATTTTTCTAACACCTTTTTGAGGACCAATTGTGCCACTTTGTGAAGCAGTATTTTACAAAAAGCCCTATTGAAATCAATGCAGAATATATATATATAAAATAAATACAGAATATATCTGGCACCATTGAGTCAAAGTTGGCAAAACCATAATTGTCATTTCATCTTGTGAAAAAATAAAACTTCTTTTGAAATCTTTTTTTTCTGTTTCAATATTTTAAAAGTTCTCATGCCAACAGCTAATCAGAGACCAAGTACTCTGCACAGCTATTCACAAGGCTCAGTTTTCAAGACATAAAAGTTCAGTTTCTGTTACTCAAAATGAAAACGGTATCCCCTCATATTCCATAGTAATTAAAATGTTAATTAGTCTGAGAAGTTTTGTCACTTTTCTTAAAAGCTTAAAATTTCAACATGTGAACACTGGGTTTTAAAAGCCAGGAGTCTCACAGTAGGAGAAAAAATCTGCAAGACTGGATAATGCCTTTAAAATACTCAGACTCAACAACACAAATATGTTTTTGGACCCACCAGAAGGAGTTAACTGAGATTAATTGCATTTTTTTTTGTCTCTAATTCATTTCATGATTAAGATTTCTGACTCAAGGAATTGTCAGTATAAGATAATATATCAAAGTTTAAATATCAGTAATAAAATGGTACAGGAAGATATTGTGACTACTTAGAACTGAAAGCATTTTATTGAAAATGGCCTTGTTGTATTTGGCAGCTTTCCATGACCTCCTACTGTTGACAAAACTAGCAGCAATTTCCATTTCAAGTGTACCAGAAGACGATCCTGCTCGGCAGAAGCTGATGCTTTAGAGCGTTTACAGGATTTATCTCTAAATTAATATTTTCATCGAACACACTCACTATACACCTTACATAATCTTTAAATTATAGGAAACTGCTAGAAGGGTATTCTGAGAGTTGGTTGCTGAAGTAATGCTAGAGATTTATAGCTCTCTGAAGTCGACATTTGTGACTGACCTACAGCACACCAGGGCTGCTATTTCCCTTTCCTGATTCATGATAAGTGCAGCTGTCTCCAAATAAACCTCCAGAGCCCATTAATGCCCAGTTCATTCCCTCATGGTAAATATGCACATCTCTTGCCTCAGTTTTTGATGCCCAGTTGCTGTTAACTTAAATAGAAAATTAGGTTTTCTATTTCTGTTCCCCCCCCCAAAATACATTCTTAAAGTACCCAGGTGGGGGTGACTATACAAGAATTCCCTTTAGAATTCATGTTTCTGTCTAAATATGGAGCATTTTTGGGAAAAAAATTAAAGCAACTAAAAACAGGAAAATTATATTTCCTTTGGTTGATGGATTTTTAATCTCCCCTGGTGTGATCTCCTAGTTTCCTTGCCTTCATTGCATGCAGTATACACAAAATTCAACTAATTAATAAGCCCATTTACAGGATGTTATGAACGTAAATATTAAAGGAGAAGAGAAAGCAAAATTCTTAAAATGTGAGAAAAGGCAATGTACATTTGTCATTTCTTCCTCAATTTGCTTTTCAGTAATAAAATATACATTTTTTTTCAACTTGGAAAAATTATTAGTGGCAAAACATTCAGCACAGAGCTTTGTCTCTTCAGAGATGAAGTCTTTGTTTAAACATCAGTGATGGAGTTTTTGTGCCATTGTCTAATCTGTCAGATTAGATGAGCATGTGTATTTAGGGGTGCAAAGATGTGCTGCCACACCTGCTGTGCAAAGCTGTGAATTCACAACTCTTCTGACTATTAAAATGTGTTGTGCTGGGAGCTCTTTTGTTGTAATGGAACTGTTGGTGGTTGCGTGTTTGAAGTGTCACAAGTGTCAGGTCTTATTACAATCATAATAATCACTTCAAAATAACCTCTTATTCTGAGCTTTTAATGTTAATGTGCAGCAAATTAAAGGTTAGGTATCTAATAGATTTTGTGATCAATTGATGCTAGACCATGTTTTGATAAAGCAAAACAAAAATCTGGAAAGTCTATTAATTGAGTATAATTCATTATTAAACTGGAATATATTAATTTGAAGCATAAATTTTAAAATGATGCTATATTAATCAAAAGGATGACAAAGCATTAAGGTGATATTTTAGCAAGTGATCAATTTATTTTATGGAGTTATTTATTTAGGGTTATATGACTTTTGACATTTAACATAAACCAGTGTTGATTCCTTCTTTTTTTTGTTTTGTTTTGTTTTGTTTTTACTGATTTTCCACAGTAACATGCTCCCCTTTTTTTGTTCTGTTGTTCTATATACAGCAGAGATGATCTTGGCTTCAAAGTTCATATCAAAACAAACAAACAAACAAAACCCAACATTCAGCAGCAGTGTTTGAATCCTGGGGTTTTTTCCAGCCTGTTACAGTGAAGGTATATACAACAAGAAAATCTGATCCAGCATGTCTGAACATTTCCAAAGCTTAGGAAAGTTCAGACCTGGAGCTTTGGTTTGTGTTCATGTCTATGTAATAGCTATATTCTCTCCCTCGCACTAGACCTGTCAGATGTTTGATGTTATTTCACACAAGTGAAGAAGGTACTGCCTTCTTCAATATCTAATTGGCAATGCATGGGGAATACGGAAATATCAATTTTGTCACTAATACAAATATTTGAAGAAATGTCTATTTGACTTAGAACTACAAAGCATGTTGCAGATTTCCCTTCTCTGAATACATTTGTCCTCTGTTCACACTATATTTCTGGCTTTGATTTTTTTAATTCCAAAATTTTCTTTAAGAAAATATCTAATTATAGATTAATATTTTGGATAAAAGTTTTTGTCATAGTCAAGGTACTTTTGATCACTACTGATTAAGAAAATAGTTGATGAACTCTATAAAATTAGGTTTAAAACCAATGTGTGTTGTCACTTTTACAGTACAGAGCAGCCAGCACAGGATTAATGGACCCTAATCTAGATGGGTCTTTTTAGAGACCTACAACCAGTATGGTGTCATTAATTCACATGGTATTTGACAGTTTAGAGGTTTCTTAAACCAGCTATACCCTGAAAAAACTGACTTTTGTGCCAATCTGAGATGCACTTTATTATCAGATCTGAATTTCTATCATTCAGCTGAAATAGTTGGACAGTAAAGCTAAAATATATGAGTTCTGATTTCTTCTTAGAATTCTTGGAAACTGAGCATAGCTCTTATCATTTAAAAGCTGGAATTGACCAAGGCACCAGAAAACTTATTGTTTTATTATTTTATGAATGTTATATCACCATCCAAAATACGCCTACTAGGCTACTGGAAAAAGATAATAATGTACATAACTCCTGGGGGAAAGGGATATGAGCAAAATGATCCAAGTAATGATTGGCTCATGTTGTATTTGACCCGGCACTTTTTCCTATGTAATACAGTTATCAGTTTCCCCACAGTTGCCTCTCCACCTAATAATTGTTAGTTCTTCATTTCAGCCCTATCCTCTGAAACAATGTCCTCTTTTCCCTTTTCTTCCACTCCAAAATATATGCCCCTGTCTCCTGCCCCAGATTTTACACCAACTGAAACAATGACAGCACTGTAAAAGGCAGTCCCACATCGTCAGGGAGACTAACCAGATGACCTAATATGATTTTGTCATTGCTAGGTTCAACACATCTAAAACATTCTGATTTTAAACACTGAGGACATCCGCTATGCTATTAGACACATTCACCTAAAATTGATGCTGATTATATCAGTGTAAAAATTCAGATTAGGATTTTCGGGGGAGAAGGTCAGAGTGGTGAAAGGTTACAGTGTTACACAGCAGAGCAACACACTTGCACCAAAGGAATGGAAGAGAGCTAGCATGACTCATAGTGGGTGTCACTGTACAGACATGTGTGGCCAGATTAGCCACAGAGTTTAGTCCCGCCACTCAACATCTATCTACTAGAGCCAATTTTCAAGGTAAAGCAGTCTGTCTTCCCCTTTCAGTAAAAGTCCCAAGGGGGAGTAGTTAGAGGCAACACTGCCTAGTGCCTAGCATTCTTCAGACTGGATACCCCAAGGTGTAGAGAGGGCTTCTAAGTCAAGGGAAGTGTAAGTACTTCCTGGGCAAGGAATACCGTGGGATAGCATGCATCATTACAAGCTTCTGGATGAAAGTCCCATTTTTGAGTGTTTCTGGCTATTAAACCTGCTCATGAGATCATCAGAACAGAGGAAGAAATTTAATAGATTCATAGCCAAAATGGAAATGAGAGAAAAACCTGTCTTTTGACATCTTTCAGACATGAAGACCTGTGTCAGAAACCTCTGAATCATTGCCAACTCAGTCACAAATGCCTTTGCCACTACCCAATACTCTGATATTCCTAAAAATAAAAAAATGCCTAATAAGAGTCTTCAGTTTAAAAAAAGTACTTGTAGTTTGTATATGGGAAAACTAATTAAACCCCCCCCCCCCAAATTTGGGGAAAATTTTCTTCTGAATCTGTAATATGATTTGAATTTTGTGGTTCAGGCTTATCAAGTTGGAAGTCTGATTAGACAACAATGTCCTCTGCAAAAATTCAGAATGACACAGCACTTAAAACCAAAAAGATAATGGAGATGTGTGTTAGAATAATAAAACTAGCCAAAACCAAAAACTACAAACAAAAAGGCCTGCACAAACAACCAACTTGTATGCTCAGTTCATGTATTGATCAACATTAAAATCTACTAAGGTTCCAACATGTGATAATTCTCAGTTTATGGAAAGGGAGAAAAAAAAGCTTTTGGAAATCTTACAATCAAACATATGATAGACTGTGGAATGTGCCTTCCACATTATAAATAGGAGAGAGATCATAATGCCAGGCCTTTACACAATAGTTACCGCTGGAATAATGGATTTAAGAGATATGAAGTGATTTATACCTGGGCAATGAAAGAAAAAGAATTTTCTATTGCCCAGACATCAGGCTCTTTAGACCAACCAAGAAATCTGCACGTTCATTCCAACAGAACAATACTATAAACCTGACCATGAAAACCTAGCCCCACTGAAGTCAAATGGTATAACTCCCATTGAGTTGAATGAGGGCAGGAATTTACCTCTAATCCTTAAGTGTCTAATTTCATATTGACTGTTTTCACCATCATTCTATGCTTTTAAATAAGCCATTTGATAATTCATATTTTTTTTAACACATCTCTAAATCTTGCTTGAAATGATTAGGGGAAATCCCCAGCTCTCCATTTATAAAGTGAAATCTTTGCTGTAGGTTCTCTTTTGTTTAGCTCTTTGCAAGGAGAGAGACATGATTACCTAAACCAGATAAAATTTAGATAGATAGATAGATAGATAGATAGATAGATAGATAGATAGATAGATAGATAATTTATGTATTAATATTATTATATTTATATAATATAAATTTTATCTGGTTTAGGTAACCATCTCTTTCTCCTTACAAAGAACCAAAAAAAAAAAAAACAACTTCCTACTTGCCATGCCTTAGCATAATGAACAAAACAGAATCTGATGATGTTGTGTTTAACTTAATCTTTTATCATTCTAACTGATAAATGAATATGTTCCTGCAGCTAAGAACTGAACAAAACAAAAATATAAAATTTTAATAAAGAATATTTGAAAATATATATTTTTAAATTAAAAACAAATATTTGACTATCATTACTTAAAAGCCTAGACACTTTCCTATTTCCTAATGTAAAAACTGCAACATATTTGAGAAATACAAACAACGTGAAAATTATTTACCTTTTTTAAAAATATTTTCTTTTTAAGGAAGTCTTCATAAAAATTCCTAGAATATACTTCTTTTTTTAAACCATCTTCCATGTTTAATAACACTGCAACAAAACTGAGGAATCAGTGAAAAGTATAAAGAAGCAATCATATTTTGTTCTTGTTTTCATATATGCCACTACATTCAAGTCAAAGGGATGCCTATACCTTGAAGCAGACTTAGTCCCTTATGTTTAAACCACTTCAAGTACACAGATGTGATGCTAACAAAAGCTTAGATTATTAACACTGAAATAATGCTTAAAATCTAACTTCCTATTTTAGAGACGAGCCAGTTTCACTCTATTTAGTCTCCTGCATCAGCCTCAGTGATGCAATTTGGGTTGCAAAGAACTGTTTAAACCCAAACAAAACAAAATAAAATATTTCCAATGAAATAGTTTCATGAAAATGCTTTTATGTGTGTTAATTCTTTTAAAAACAAAATCCTTTTTATAGCAAAATCAAAATTTGGGGTTTAAGCTTCCCAAGAAGTTCTTTTAATCTTGTAAACAGTAAAAATATATAGAACATAGTGCTCTCATAATTCTATTTTCTTGCTTTTTTGGTCATCACATACTATGTATTTTAAAACTCTGAACACACATTTAATTTAACAGAAGAAATATAAAATGATTTCCCTCTTTTCTATGAAATTAATGAAAACTTTCCATACAATGAATCCTAAGGAAAGAAAATACTAAAAAGAAAGATATAAGCAATTGCTATTGAGTATTATATTTGCTATACAGTATATCTGGATCACCTAGTAGGAATCAATATTCTGACTTACATTTTTATGTGCCAGATTAGTCTTTATATTTGTTTTGATAGAAAAGCAGGCAACAGTCTATTTCATGGACAATAAATTCAAGATAGTAATGAGGAGATAGCATTGCCTCAGCTAACTGCACCCAGATTGGAGGGTCACATATCTGACATAGTTCTACTATGGTCCTTAATGAATCTATATACTTGATTAGAGTTATTGTCTTTTTTATGGCACAAAATAGCTTTGCATGGAAAACTGGCTCATTTAAGTAGGGTTAAGAGAATCTTTTTGCTGTTAAAGAAAAATAACCTTTACAACTTTTAAAAAGAGTTCTATACCTTTTTTGAATTACTGTACTTAAGAAATTTTCCTGAAGACTATAGCTTATTTCAAGGAAACTAATAATAAAATTAACCACAGACAGATTTTCTAGCATTAGATTTCTTGATATTGCTAGTTGTTCTTAGCTAAGCTTGACTCTTTCATCAGGAACATTTTGTTCTTGTTATATACAAAAACCTCTCTCCCATCCTTCCGAAATGGCACATTATCATCATCTGGAAGATGATGGAGACCAGTCTTTCTGACACAATTTGTGATTTCTCTTTTTCATACTTGTTTTTTTTGGAGCAGATGGCGGTGGGGAGTGGTGGGGGGAAAAGGGTGCAACACCAATTTTTCTCTCACCTACCAGGCCCTTCAGTTTTTTGTT
>ML682066.1:7482385-7512683 GCA_007922195.1 Podocnemis expansa
TGACATTTACACACACAGTGGCCGCAGACAGAGGATTTGAGCCTTATCCTATTGAAATGAATGGCAAAACAGGGTTGAGCTCAGCTCCACAAACTGGTAAATCTGACTTTTTGCTTGATTTGCAAAAAAACAAGAAATGCAATTCTCCTGTGCATTTTTTGCCTCTTCTGTTCCCACAGGTAATGTAAACATATTTCATTCTCTATCTGTGCATGCATGTTAGGGGGTGTTACTGAAGATCTAATTCAGCTTTCCACATCATTGAATCTGTATCTCAATCTTACTCATGTACTCATCAGCACGCACACTTAGAATGGAAAGTTAATGGAAACTGAGTGCAGTCAAGTGGGAATGAGGAGGAAAATACAAGGCTAAATAAAACTAAATTAAAAAAATAGGTCAAAATAGCTCCTGGCTTTTTGGTCTGATTTGGCATAGATACATAATTAACCACTTTAAAAATTCTGATTCTGTGGAATAAATGGCAAAATGACTGAAAGAGTGAAAATATGATCCTAAATCTGGTAACAGAAAAACTATAGCGGAATCAAAAAGCCCAGTCAAAAATGAAGTTAGAGAGAGAAAAGAAAAAAGAAAGCTGGACAGTAGCATGCTTAATAAAAATTGCAAATTTTCCTCTAGGAACTAAATACTTGTGTGATAGAAATTAGCTGGGTTATTTACACTTACTACAGAGTGATCTGCTTTTGCCGCTAAGAACGGAAAGAGTGGAGAAAGGAATTCATATATGCTATTATGATAAGAGAGGTAAAAAGGGAAGATATGAAGGGTCATGTCTACACTAGAGGGCTCAGTTAAGTCAACTTAACAAGGTCAACTTAAAGAGTTCCAGTTGGTTTAAGTTGCCTTTATAAAGTTGACTTAAATGACTCCTGCCTTAAGCCAACTTTATTAAGTCAACGTCAATGGCCACATTTTGTTAAGTTGACTTAATAAAGTTGACTTAACCCTTAAAGTTGACTTTAAGGGTGACAGTTATTAAGTCGACTTAAGCAAGTGCTTAAGTGTCCATGGAATTGGTTGTGTTGACTTAGCCAAAATGACCACATGGTACATCCTTTTACAGAAGTTGTGTCAAAGAAAATACGCTAAGAATTAAGAACATAAGAATGGCCATATCGGTCAGACCAGTGGTCCATCTAACCTAGTTTCCTGTCTTCTCTCAGAGTGTGGTGCTAGATGATTCGGAGGTAATGAACAGAATAAGGAAATTATTGAGTGACCCTGGTTTCCAGTCCCATTTTCAGACTTGGAGACTAAGAGACACCCAAAGCATCGGGCAGTATCCCTGATCATCTTGGCTAATAGCCATTGATTGACCTATCTGCCATGAACTTGTCTGATTCCTTTTTGATCTCAGTTATGCTTCTGCCCTTCATAACATCCCCTGGCAACAAGTTTCATGGGCTGATTGTGTATTAAGTGATGTAGTTCCTTGTGTCTTATATTTTCTGCTTACTAATTTCATTGGGTTATCCCTGGTTCTTGTGTTATGTGAAGGGGTAAATTACACTTCCCTAGTCAAATTCTCCCCATCATTGATGATTTATAGGCCTCTATCATTCACCCCCTCCTTCCCCCCGGTCATCTTTCTCACAAGCTGAACAGTTCTAGTCTTTTTTAATCTCTCCTTATATGGAAGCTTCCCATACTCCTAATTTTTTTTTTTTTTTTTTGCCCATCTTTGTACATTTTCCAATTCCAATATATCTTTTTTGAGGTATGGCAACCAGAACAGCTTCCAGTAGTCAAGGTGTGGGTGTACCATGGATTTATATAATGGCATTATGATATCCTCTATCTCATTATCTATCTGTTTCCCAATAATGTTAACTTTTTCCCTCCTTTTTGGAAAGATTCTAAACATTGAGCAGACATTTTCAGAGAACTACCTACAATGACACAAAGATCTCTTTCTTGAATGGCAATAACTAATTTAGGCCCCATCATTTTATATGGAAAGTTCGGATTATGTTATCTAATGTGTATTACTTTACATTTATCAATGTTGAATTTTGGTTTTGCCCAGGTACCCAGTTTTGGAAGATCCCTTTGTAACTCTTCACTATCTGGTGTGGGCTCGATCTTGAGTAATTTTGTATCATCTGCAAACTTCACACTTCACTTTATCCCTTTACAAGATAATGTATGAAAACATTTAACAGCACTGGCCCCATACTAGGTCCTTGGGGAACCCTCTTTTTAACCTCACTCCACTGTGAAAACTGATCATTTATTCCTACTCTTTGATTCCTGTCTTTTAACCAGTTAACTAGTCTTTGGTGAGGGACCTTACCAAAGACTATTAGCACTATTAGGATGAGCTGGTTGGGGTTGGCCCTGCTTTGAGCAGGGACTAGATGATCTCCTGAGATCCCTTCCAACTGAAATCTTCTATGATTCTATGGCATTGCAAAGGCTTCTGTCAAGTCCAAATACATTATATGCCTTGTATTAGCCTTGTCAACATGGTTTCTTGACCACCTCGAAGAATTCTAATAGAATGATAAAGCATGATTTCCCATTACAAAAGTTGTGTTAATTCTTTGTCAACATTTTGCGCTTATATATGAATGCAGTAATTCTGTTCTTTGGTATTCATCGGGTTCTGAAGCTAGGCTTCAGACCTGCAATTGCCAGGATCACCTCTAGAGCCTTTTTAAAAAATTTTCTTCTCAGCAAAGGACTTGTCTTCTTAGAGTGCTCCTTCAGCACCTTCATTGTTCAGTGGCCCCCACTGACTGTTTGGCAGGTGCCATGCTTCCGATGTACTTAATTTTTGTTAGTTTGTGTCTCTTTTGCTAGTTGCCCTTTTAAAAAATTGTTTTGGCTTGCCAGTTATACTTTTACACTCGACTTGCCAGAGATGATGCTCTTTTCTGTGTGCCCCTGTAGGATCTGACTCACAATTTTTAAAGGATATGTTTTTGTCTCTCACCATTTCTTTTGCTCTGCTTAGCCATAGTGGCATTCTTTTGACTCTCTTCCTGTTTTTTCTTTCCTTTGAGATGAACATTGAGTTTGAACCTTTATTATGGTATTTTAAACAAGTTTTCAGTTAGCTTGCACACATTTCACTGTTTTGATCTCCTTTTAACTAGATTTCTTTTATTTGTGTTGGTCTTCTTTTTTAAATTAAATACTGTGATAAGTTTCTTTGATATTTTTCTCCTTACACAGATTGTGAATTTAATTTCATTATGGTGCTTATTACTGAGCTGTTCAGCTATATTCACCTCTTGGACTGGACGCTGTGTTCCACTTAGAACTACAGGAAGTATTGCCTCTCTCCTTGTAGTTCCAGAACCAGCTGTTCCAAGAAAGCCATTAATTCTGCTTTGATATGTTATGATAAAGCTGCTACTGATAGGTTAGAAACAAAGGAAGATCCATATTTAATCTCACATATACCATGATTGTAAAAAATATTGCAGATTAAATGATTTCAATGAATTTACCCTGGATTTACACAACTGAAAGTGAGATCACAATCAAACCCACTAGGGACACTGATATAGGTATATTGAGGTGGGAACATAGCATGCAGCACTGGGAGATTCTGGGCAGCGCTGCAGCCCATAGGTATTCTAGGGTGGCTGTCATGATTTAGCTGATCTCTCTCTATTCAGGGAGCTACATATCAGGCCAGGAAAAGGAGGAGATAAAGATGGATTAAATCCATGATAGGATTGGAATTCCCTCAAAGATATTTTACACTCAGTTTATCCAGAACTTACCTATTTTTGGAAGAACATTTCATTCAGTTCTCTGCGATCCAAAACACTTAGGTCAACTCCAGACTTTGTCACTTTGGTTTCTCAGGTTCAATTATTTGGAATACAGTAAAGTTATGCAGAATTGATCAAGCTCAAGAGTAGGGATAGGCATAGCGTGTACCACTCTTCCAAAGTTAAATGACAAATCTCTTCCTTTATATACATGTATACATTGCACTGCATTTAATATACGCAGAACACACATTTTGGGATTTGCTTGGTTACTTTGCAGGAAAGAATCCCTGTGCAGCATGTGCTGTCCATACATCATACACATTTGTCTACTATTTACTTCATGTCTACATTCCTAACCTATTTTGTCCATTGTTAGTAAATGGTACCCTGGGTTTTCTCCCTCTTACCTTAGCTGGCTCAGACATTCTATATTTTTAGCCTACTGACCTGTTTACTTATCTTATTCAGCACAATGTGCTGCTTTCAGCCTAATGATCGAGAATCATAGAATCATAGAATCCTAGGGTTGGAAGGGACCTCATAGGTCATCTAGTCCAACCCCCTGCCAGAGGCAGGCCCACTCCCACTAAACCATCCCAGTCATGGCTTTGTCCAGCTGGGCCTTGAACACCTCCAAAGATGGAGACTCCACCACCTCCCTTGGCAGCTCATTCCAATGCTTCACCACTTGCCTAGTAAACAAGTTTTTTCTAATATCCCGCCTCGACCTCCCTAACTGCAACTTGAGACCATTGGTCCTTGTTCTGTCCTCTGTTATCACCGAGAATAGTCGAGCTCCATCTTCCTTAGAGCATCCCTTCAACTAGTTGAAGGTTGCTATCAAATCCCCCCTCAATCTTCTCTTTTGCAGACTAAATAAGCCTAATGCTTTCAGTTTATCCTCATAGGGCTTGTAGTTCAACCCTTTAATCATTTTGGTTGCCCTCCTCTGAACTCTCTCTAGCATGTCCCTGTCCTTTTTGTAGTGGGGAGCCCAAAACTGAACACAGTAGTCTAGATGTGGCCTCACCAGTGCAGAATAGAGGGGAATGATCACACCCCTTGATCTGCTGGTAATACTTCTTTTGATGCAGCCCAGTATGCCATTGGCCTTTTTGGCAGCAAGAGCACACTGCTGACACATATCTAGCTTCCCATCCACCATGACCCCCAGGTCCTTTTCTACACTGCTGCTACTTAACTGAATGTTTCCCAGCCTGTAGCAGTGCATGAGGTTTTTCCGTCCCAGATGCAGGATTTTACACTTGTCCTTATTGAACTTCATAAGATTTTTATTGGCCCATTGTTCCAATTTATCTAGGTCTCCCTGAATCCTGTCCTTACCCTCCAACGTGTCTACTGGTCCCCCCAGCTTGGTGTCATCCGCAAACTTACTGAGAGTGCAGTCTATTCCATCATCCAGATCACTGATGAAAACGTTGAACAGAACTGGCCCCAGGACCGACCCCTGGGGCACACCCCTTGTGACTGGTTGCCAGCTAGACATGGAACCATTGATTCCTACACGCTGAAACCGTTCATCTAGCCAGTTTTCTATCCACCTTATAGTCCACCTATCCAACCCATACTTCCTTAATTTGCCAATGAGAATGCTGTGGGAAACTGTATCAAAAGCCTTGCTAAAATCAAGGTATATCACATCAACGGTTCTTCCTGCATCCAGAAAACCAGTCATCTGCTCATAGAAGGAAATGAGATTGGTCAGACATGATTTACCCTTGGTGAATCCATGCTGACTGTTCCTGATCATTTTATTTTCTTCTAAGTGTTTGAGGATGGATTCTTTAAGAATCTGCTCCATAATTTTGTCAGGGATTGAGGTGAGGCTGACTGGTCTATAATTCCCCGGATCCTCCTTTTTCCCTTTCTTGAAAATAGGCACTACATTTGCTTTTTTCCAATCCTCTGGCACCTCCCCTGTTCTCCATGAGTTTTGAAAGATAACGGCCAGCGGTGCTGCTATCTCATCGGCCAATTCCCTCAACACCCTTGGATGCAGTTCATCCGGCCCCATGGACTTGTGCACATCCAGCTTCTTTAAGCAGTCCCTAACCTGACCTTCCGTCACCAAGGGCCTCTCTTCTTCTCTCTAATCTGCCACACCCATGGTAGTGGGCTGGGAGCTGACCCTGCCTGTGAAAACTGAAGCAAAAAAAGCATTGAGCACTTCAGCTTTTTCTTCATCCTCTGTCACGAGGATGCCTGCCCCATTCAGCAAGGGACCTACACCATCCCTGATCCTCTTCTTGTTATTAACATACTTGTAGAACCCCTTCTTGTTATCCTGTACATCCCTCGCTAGCCGCAGCGCCATTTGTCCTTTGGCCTTTCTGATTTTATCCCTGCAGTCCCTAGCAATATCTTTATATGCCTCCTTGGTCATCTGACCAAGCTTCCACTTCCTGTAAGCTTCCTTTTTATGTTTAAGCTCAGAGCAGAGTTCTCTGCTAAGCCATTCTGGCTGCCTCACATGTTTATTCTTTCTCCTAATTGGAATGGCAACTTCCTGTGCCCTTAGCAGGGTTTCTTTAAAATATAACCAATTCTCTTGGACCCCTTTCCCCTTCAGATTAGCTTCCCAAGGGATCCCGCCCATCAGTTCCCTGAGGGACCCAAAATCTGCTCTTTTGAAGTCCAGGGTTTTTGTTTTGCTTCGTTCCTTCCTTCCTTTAATGAGCCTCCTGAACTCAACCATGTCATGGTCACTACTGCCTAGCTTGCCATTTACCTCTACCTCCCTGATCAATTTTTCCCTGTTTGTGAGCAGCAGGTCAAGAGGTGCAAGGCCCCTAGTTGGTTCCTCCAGCATTTTTACTAGAAAGTTATCCCCAACACACTCTAAAATCTTCCTGGATTGCCCATGCACTGCTGTATTGGCCCAGACGTCAGGGTAATTGAAATCCCCATGAGCACCAGGGCCTGTGATCTACAAGCTTCCGCTAGTTGTCCATAGAACACCTCATCCACTTCCTGCTTCTGGTCTGGTGGTCTATAGCAGACACCCACCACAACATCCCCCTTGTTGCTTTCCCCTCTCAATATAACCCACAGATTCTACTGGCACGCTTCCACTTCCATAATGGAGCTCTGAGCAGTCATAGAGCTCTTTTACATATAGTGCTACTCCTCCCCCTCTTCTTCCCTTCCTGTCTTTCCTGAACAGTTTATACCCATCCATGGCAGAGCTCCAGTCATGCAGACTATCCCACTACGTCTCCGTTATTCCTATGATATCATAGTTCCTTGTCTGCACTAGTACTTCCAATTCTTCCTGTTTATTTCCCAGGCTCCTTGCATTAGTATATAGGCACCTAAGATACCCGGTCACTTGCCCTACTTTGTCATTTTGATTTCCAGTTCTATTACATATACCTCCTTGCATTTTTTCTTGGAGTTCTCCTCCCTCACTCTCCTCATGTGTTGGCGCTTCAGTGGAACATTTAAGACAATTATTTGATTCCCCCCCCATGTTCCAACTACCTTCTCTTTTATTCCTGGTACTACAGTCCCAACACCCCCCAAGTTCCATCCCTTCCCCCAGATCTCCCACATTGCCATTTACCTGTGGGCTTTGGTCTCCTTCCCCCGTTGAACCTAGTTTAAAGCCCTCCTCACTAGGTCAGCCAGTCTGTGCCCAAATATACTCTTCCCCTTCCTTTCTGTTCATATCCAAATCCTATCTTGCAAGAAATGAGGCCTCTCTTGATGTATTAATTACTCATGTCATGCCAGGCCTCAGCTACATTTACTTCCTCTCTTCCTGGGCCTATTTTAGAAACGTAACACAGACTCTCACTCATATAGTATAAATAGGTTCGCACATATACATAAAGAATATACATGTTTTAAAATCTTCAGAATTTTAAAATAGGATAATTTTTTGTTTAATTTTTTAAAATCTTCCTATAATTATATACCACTCTACTAAATTTTTTAGGGTGGTTAAAACATAATGTTATCATATTTTAGTAAATTCTATAGGAATTTTTCGAAGGCGTGTATTTTACAGATATAGTTACAAGCACACAGTGAGGAAACTGTTTCACTATCCATTAATCATGAATTCAAGTTTCTTACAACTGCCCACTCACTGAGCCTTTGGCTTTAGAATGAACCCTAGGATTTTCACAATTGTGAATAAGGGGTTTATTCTTTCCATGCATTTCTATAATCATGTTCATGCACATGACTCAAATGAAGAATAGACCTCCCCCCCACAACGACAAACATAGCACTGTTTCTTTAAAACTATTCATAAATTGATTTTCATGAATCTATTGAAATCTTTCTTTAAATCTGTCATTGGCTAACCCACCATGGTTGCACATTTTTAATATATTGATTGGGTTGGGCAAACACTAGGCAGAGCACAGGAGAAAATATAGATATAGATATAGATATTTAAATTGCTCTTATAAAATAGAATACAATAAAAGAAATTTAAAAAAACAGGATAGAACCATCAGTTTATGGTACAGTCACTGAGCCAGATCATCAGCTGGTATAAAATGCCATAACATCACTGAAGAAAAAAAAATGGTATATTTTCATGAAGTTCATTAGGACTTTACACTGTATATCTTATATATGTCAACAGAGCCACACTGATTCACCTCAGCTGAGGATCTGGCCTAGTATGTCTTATTGCTAAAGATCAAATACATTTCACTTTGATAAATGATAATTCTGTAGAGGGCAAGGAAAAGCTAAATACTGACGGAAGGTCATTTGTTTACATACAATATGATTCAGAGCCAAACATATAGATTATGTTCACAAATTTCTAACTTCAAGAGAAAAGAGAAAAAACATTTGGGAATGTTACCCACTAAATATATAGACACAATGTACACATCCTGGTATGCAACATTCATAAACTTGCTAGCATATTTGTTACCTGAGCAGAGGGATGAATAACAGTTTAGAAATTCTGCATTCACAGTATTGTTTTGTATACATAAAAAAATGTGATAAATTTATAGAGAAATGCTGTCATATACAACATTAAACATTATTTACATTTAATTAGAGAAGATCAAATCCTGCAAAGTTAGTTCATTAGATTTCTCCAAGGCCAATTGTTTATGTAAGCACTGAATCATTAATATGCAGCTACTTCTATAATTATAAGGCTGTCAGATAAGAAACCTGCTGCCTAGGCCAGATAAAGAAACTTGGAGATTCACTCACAGATATAAACTCCAATTCGTACTGGTATAGTATATGGTAAAGCCTTACATAAAAATGCAGAATCACTTTCAGATGAAAACAGCAGACACACAAAGGAAACAATGAATCCCACTTTATTGTAGTTTGGACAGGGAAGAAAGCAGAAAACAAAATAATAATGGGAAGTTTATGCTTCAAAATGTTTTAAAAAACCAAAATAGGTTTAAATGTTGAACTGCAGCATTAAGATTTCCAAGATGTGTATGATTTCCAAGATTTCTCTGCTTTATTAAGCAAGCTTTCTCTTTGGTGGTGCTGAACTGAATGGCAAAACTTAAGGAGTCTGAGTATCCGAAAAAGGCACAAATCCAGACTCCAGGCTTTTTAAGAGGAGTGAGGAAGATACTATCACATCTTATCTAATGTTTTGTCTGTGGCCTTCATCAGCATAATTTCTTAGTTCTTCCTGATTACTTTAGATATGCATGGTAGGGTCCACAGTGGATTTCAAGGAGTTTTATTTCTTCTTTTTCCTGGTAGAAAGATGCTCTTCAAATTTACAACTGGGAGTATTGTTTTCCATTTTTTCTTCTTCCCACCCCTCCCAGCTCATATTTTTAAGCATTAACAAAAAGGAAGATCTTGCAGTAAGCCCTCAAGATGGTCAATCTTTAAATTAGGCCAACTTCCTCCAGAAACTCATTCCACAGATAAACCCTCCTCACCCAAGAGCACGTGTCTCAGACATGCAACCCATGGACCACATGTGGCCCCTACAGCTATTTTGTGTGGCCCGCAACGACACTATTGTTAGCAGTATTTGCAATATTATTGTATGAAAAGGTTTCAGCGGTGCGGCCCTCGGGCTAATGTACTAGTCCTCATGCTGCCCTTGTGGTGATTTGAGTTTGAGACTCCTGCCTAAGAGTATGTTACCTGTGGCTTTTACACACAGAGACAAATGAAACTCAGGGTGAAGACTGCTGTCTTCTAGAAAGAATCTATGGGTGAGACACCTGGGGGAAAGCAAATTCTATCAAGTTCTGAAAGCCTTCCCCTGGGAACAAGGAGCTTGCACCAGTTTAGCCCCTAAAATACATGACGTGCCCAACACCCATAAGAGACACAGGGCTGCCCATGCAGCAGCTCTACACCTGCCTCTATTCCAGATCCAAGCAATCCTGTCAGAGACTCACATACCCTGTACTGCCCTGGGGGTGCCTCTGTGTCAGATGGAAAAAGCTTTTTAAACAATTCAGATGATACAGCTGGAAGCTCAGGCTGTTACAGGGAGATGTTTTGCTGAAATTCTTTTCCGTATGCCTTATGTAATCATGATATAGTAATTACTCTCGCACAATTAGAGCTCTACATATGCATTCAGCACAGTAATTTATGAAGCTCTGAAGACAAAATTATTAGCTGAAAATGTTATGGTCATCAGTGACTATGCAGGTAACAGAAAATATAGCAAACAGAGTAAGCTATGTACTGAAATAGATGTATTTGTGCTTCCATCTCATTAATGACCCACAGACACTTTCATAATAGAAGTTTGACTAATACTCATGGAAGCAAAATTTCCCTCTTTCTAACATTCCTACAGATATCTGCACTTCCATGATGTTGTAGATAGTTTGTGAGATACTTTGGCAAAAGTTTAAATTAATTTTAATCAGTCAGGAAAACACCTGGATATCATTACATACAAATCAATTAAACTTTTGCTCAGTGACAGATGGACAGTCAAAAAAAGCAAACAAAGGTGAGGCTGCATAAGAAATTGGATAGAAAATAAAGCTTTATTGTAATAATACTATTATATATGCCTCCACACAGAATAATTTTTTGAGTTCTGATCACCCTGGTCTCAAAACAGATCCTGAGACAGGAG
Source organism: Podocnemis expansa (assembly GCA_007922195.1). Lineage (NCBI taxonomy): Eukaryota > Metazoa > Chordata > Testudines > Podocnemididae > Podocnemis > Podocnemis expansa. The sequence goes on from ML682066.1 coordinate 7,493,222, forward strand.
GTTCAGAAACAAGTCTAGAAAAGTTGGGGCATGACAAGACTTCTGTATGAAGAGTTGATAGAGACCAGAACTGTTTATTCTAGTAGAGATAATGAAAGGGGACATGCTAGAGATATACAAAACAACAAATGGCATTGAGAAGCTCAACTGAGCCCTTCTTTTAGATTTCCTCATAGTACAACACCAAGAAGACAGTCGATGAAAATGAAAGGTAACTCATAAAAATAAATCACATATTTAACCTGTGGAACTCATTGACACTGGATATTTTAAAGTTAAGTATTCACCAGGAAAGCGTATGCATGCGATTACCAGAGATAAAAAGATAGAAGAAATTCCATAGATAATATATATTTATATAGTTCTGGGTGTTCACATACGTGTCCAGAAAATCTTTTACAAAGCCTAATTATTCTTAGCCTTAATGCAGAACGCGCGCGCACACACACACACACACACACACACACACACACACACACACAGAGTAGTGCTCAAACTAATCACTAACTGAACTGATTCCAGGTTATTTCATAAGTCCCCACTACGATGTTTCTTGCACCCTCCTCAGAAGCATCTTGTACAAGTCCTTTGAGCAACAAGATACTGGGCAAGATGAATCACAAGTATGGCAATTCCTTCATTGCTCTTCTATCCATTGGTATCTCTTTTTTCCTCTCTTTTATTCCCAAAGATGTATGATTGGAACCTGTTTCACAGAGCAGTTGCTCGTGACAAGTAAACATTTAAGAAGAGGGGCAACAATCAAGTAACAAGAGTTACCACATGCAGAGCAAAACTAGCCACATACTCAATAAAATGAAGAGAAGCAATCAAAATTTCCTGTGACGTTCACAGTGGCCAGCTTAATGTAGAATGAAAGAAAGCTATGCCTCTTTGTATTTTTGTCAGACTGAACTATTTAGTAGAGATTGGAGCACTCAGCTCACTGCTGTTTGCCCATTGGCTTACAATGACAAATGAGTCAAAGACTGTGCCTCTGAGACATTATCCCGCTAGGAAATTTGAAAACTGCTGTAGGCGCGAGAGGCAGTGGAGCTGCACTGAAACCGTAAGGTAACATTCACTACAAGATCATGCCTCATGATCTCATTTGGAATGATCTCACTGTGTAAGAGCTAAGATTTGAGGCAGAGAAAAAGAGAAGGAAGAGCCCAATACGGTCGTTTTTACAGAGCTCCATTAAAGCACTGGAGAGACTGACGGACACTTTCAGTGAAGCTTTTCCAAATTCCCAACCTTTTTTATCCAAGTGAACTCATTTGCCATGTGGATTCTTTCCCCTGACACTCTCACAACCCTATTATTCTTGTGTTACGTAGGTTAACTTTCTCTATATCTTTTAAAAGAAGCAATCAGAACAAGATTAGTGTGTCTTTAACACAGTAATAACACACATCAGTCTGCTCTGGAATCTGTATGCTTACTCTTAGAGTTTTTATTACAAACCCACAAATGCTCTTTTCCTAAAAGCACCTTTCAAGTTATCTGCCTTTTACAGAAATGTGACTGCTACTGTGTACTTATTTTAAAAATGGCTTGACAGAATTGCTAATGTTCTCATTCCTTCAGGATATTCCCTAATACTTGTAGCCTTTTCATGTTTCTAATTAGGCCAGTAATGGTCCCTGAAGTTAAACCAATTAAAATTATTTACTGTGACACACAGTGTGGAGATAATTATCTGATATCTGAATCCAACTTCTGCTTACTTCGCAACATTACTTAATAGAAAACAGGGAAACTGATGCCGGTTCTTTCATTTTACTTGTCTACCAAATGTGTTTGCCCTATAGCAAACTGCTTAAATAAAGCATTAAAATCTTTGTGGTGCTAATCAAAATGTTTAAAATCCACTCACACTTCCTTTATAGTTCTGAGAAGCATATAAAAACCTCTTACACATTACCTTTTACATTATGGGTGCTGACCAATGTAGTAGTATATCCACATTGTACACAGATAATGCAGCTTCTGCATTTTCTAAAACAGCTCCTTTTCATTTTCCTTTTAAAAAGTTCATGCACACATGTAAGACACGCATGCATGCACGTACACTTCCCCTCTCCCCACTCAAGGATTTTGGCACTTACAAAAGCAAGTTTTAGATCATGGCAAGGTGATTCTTTTTAGTCCAAAATACTGTTTCACTCCCTTTTTAGTAATCAAGTTGTAGTATCACACTACTTTTTAACTTGGGATGTTTTTTTTTCTGGGAATGGGGGCCATTAAGGAGAGACTATACGAAAATGCTCCCCCCCAAATAATTAATGACTTCAGAGTTAGCCAAAGTTCACTATGGTTTTACTGAAATCTCACAGGAAAAGCAAAATAAAACAGAAGAAAGTAGATTAACTCATGATATAATATATTTCATTAAAGACTGGCTAATGCCACATGGAGAACTTAAAAGTAAATAACTATTGAATTTAAAGACAATTCTCCCTAAATGCAGAGTACAACTGGTTTAAGAGTTCACATGGAAATTTGAACCAGCCAGAGAACCATCTACTTTGCTTCAGCCTGCCAAAAATTAAAATACTGCAAGCTGCAACAACATTCCACAACCTCAAGTGACAAACCCAGAACAGCTCCACACTACTAGCCCCCATTTCCCTGTCATGGGCATCAGAAGATGCTGTGTTTAGCTTTAGCAAGTTCTCTAAACTTTGTGGCCAACAGTGGATCCTGAAACTTCAAGAGAAAACCCCTAGGATTTTCTAATTTCTAATTCAGTGTCATTTTCTCTATTTTGCTTCCAATGGAAAATGTATGAAAGAATATAGTGCCCACAGAAATTGGACTGATAACTTTGAAGAGCGAGTCTGCTATTTATGCAGCACACATACAAAGTAGGCAGTAACACAGCTTTTTTCCCACATTGCCCCATTTAGGCAACAATACTGCCACGGATGTATAACCTCAAGGAGTGAGGTTAGCTCAATGTTTCATAGTCGCCATTGGCCTCTCTGGTTACCTGTAAGAGCTAAAGGTCTACATCAGTGGTTCTTAAACGTTTGCAGGTTGTGACACAGTTGGTGGTGTAGCATTATCCTACAGGACACACCAGCCCACCGCACCACCCCTCACCAAGGCCAAATCCAGCCATTTCTCTGGCTCTCCACGATACACTTACCACATTGTGTGGTGACACAGTAATGTTTCCCAACACAATGGTTGAGAACCACTGGTCTACACAGCTTGTAAATTCTGGTGTGCACCAGCCTTCTGGCAGGCACTATGTAGTGGTAGATTCTGTGACCTGTTTCACATGGAACCTAGAACTGCTGTAGCTTAACCTTTTCAGAGACTGACATGACAGCTTTGGTTAGATTTAATATGGAACATAAAAAAGTCACTATGTCCCAATACAAGTCCCTGGAGGAATTCAGTTTCCCTCTCTCCCCCCTTTTTTGAAAAATTACAAAATAAATTCTTACACATACACAGCAATGATCTAAACTGAAATATATCATCAAAAGATGCATTTTGACATTGCTGTTACCCTTACCCTTCCACCCCTTGTATAGATTCATAGAGTTTTAAGGTTTGAAGCGACAATATGACCATCTTGTCTGACCTCCTGCACAATGCAGGCCACAGAATCTCCCACCCCGTCCTGCAATAGACACCTAATCTATGACTGAGTCATTGAAATCCCCAAATAATGGTTTAAAGACTTCCAGGTACAGAGAAACCACCATCAAGTGACCTGTGTCCCTCACTAGAGGGGTGGGTAAAAAAACTAGGGACTCTGCCAATCTGCCCTGGGGGAAAATCCCCTCCTAATCCCAAATATGATGATGAGCTATTCCCTGAGCATGTGGGAAAGACTCACTCGCCAGACACTCAAAAAGAAGTCTTTGTACCAACTCAGAACCCACCCCATCTCACATCCCATGACAGGCATACTTACCACTAGGAATAAAAGATCAGTTAACTGCCAAATTAGACTGTCCCATAATTTATCCAGGGTTTTTTGCCCCCACTGCTCCCATCAGAGGGCTATTCTAGAACTTCACACTTCTGCTGGTAGAAACTGAAGACTAATTTCAAGTCTAAACCTCCTGATGGCCAGTTTATATCCATTTATTCTTCTGTCCACTTTGATGCTGAACTTCAGTAATTCCTCTCCTTCCCTGGTATTTATCCTTCTAATGTATTTATAGAGAGCAATCGTATTTCCCTTCAATGTTCTTTGATTAGGCTAAACAAGACAAATTCTTTGAGTTTCCTCTCATACGGCAGGTTTTCCATCCTAAAAGCCCTTCTCTGCACCTGTTCCAGTTTGAATTCATTTTTCTTAAACACGGAAGACCAGAATTGCACACAATATTCCAGCTGAGGTCTCACCAGTGCCTTGTATGAAAGTAGTTATACCTCTCTCTTTCTGCTGGAAATACCTTGCCTGATGCATATTAGGACTGTATTAGCATTTTTACAGTTACATCACACTGGCAGTTTGCTATCATCCTGTGACCAACTAATACTCCCAAGTCTTTCTCCTCCTCTGTCACTTCCAGTTGATTCATTCCAAGTTTGATGCATTCCAAGTTCCAAGCAAAATTCCTGTTATTAGTCCTTAAATGCATGACCTTGCACTCACCACTATTAAATTTCATCCTGTTTCTATTACTCCAGTTTACAAGAGCATACAGATCTTCTTGTATGATATCCTTCCCTATAGTTCTCCACGTTGGTAATACCTCCCAACTTCCTGTCAACTTTATTAGTACATTCCCACTCTTTGTGCCAAGCTCAGTAATAAAAAAGTTAAATAAGATTGGTCCCAAGACTGATCCCTGAGGAACTCCACTAGTAACTTCTTTCCAACCTGACAGTTCATCTTTCAGTATGCCCCACTGTAGTCTCCCCTTTAATCAGCTCCTTATCTACCGTTCAGTCTTCATATTCATTCCCATCTTTTCAAATTTAACTAATGATTCCCCTTGTGGAACTGTATTAAATACCTTACCGATACCTAGATAAATTAAATCCATTGCATTGGCCCTGTCTAAAAAAATCTGTCATCTTCTCAAAAAAGATCAGGTTGTGTGACATGCTGCACCACACCTTCCCACTTGCACATCCCAGGAATGTGATCTTTGCATCTTTTCTGTTCATGCTTACAATGTAACCATGTGTTGTTTAATGCAAAGTATGAGAGAAAAAATACTATATATAAATTTATTTGTTAAATTCACAGACTAGTGTAAATGAGCTTGCAAGGCCCAGTGGGCATGCACCAAACCTTATGAGATGGCATTTCCCACAGTTGCATATGGGGGCTGGAGGTACTCGCTGGGGAGCCATCCCATCAGTGGCTAGTAAGCGAGCACCTCCACTGCCTGAAAGACTGATCACATGCTGGGGGTTGGGACTGAGCTAATCCAGGATTGGGGGTGACTCAGCAAGGTGGGCTAAGCCAAAACTGTGGAGTGGAGAAGTGGGGGGGTACAGTAGCACAGCAGTCTAGATTGTAGGAGCTGAAATTCACAGGCTGGTATGACACAATCTACTTTTTTAAAGCCATGTTGTATTTTGTCCCCATTTCCATTAACCTCGATGTCCTTAACTACTTTCTTTTTTTTTTTTTTCCAAGACTGTGTATACTCCTGAGGTCAAACCAATAGGCTTATAATTATGTGGACCCATTTTTTCCTTTTCTTGAAAATAAGAACTATGCAATTCTCCAGTTCTATGATACAACCCCTGAGTTTACAGATTCATTAAAAATCCCAGCTAGTGGGCTTGCAATTTTATGTTCCAGTTCCTTTAATATTCTTGGAGTGAGATCATCTGGGCCCCCAATTTAGTCCCATTAAGCAGTTCAAGTTTGACTTCTACTTTGCATGTGGGAATTTTTGCCTCTGTGCCCTCATTCTCATTAGCCACTCTGCCACTATCCCTGAGTTCTTCATTAGCTCATTAAAAATGGAAGTAAAATATTTATTTAGATATTGAGCCATGCCTAGATTATCCTTAACTGCCCCATCCTCGGTGCTTAGCGGTTCCACTTCTTATATCTTTGTTTTCTGCCTACTTATTTGACTGTAGTATCTTTTACTATTGGTTTTAATGTCCTTTGCAAGTTCCAGGTTTGCCTGACTTTTTGCCTTTCTCACTTTAATCTCCACATGTTCTGATCTCCAAGAGGTAGCTTTCCTTGCTCATCCCTCCCCACTTCCACTCCTTGTAGGATTTCTGCTTTCTCTTCATCACCTATCTCAGGTGTTTACTCATCCAACTTTGTCTACAATTTTGCCTATGATTTTTTTCTGCTTCCTTGGAATGCAGGCTTCAGATTGTTCCTGGAACTCTGACAAAGTAAGTCCAAGCCTCCTCCATCTTTAGATCCAACAGTTCTTCAGTCCAGATCACTTCCCCAACTAATTTCCTTAACTTTTTAAAGTTAGCCCTTTTGAAGTCAAAGACCCTAGTCACATATCCATTTTTGTTTATCCTTCCCTTTAGTTTGTACTGAATTAGGTCATGGTCACTCAAAACAAGGTTATCCCCTAATACCACTCCTTCTGTGAGGTCCTCACTAATCATCAATTCCAAATTTAAAATGGCACACCCTCTTGTTGGTTCAGTAACTATCTTGTGAAAGAATCCATCAGCTAACACATCCAGAAAAATCTGGACTATATTATTACTACAAGTACTTGTCCTTCAGTCTGCATCTGGAAAGTTAAAGTATCCCATAATCATTCAATTCTCCACAGTATTTACTTCACTAAAAGCATTATAGAGGTCTCTATGCAAATCAAATCCCAGTGGTCTGTAACACATCTCAAACACTATTCCTGGGGAAACTATAGTAGCTTTCTTCCCCAATGTTATTTTGTCCAGACTGATTTTGTTTTATCTAATACAGTACTTCTAATTTCTTTGCAGTCTATCTCATTATTGATATTCAATGCTACTCTACCACATCTGCCTTTGTTTCTGTCTTTCCTGAATAGCATACACCCTTCAATTCCTCTACACCAGTTGTAACTACTATTCCACCATGCTTTTGTGATCCCTACAATATCTGGTTTCACTTCCTCCATCAGTAGCATTTTGTTATCCAAATTCCTCACATTGGTATATAAACATATGAATTTTTGATGTTTGGCTTCAGTCAAGTCCTTACATGATTTGGCACAGTCATTTTACCACCAGTATCACCTGTTAGATTGGTATCTACACTATCCTTCCTCTTGATGCCCAGCCTCCTACCAAGTGCCGTGTCCTTTTTTACTCCATACTCCTCTCAATTATTCCTGGTCTATACTGCAGTGCAATTATGATGGCAATCAAAGGGAGATACACAAAGTACTTAAAATATCTTTCTTATCTCCCTCCGACTGCTTACTGCCTACTTACTGTGCTGTCATCAGTGTGCCAAGTCGGATTCTGACTCAGCACTACTCCTTCTGCGGGAGTTGTCTTCCAAGAGTGGCTTCCTGATTGACTCAGTAGGTCTTCACAGACACAATCAGTCAATTCAGAAGATTTATCTGATGGTGGCAAATTCACGACCATCAGTGAAGACCAGACCTTAGTATTAAAATCAGGTGTGGAGGTTACCTAGACATCTCCCAACCCAAACCCTAGTTTAAAGATCTCTTTATCGGTTATGCCAGCCTCCATCCTAGAAGTCTATTTCCCTACTCAGATGAAGTCCATCCAAAAAAAACCAAAACCCTGGTGCTACGTCCATGAATGCCTCCCTGTGGCCATAATCCCAAAGCCCTCCTTATAGCACTATTGACTAAGCCAACAGTTAATCATTATAATTTTGTTGCAACCTTGTTGTCCTCCTTTAGGAAGAGGTAGAATCCCACTGAAAATCACCTGATCTTTGGTTTCTGTATCATTGGTACCCACATGGATGACAATAAGGGGTTCTTTTCTGTTCCCATTAGGATCCTCTTCAGCCTTAGCTACACATCTCATATCTTAGCATGTGTCAGACAGCAGACCTTTCTGTGCTCTGGATCAGGTCTGGTTATAGGCCTGGCTGTTCTTAGTACAAAGTCTCTAGTCATGTAGACTTGCTTCTGTATTTGACACACCGCCAAGGGAAAAAGCCACCCTTTCTGCTTTCTTGGGTGGCAACTCTATTACCCCCGGTGGGACACATACGGCGTTCATAGAACACACTCCCAACATCGGAGACCGTATTGCCCACTGTTATCCACCCCAACCAAGCAGAGCCTCCCCTCGTGGGGTCATTTTCATACTGAGAACTACACTACTGCTTGCTTCCTCATGGATGAAGCCCTATCGCTCTGCTTCCCCATGCTGATGGTCGGTGAACCCTCTATCGGGTCCCGCCACTCTACCCACAGTATGAATGAGCTCACCACCTTGTCCATCCTTCCCTTACCACCAGCAAGCCTAGCTGATGTTTAATCATTGCTTCCACCCAATCAATCCTTATTAGGGTTGTGGGCATACGCTTCCAATTTGAAACACCCAAACCCTCCCTGACCCTGTGGAGCAGGTAATTTGTTTCTATCTGCCCAGTGCCAGACACAGACATCAGGACCCAGCCATTAGACGTAAATGTTGGCCAACTTGCTCATGGTCCTTGTGAGATATGAACCCTCCAGTACTCACTACTTCTGGCTGGTTCTCAGCTTAGGTGAAGGCTCTTGAGCGAGGTTGTAAAAATCGGGTTCCTGCCCCATTCTTCTACCATCTTTCAAAATATAGATGAAGGAGGGGTAACCACGTGAATGGTGAACCTTTCCCCTTGGGAATCTCCCAATGAGGGCTGTCGGTCACCACTACCCGGGACGTGCCCTCATGCCAGAACCCCTGTACACAGGGTCTTGCCCATCACAGAAGGGACTTGGGCCACTTTCCTCTCTCTATTCCTAAGGTGGCTGTTCTGTTATATCCCAATTGGGAAACCCTCAGATCTCAGAGATCCAGCGGAGATAACCTAATAATAGTGATGAAACCATCCAGATTTCTCCCTTTGCTATTCAGTCGAAGGCAGGGCACCTTGTCCCTCCGTTCCTCGCTATGTTCATAGTCACCACTCACTCCCTCCATGACAGTTCGGAAACCATCCCCACAGACGGATACTCCCCTGGGGCAATCTTTGCCTCCCAGGGTTTTGTCCGGCGATGTCTCTCACGTAGCTCACCCCCCAGGGCACGGCCGTAGCACCGTGATTATCCTGTTCTAGCTACCAGAGACTCTCACTCAGGAGTCTCACAGGTACAATTCCTTCCTTCCCATTATGCCCTAAGGCTCGCATAGTTTTAGCAGGCGCATCTTAGAATAACATACTCCTGTTCTAAGCGTTTGTGACAGGGTTTCGCACTTGACAAAGCCCACTCTACATCCACCCTGAAATTCCTCTCAATGACCAGAATTCAGGATCTAGCTGTCTCTTGATAGAATTTACCTTCCTGGTAAGATCTAATACCATCATTAGCATACTCATAGAGGACACTTCAGATATATTGTATGTGTCTTAAAGAGGAGACAGCTGGATGTACCCCTGCGGGCTGGCATACCCTCACCCCGTCCCTTGTGGAGGAGCCTATCTCCTCCTCCATGCTTCTTAACTCCCCCCCCCCCCCCCGGCCCTTCCTGAAGGGAGCCTCAATCCTGATGTGCACCTCTGTGCAGTGTTAGCTAAGGTTGGTCACATTCCAGGATGATCCTCCCTGATGGTGTGAGGCCATGTAGGCCAAAGTGAGTGGATTTGTAGGCTGCAGGTACTAGCATCTGGGCCTATTGTGCTCACAAGCCGATCACCAAGTCATAGCCTTACCATGTCCAACCCCTTGCCTTCGCATTCCCACGGCTGCCTCCCAGCTGCTGAATGTAAAAGAAGAAAGCAAAGGGCATAGGTAGCAGTAATGACATTTCCTTGTCTTGTGTGAGGATACGGACCCTGACACCCCACCCAAGGGGTCTGTCACAGTGCCATCGGTAAGCTCACGGATGCCTGATCACACCTTTCAGGCCCAAAGAATGTCCCACCTGTGTGTCTCTTACCTAGTACCATGGGATGAGCCAGGCAGCTGGTCCCTCTATGCCGGTCCCGCTGCCTCACTTGTGAGTATGCCCTATAGGGTTGTGGACTGTTGCGGTTGATGTCCCAACCATTTCTTGAACTAGATCGAAGTAACTTCTCTAGATTCCTCCCTCCCACTCCTGGTAACCCACCTTCCCTGCAGGATACCGAGTGCGCCAGATTCATGTACCCGATGTTCTCTGGCGGGGGTGTCAGTGCCACAGTACCCATGGGGCCGCAGCCCTCTCAAATCCCCGGCCTAGCCCCATGACTATGTGCCTTACAGTACTGGAGTGAGGGAAAAACAATCTAATTCTCCTCCTCTGGTTTTCTGCAGTGCTGATCACCACCACTGCCAGCCTGGCAAATTTTGTGCCTTGGGAACTTCCCTGTAGGAATTACGCCAATACGTGTTGCTGCCAGCACACTAAATCTTCTGGCCTCCACACGGCGTCTGCCAATACCCCCTCAGGAAGAGCAATTAGAAACGCATTCCTTGGCCATGGCCATGATGAGTTGGTACCTCTTATGCATAAGGTGACCTCAGGCCATCATGCCCACGCACACCCATTGGTGTTTGGGTAACCGGGCCTACTTCTCTCCACTGGGTTATGTCCTACATCTCCAGGCTACCCTTATAGAATCATAGAATCATAGAATCATAGAATCATAGGGTTGGAAGGGACCCCACAAGGTCATCTAGTCCAACCCCCTGCCAAAAAAAGCAGGACCACTCCCATTAGATCATCCCAGTCAGTGTTTTGTCCAGCTGGGACTTGAACACCTCCAGAGATGGAGATTCCACCACCTCCCTAGGCAGCTTATTCACCCCTTGCTGGGGTGAAGTTCTTTAGGTCAATTTCTTAGACCCTCAAGGGCCTGCTCGCTGGACAGTTACCCATGCCGGAGTTATGCTGTGCTGAAGGCAGAACCACCAACTCCACCCGCCATTCATCAGCATGGCTAGCAGTCACCTATTTCTGAATGTATCCGAGCAGTGCTTGGAGAAGAATGGTGGGTTACTTACCAGTAACCATCCTTCAAGATGAGCTGCTTGGATTCATTCAGAGCCCTCCCCCCAGCCCCACTTTTGGAGTTGGTGACTCTTAGGAACTGGGGAGGGGGCCGGGCAGCAGCCACGTGTATAGCCACGGGGTGGTGTGGGGGGCGGTGGCTGCCTGCCCTCTTCTGACAGGCTAGAGCAAAAAGTTACAACCAATCCAGCGGTCCAGCATGGAGACACCTATTTCTGAATGAATCTGAGCAGCCCATCTCGAAGAAGGACAGTTACTGGTAAGTAACCCACCAGTCTTACTAGTTCAAACTAAGCTTTCATTAGTTTGAATTAATGAATTCCTTAATTCAAACTAATGAAAGCCGAGTGTAACACATATTAAGTTGGTTTGAATTAAGCCTCCTCAATTTGCACTAATGTGCAAGTGTAGACATACCCTAAAAGTGCTACCAAACTCCCTGTTTGTTTTGAGGGACTAGACTAACATGGCTACCCCTTTGGAACTTTGTATCTATATAGTATCTTCTATTTGCTCTTGAAATAATTCAATATCACCAACAGAAAATCTGAAGTGACATGCCACAAAACCAAAATCTCATAAGAAATAAAAGATTCTGCTTTCATATTAGTGACTCCAGCCATAAAAATAAAACAGAAGACTTGAGATGACCTGAACAAATTGTATGTAAATATACTATATGTGAAAGTTTCCAGTGAGGCATTAAGAGAATTTTACTGAATAATCCAAATGGCCCTTTAAAAAAGTAGTTTATGGGGAAATCATGTCATATTTTAGAAATTATTCTTATTTTTTAATATTGAGGCTCAAGCTATCTTTTGGCTACTTAGCCAGTGTGTACAACTTAATTTATGAAATATAATATTTTTTCTGCATCTTGTCAGTCTTAACTAATTCAGATACTTGCATTCTTTTATTTTACTGATCACCAAAGCTAATTAATTCTTGTCCATTCACGGTGCTATTGAGAGCAACGGAATGTGCGCACATTCCTGGCATCAATCAGTTAAAAACTCCTCAGTCTTCGCTTTGTAAAGTTTGCTCCTATGCCCTTTTAGACAATGACAAGCTGTTAAGTGTAAAACTAATTAACATTTCAAAAAACTGTGTTAATCAATAGTACTTGGATTCACTGGGAGCACTCTTTTGCAGAGGTTATTCCTTGTAGCTTTTTCCACAGTAACTTCCAAATTACTGGGTTAATTTTTTGCTCTTGTTCAATATCTTGTGAACATACTAAAACATTGCAAAACTAAAACCAACTGGATCAGACCACTGGTGCATTTTTGAATATCCCACTATCCCTCTTAAAATCTGGGCTCACTCCTCCTCTTGTCTTCCACCACCCCTTTGAGCGGCAGAGCTAACTCTCCATCAGTATTAGTGGTAAATACAGATGTAGGTTAAGTTTAAGGTACAGTTTAAGATTAGGCAGTAGATATTTCTAATATGGAGAATGAGGCATTATTCTGATCTTTCATATAGCCATGACAGTCAGGGACAATGGCACCAAAGTTAATCCTTTTGCGTTGCAGTAGAAGTGAAGTCTAAATAAGCCCCTACTGCATGAAAGGGTATTGTTCTGTACTACTGAGTTGAGGCCTTGTTATTATTCATATACATTTGCATTTGCAGTTCCATTTACTGTGTTTGTTGTCCAGATTATAATGAGCGTAAAGATTACAATAAAATCTGAACATACGAAACTTAGCTTGACTCGAAGCTGACAAATCTTTTTCATGGAAACAGCTTTTAGGCTGTTTGGGCAGGCTAGTTTAATTCTTGACATGTTATAGCATGCTCTTGGACTAATCCTGCACAGTGGCAAATTTCTGCAACTTCCAAAGAAAATTTAGTTGAGAATACTCAGCAGCATATGGCAGTTACCTCCTGGACAGGCAAAGAAATGCTATCAAGATCAATAAGATAGAGGCAGAGTGAGAATGACATGTTAGTTGAAAATTAAGATAACAGTAAAGAAAAGGCGCCTGTAAAATCTTCACAACTGGAGATACACCTTTCTTGCATTACATGCACTTTTATCAGAGCAGTTGCAAATGACAACATACATAAATCCTATGTTGCTCATTTGGGTCTGGGAGAAAATGGTACAAGTGCTTGAGTGGTGTTAGAGAAGGAAAGGATCTTATATCATCTGATATTTCAGCAATTCAGAGCTTGAACTCTAAAAGTGACCACTAATTTCCCCTAAAGCATTGTTGTTATAAACTGGGTAATAAAAAAGATCCTGAAGATTATAATGGTTAGTAGAAGGATTTAAAAGGACACAGCATCAAAACTTAGGTGAAAACTTCAGATTTTAGAATAAGAAAATCATAGAAAAGCAGGGCTGGAACCCTGAGACGTCATTTAAAAATCTACCAGGGATGGCTTAGCTTTATTTGATCCTGCCTCAGTGCAGAGGACCAGATTAAATAACTTCTCAAGGTCCCTTATGTACCCCCTGCATTGAGGCAGGGCCAAGCAAACCTAGACCTTGCCTGGTAGGTGTTGGCTAACTTGCTCTTTAAAACACCCTCCACTGACCAGGATTTGTGAAAGCAAGTTTTTCAAAAATGGAAGAATACAAATATATCCATGGGGGAAAAAAAGGTAGTAATGCAAACAAGTTCTTTAAATAAAATTAATACTGACCTGCAGTCTTTAAAAACTAAATGTTGCAGTGTTAAGTACCTGAAAATAGAAATAACTATAAACTAAAGTAAATCTGACTTCACTGATTTGTTTTTTCCCAGTGAGGAACAATGGAAAAAATGGGGGAACTATGGTAAATATTAATCTGTATATTTAAAATTATGTAATTAATAACATAGATAAAGAAATTTGTTTACAAATAAGAGGACAGATCACATCTCTGAGCATGGAATGGTGTATAAGAACCACCATCGCAGTAGCAGCTGTAAGCAACAGTGTTCCAGAGAGAGAGCAAGAGAGAGCTCTGAAACAATTTCTCTCCTACTTCTTCCTTTCTCCCCAGGTAGTCATTTACATACTAGATGGATTAACTGACAACTGAATGGGTGTGGGGAGGTGCAGCAGTAAGTGGCCAACCACACCCCATTACTCCCCACCCTCAAACTCTGGGGTAACAAGATGGGAGCTCATACTTTGTTCTGCTTCCCTATCCAAGTCATGATCTTGCCCAAGATTATTATTTGACCTTTTAAAATGGCTCAGGGTTACAGAAAACAAGAAGATAAAGGTGTTCCTGAGGGCAGGCAAGTGGTAGTGGTGGTTGGCAATGTTCCCTCTAATTTTTAATAGGCTGCGTGTGCAAAAAATTTCTTTTGTGCAAATTTTCGGAATCAGTGCCCAAATTTGTGCGCACTCCTGTGAGTGTGGTCAAACTTGTCAGCACAACGAAGCAAGTGTGTATGATGCAAATAATATCTAAATTTTATTTTTATGTGGTGATGGAAATGATTTTATAAATTACAAAATCTTATTTGACACATGCTACTTGAATCCACCTTTTTAAAGTAGTATAAAAATATTAGCACTGTTGAATTTTTTTTGTGGATGCTGCATTTTGTTGTGTGCGCAGGTTTCATGACCTGTGTGCGCGTGCACACGTGCACAGCTTAGCGGGAACATAGGTGGGTGGTCCTTGCTGAAGACAGTAACAGGCTTACACAATGCACATCAACCTTGCCCATGCTGGGGTATATACTTGTACTTTTTTGTTTTGTTTTTTTTTCTCCCAGGACATGACACAGCTCAATGGACTGTTGGTTGATAGAGTGTGGACATAAACTGGGAGCATGGTTTTTGGGGTAGGAAATAAGTCTCGTGCATTTAGTTCGGTTTCTCATCAAAGCTTTAACATTTTCATTTAGCCATTGGAGGATATCACATCACACTCTGTCAGATACTTGATATAAGTGAATCTCCAGAAAGCCTCTCACTGGCCTGATGCAGTGAACAGAAGATTCCTATAAAGGCAAATTCAGTCTATTTCATCGCAAAATCTACTTTGCATTTGTTCTTTACTAAAACACTTCTCTCAAAGGAAGAAATGGCATTACAGATGTGTCCCAGTCCTAAATTACTTTTTTTTCCATAATGAAATTCCATCACTGGACAATGACATCTCCTTCACTTCAGGACCACTCCTTAAACTCTGTTTAAATTGAATAAATAGAGCTTGCTTCTGGGGCTTGATCAACCTTTAGTTCTCAACTGTGTTAGTAGGACTTCTCATATCCTAGAACAGGGATCTCAAACTCATGGCCTGTGGGCTGCCTGTGGCCTGCAACAACACTATTGTTACCAATATTTGCAATATTGTTGAATGAAAAGGTTCCAATGCTGCGGCCCTCAGGCTGATGTTCTAATCCTCATGCGGCCCTCGTGGTGATTTGAGTTTGAGACCCCTGTCCTAGAAGAACACACTAATACTGAGACCCACTATTCCATACTTTTCCCCTAGAAGTCTACAGAGAAGAGTTTTAAATATAGTTCACTCTTAGATTCCTCCAGAATTTATTCAGCCATCCCTGTTGTCCATAATTTCACCACCACTAAAAATTTTTGTTGTGCCATCCTAAGTGATGAGCTTGTGTCAAACACATATCACAAAAGGCAGTACTTCCAGCAAGACAACTACAAGGAAATCTCTCCAAAAATTGAAGCAATCTGTTTTATTATGATTGTTACATATATCGTGGTAGATACAAGGGAGACTGTTTTCTTCCTTTTGGAATTATAGATTGCCTTGTGTTGCACACTAACATTACTTTAAGTACGTATCTGGAGTACAATGTTTTAGGTTGATTGATTTCTGGCTATGGTAGTTACATTAAGACAGAATACAGGGAGTTGGGGAGGAAACTAATAGGATTATGTGAGACTGACTTGGCTACTTTTCTTGTACACATTCAAGAAGTTCATATAGGGTATGTCCATACAGGCCTCTTATTTCGAAACAACAGAGGTTGTTTTGAAATAAGAAGCAGCACATCCACACGACGCACTGTTGTTTCGAAACAACGGGACCTGTTCTTTTGAAATAATGGACGTTATTTTGAAACCATTAAACCTCCCATCTAATTGAAATAGCCAAAGTTTCAAAATGGTTGTTTTGAAACAATGGCGTTCGGACACGTTGTTTTGAAACAACGCCATTGTTTTGAAACAACTGTTTTGAAACAACATGTCCAAACGGCCTTGTTTCGAAATAACCATTTTGAAACAATGGCTATTTTGAAATCAGGCTTTCTCTTAATTTGAATTAACAAACTGTTAATTCGAATTAACTTATTTTGACATAAGGACTTTATTTCGAAATAACTCATTTCAAAATGGGTTATTTCGAAATAATGATGTATGTGTGGAGATAGCAATAAAGCTGGGTTATTGAAACCTTGGCCCAGGGGGGAGAATGTAGCCCACCAAAACCTGCTCTCCAGCCCACTGAGTGCAGCAGCCCCGTCCTTCCAGCTGGAGTCAAAGAACAGCCCTCTCCTCTAGCCTTAGCCCTGCCAGGAGCAGCTCCTTCCCTCCACTCCAGACCTTCACACAGCCCCCAGGAGCAGAGATGGATGTGGAAGATCAGCCACTTCTGGCTGGGAGAGGACACTGCTGTGGCTGCATTCTGTGCAGCTGGTGCAACTCGCCTCCCCCGGGAGCCTAATCCTCCCTCCTCTACCTGAGACCCCTCTCCTCATTGACCAAGGCTGGCAGGAAAGCAAAGCAGCCCAGCAGCTCTAGATCCCGAACCCTGGAGCAGCCTTGTGACTCCTGCCCCCCCCACCCCCACCCCCACCCCCACAGTCAGCTGGGCTGCTGCTCTGTGTTTTTGAAAGCCTGACTGTGAGAAGTAGCCTCCTCCCTCATCCAGGCTGCTGCTGGAGACAGGAGTCACATGAACCAGAGGTCCAAGTTCCCTCCTCCTTTTCCCCCCAACCCCCAAGTTTCCAGACCAGTTCATTTGATTACCAGTTCAACAGCCAGCCCAGAGCAGGGAGGAGAAGACACTAACAAAAACAAAAGTTGTCAACCTCTACCCTCTTCCCCTGCAGTCCTGTGCCAGCCAGCTGGATACAGAAGCAACAGCACCACCCCTGTCCAAAACATGCTCATTGGCCCCAAGTGAGAAAAAAAATGATAATGTAGCCCCTCATGCTTAAAGGTTGGACATGCTTGATAGAAAGCATTGTCTAGAAAAGTTTGAAAGGTAGTAGTCAGCAAAATTTACCTTTTTCTTGGTTCTGTGGAACAACAAAATGTCTGTTTATTACTATGCCAAAAAGTTTTTGAAAGGAGTTCATTGGCACAAAAGTTTCCACATCTGAAACCAACTCTTTACTGCATGTGTCTCTTCAACTTCCATTATGGCTATAGTTTCTAGCAGCATGATCTTGGCATTCTATCTACCCTCAACACAAAGAAGGAATCCTGGGGCACTTTTTAAGACTAACAAATTTATTTATTGCATGAGCTTTCAAGGAAGAAAATCCCACTTTGTCAGATGCTTTGAAGATGGGGGATCTTACAGAATGGGAGGAAAATAAATGCAGGCAAGTGTAAGTCATTGGATCAGGTCACACTGTAACAGCAAATCAAAGCAGTTGTTAAGATTCAAACACTGGGGAACAGCATACAGTGGAAGATGAAGTCAAATCACTTGTTGTAATGGGAAAAAATACAAAGTCCTTATTTAGTTCTGAAAAGACAGAGTTAAATTTGCATATGAATTTTAATCCTGCAGTTTCTCTTTGAGGCCTTGATGTGCTGTTATTGATATGTTTGAGCAAAGCTATCAGCAAATCATCAATGGAGTGATCAGGAAGACTGAAGTGCTCAGTTACTGGTTTTTGAATGTTGTGATATCAGTTTTGTGGCCATTTATTCTTTTGGACAGATACTGTCCTGTTTGTCCAATATATAAGGCAGAGGACATTTCTCACACATGAAGACATAAATCAGATTGGTGGATGAGCAGATGAACGAGCCCTGGATGGAGTAGCTGATTTGATTAGGTCCTATGATGGTGGCTTTTGTGCAGATATGTGGGCAAAGTTGGCAGTGTGGTTTTTGCAGGCATATGTGTCTGCTTTAATGGCTCTGTTGTTAGATCTCTAGCTTCTGGTGAGTATCTGCTTAAGGTTAGGGATCTGTCTGTAAGCAAGGAGAGGTCTGTCTCTCAAGGCTTGAGAGAGTGAGGGAACAGTGTATAGATCCTTGATGATGTGCTATAGAGGTCTGACTTGGGGGTTGTGGGTGATGGAAAGTGGCCTTCTGTTGTTTTATTTCTTAGGCTTCTGTCATAGATGACTTCAGGGTACCTGCCTGGTTCTGCCAAGCATCTGACAAAGTGGGACTGCGTCCCACAAAAGCTCATGTAATAAATAAATTTGTTAGGTTATAAAAGTGCCACAGAACTCCTTGGTTATTTTGCTGAACTAGACTAATACGGCTACCCCTTTGGAACTCATCTAACCTCAAGCACTGATAAAGGAGAATTTTTTTTTTTTTAAGAAAAAATATGAGAGTCTGAGAATAAGACTCTGAGAGTCTTAAATGGCTGTACAGAAACTTCCTGCTAGTGAGTCAGCAGGTGATTTCAGTTGTATTCTGTTTCATAGAAGTATAAAAAAAACTCTCTCTCAGACTGGTAGTTTGATTTGATTTGCTTTCTTTCCACTCTTCCCCTTCCATTTTCTTTTTCCTTAATTCACAGAAGTTCAGCTCTGAAGTAACAGTGTTTCCAAAAATGTCTTACTTTCTACCCAGTTTATAGTTGGGTTAACAGAGTTGCTTCAGAAAATCAAATGATTTCTCCAGGATGTCACACACTGAGTCATAATATTGGTAATATCTAGGTTAAAATCTACCCTCTCATCCTGTAATTTAACCCTTACACAATTAATCTTGGGAAGCGGGAATTGAAAATTTAAAAATTGTTTCTGTTCTGGGATTTTGTAATCCATATTTTATACTTAGTACCATTTAACTGGATGACAAATACCTGAAATTCAATGAGTATGAGTGAAATGGTCACTGTCACTTAAATGGAATACGGTACCATCTACGAGCCCCACTATAACCCTTATAAGCCAAATATCTATCAACAGGTCTTTTAAGCAAACTATAGAATGGTGGTTCCCAACCTGGGGTCCTCAGACCCACTGAGGGGGCCACCAAGTGGCTCCAGGGGGGCCGCGGACAGGCTGGGAGCTGGTGCCGGATGCCGCTGGGGTCTTCAGTTGCCATGGAGACCCAGGCTTCCGGCCAGTAGGGAGCTTCCCCCAGGCAGGGAGTTTTCAAAACTCTGGTACCCTGAGCATGCTCAGAGCATGCTCAGGCAGAGTTGCCTGGGGTGGGGGGGGGAGCCAGGTGCCAGTAGCTCTGGAGGCGA
>ML682066.1:7512783-7753636 GCA_007922195.1 Podocnemis expansa
GATGGGGCTATGGCAGCTTCCTGGGCTGGGTTACTGAGCCACAGCCACCAGATTCTGCCCCTTTTTTGGGAGGGGGGGCTAGAAAGGGGTCCCCTGCCTTAAAAAGGTTGGGAACCCCTGCTATAGAACTTACCAGAATGTCACCATTCATACGTCTCACTGTGCAAGCCACAGACCTTTAAAAAAAACAAAAACAACATGCAACCACTTTCTAAGCAGGGAAAAAAGAAATCTTTCCTTTTGCTAGAAACTTTTGGGTGTCTGCAAGTCAAATGATCAACCCAGCAATGTGTGTAAACAGCATGGGGGTTCCTTTTTATGATAAATTTCTCTGTATTCCAAGCACAACTGCCACTCATTATAGATAAGCCATCATAACATGGTTCTTCATAGAGGTCACAGACTCCACTCCTAACAACTGGGCATTGAATTATTTTTCATAAATAAGGCATAAAATAAGCTCATAGATATAGCAGTTCATTATAACAGAATTTTTGTTCATTTTTTGCCAAAATTCTTGGTCTGCAACTTTTAATTTCCATCATACAGTGCTTTGCACTGCTTGACTGATTAGGGTGCTGTCTTCACTGAAAGCCCTTCAAAACACATTTTTACATACACACACGTGCGTGCGCGCTTAGGAAACCATAGAAGCTGGAGCTGAATGTTTCTGACAGTCCATGGGAAAGTACTCACTTTCTCTCCAATTGTAGGTTTACTTCAATACATTTATTTTACACAATAAGGGGACAATACTTTGTCATGCTGTCTGGAGTTGCTCATGACAGTGTGTACTTACCTCAGGGCAGACTGTCAAGAACAGGGCAGACATCCCAAACTGGTCATGTGTTCTATAATTAGATTTCACCAAGCCAGTAACAAATGTGAACTCCTGGATCACTATGACAGTTTTACCATGGAGTCACAGTCTCTTTAAACTCTCCAGCCTACCTTGACACTCAAATTGGACTTAGTGATAAATGGTCATTTACATGGAAAAAAAAAACCCCCCAACCCACTCAATATTTAGGTCACTTAATCCCAGATCAGCAAATACTCTAGATCCTACACCAAAGAGAACACCAGTAGG
This sequence comes from Podocnemis expansa, assembly GCA_007922195.1. Lineage (NCBI taxonomy): Eukaryota > Metazoa > Chordata > Testudines > Podocnemididae > Podocnemis > Podocnemis expansa. The sequence goes on from ML682066.1 coordinate 7,513,874, forward strand.
CAATCCTGTAATAAATTACTTAAATATTTATTAACCAGGAAAAAAGAATACGTTATTTACCAGTTAAAGCAAGCAAACATATACACAACAAGTCTAAATCCTAAGAGTTAGAAAGTTGCAGTGATCTGCCATTTCAAAGTGTCTCTCAGGGCTGACCTGGGAGGCAGCCCCTGGGGATATCTGGTTTCAAGTGATTCAAACAGCCAAAAAGAGATGATGTGGTTTCTTCTTGGCAGAGATTTTTATTTCTTTCTCCCAGAGTTCTTGATGATGGGATGGGTACAGGTACATATTTCCTCTTCATGGGTGTGGGGAAGCAACCGGCAAAGTCTTTTGTCCTCTAATGTTCCACAATGGTTTGTGTGGTGTCTTCTTCTGCTGCATGGGAGCTAGCACATCCTGAGGCCAACTAGTATGGTAATTGTCTCTTGATTGTCTGTGTTTGCAGAGTCAGAGCAAATATTTTTATGGTTACAGAGCAAATGCTTAAGTACTATCTCATAATATGGGATACAAATATTGTGAGATTAATTCTTGCAGCAGTAGACAAGCATTTCATAGTGTCTAATGCTAAATACATTCTTATAGGATTAATACTTATTTTAAGAAAAACCCACATACAAATGACCTAATCTGGTCTTTAGATATGAGACTGTTAGTTCTTAGCTAATGTCTGCAACCTGGGTAACATCTGGCCTCTAGCCCGCAAGCATCACAATACTGTAGGATTATAATAGAGCTAGAGTATTAGTGACTGTCAGTTCAAATTTAAATGTAGCTTCTCTTTACAACCATTCTTTTTCCCAAATGCTCATAACTTCCTCCAACAAAATTATTTGGGGCTGAAATTCTCCATAATGAGTTTGCCTAGAGGCATATTATTATTTTGGGAGGAAGTAAGATAGAGGATGGGAGGTCAAAAATCAATAATATCCATAGGTTAATTGGATGAATACAGATGAATAACATATACTTGTCTCACATGTTCAGATAAAAAAATTGTTAGTGGTATTGTTGGAAATTGCAGTATTTTAGAGTATTATTGTAGAAGGTTGCAGAGCTTTTATTTAATAGAACAAACGTACATTTTGTGAATCAAATCAGCAATTAGAACCATTTTGGATGTTAATGCTTTCCTCTTATTCTTCACATACCAGACAAAAAGGACATAATTTCTCTTGCTGCAACCACCAGTTCAGAGAGGTTAGGAAGAATGTTCCAGGATGGGCAGATTTTTATATAATTGTCTACTGTTCCTGCAATGTCCTCTATTAGAGACTGAATGTTGGACCACTGCCTTGATACGGTATAGCACTTCCTATGCTCCAGATACAGGAACTTTTTCTGAGTGTTCTCAGACTGCTTGGTGACATGGAAAGGTAGATGGTTAGAATGGACATTTCATTCCATCCCATTTCTGATTACAATTTGGTTCTTACAGTTAACTACCTAGACAGAAATTTCTTGGTTAACAAACTTAAATTTGTATCTTATGCATTCTAAACCACATTGGCAGGTTCATGCAATTTTATTACTCACTTGGCTCTGTATTTTCTAGTTGTTAGCTGTGATGTTCAGCATGTTCCAGTTGCCCACTCCCCTTCTGTCTGATCCAGCATCTGAGCCAAGCACTGTGGGCACCCATGGGGTGAACTTGGCAGCTGTGCAGCCCAGATGCTGAGCTCTAGCATGTAATTTTCCAGCAGCAGCAGCTGGGTGTTTGGTTGGCCTTTTATTTGGCTTATGCTGACTGTCATGGTGGCTGTGGAAAGTCTGTGAGGCTGGCACAGGATTATTCTCTTGTTCTAGCTTGTCTTCCCAAATGCCATTTTTTTATTAATTCACCTTCAATGGTCATAAATTCATCCCCTGAATAAAGGACTGAAGTAAATTCTCCTTTATGACCTATCTATGGAATGGAACCTTGACATAGGGAAAAGAAAGACTTTTTCTTCATGCTCTCTATATATGCTTAACACAAGAACAAACGAATGGCTTTACTAGGTCAGACCAATCATCTAGCCCAGTATCCTATTTCCTGACAGTGGCTGGTGCCAGATGCTTCAGAGGGAATGAACAGAACAATTTTTAGAGTGATCCTCCTGTCCAGCCCCAGCTCCTGGCTTTGTGCTTATATTTGCTAATCTTAGTCTCACTGTTATCATATTCCCATTTTCTTTGTGAATCAGGAACAAAACCATGATAAAATTATTCAGTGGTTAGCATATGTGTGCAAGAGACATTTCTTTGTGATTAGAGCCCTAGGGCTCTACTGCTTCTAATTTTAGATCCAGACCATCACAATTCAATTCATATCTCATATTCCATATTCATTGTTTGAATCAAAGAACAAGGCTATTATAGCTACACCAGTGGGGTTTTGTCTTTTTATCACAATATTAAGACAGAATGGGTTACTGTTTTTAATACAACTCTTCAGGAAATCAGAAATACTTATTATGTTATGGCTTCTCCAAAACAAGACCATATGAAGTGGTTTGGAAAAGTTTTCTTAATTCCTGCTCTTCCCTGCCATGTATTTTTTCCAAAATTAAATGTTAGTTTCAAATGCTCTCAGGTTGGAAATATTTAAGATTTCTTCCCTTCTCTGTCTTTCCCACACCATGTGTTTCTAACAAACATAATAAATAGTTATAAAATAAATGAGAATCTTGATACGGTCACCACAATAAATAAAATGATGTCTTTCAATGGGAATTGAATTAAGCTTTGGTAAAGCAGGAATTTACTCATACATTGTGTAAGGAAATGGATTTCTCCTATTTCTCCTCCTCCCCCACACCCAATTCCCTTTTGTTTATCACTGGCTGGTGTGAATATTGAAAAACGTAAACATGTTGGACGTTCTTGCTATGCAAAACACAGCTCCCAGTACACTAAGATATGTGACACCTATCTCACAGACAGGAGCTTGCAATCCTGTTCATTAATTTTATCACTAACATAAACTTTTAATATGCATATGATCAGTATATGGGACTTTGAGGGCAGCTTAAAATGACTGTAACCTGTAATTACTGTTCCTGTACTTGATTATAATAATCTGATTGCAATTATTCAGTGATTTTAATACAAGCCCTGAGCTACATAACAATAATTCAAGTGCAGTGATTGGGAACATGTTTCTGTTTGGCTGTGAAATGATGTTTTAATCCACACTGATTCTGGCTACAGTTTTGTTCATATAATTAGGGCACATTTATACAGTCAAAGAGAATAACTTTAGTTTGATGTGAACCTAATTAATGCAAAGATGTCATAAATCAAAATGGATCCTAATTCCTTATATAGAAATGAGACAAAGATAATAGGAGAAGCCTGATTTGACCATTACAATGAACTATGGCAATTTTTGGTTGAAAATGCAAGAGCCTGTGGAAAAATTGGAGGAACCAGTGGATTGCAATGTAGCAGACTCATTTTAATAGAGGTCCAGAAGTTTTACTGAATATTTTATCATGCTGATGTCCTGGAAGACCTCATAATTTGATCAGATAATTGGAAGTAATAGACCAACTAGAGAACTATTCTTAGAAATGCTTTAAAGAAAACACTAAGTAAAAATAGGTTTTAAAATCCAGGAATGTACGAGTAGGCTACAAAAAAGGAGAGAAGCCATACTGTCCACTATCCTACCTGGCACCAAAGATGATGTCTCCCTTATGTAAATTAAGTATAAGACGAAATAACACAAAATGTCCTGACTATCATATTTAGAGTCTACTAAATAATCATACAGAATGGAAAGCTTGGCTGGATCTGAAGCTGTGGACCAAAAAATAATACACCTTGACAATTAAGTATAACCTAACAGTAAAGCAATACAGTTGTTCCAAATTAAAGATGCATTACCAGAACATGCATATGATGACATAACTCAAGAATACATTTTTGCCACTGTCTTGAGCTAATGAAAAAACATATATACCAGAGCTAAATTTGTGAAAGCTATTGCCCTGTCTAAAGAGGTGCAAGAACCAGACCCAAAGGACTTCCTTGAGAAGTGGAATCTTAAGGCTCTTCAGGCACCTGCAGCAAGCAGTCAAGTTTACTTCAAGGTCCTTTAGGATTCAGAAGAAATACAGCAGCAGTAGGTGAAATCAAGAGAACTCAGATTTCTCTTAAAAGGCTCTGACTGCAGCCATAAAGAAAAAAGTATCATCACTATGAGATTACAACTGTACCATTAACATCACAAAGTTATATCTGTAGTATTAGTATTATGATACCAGGCAGGGACCCGAACAAAGATTGTCATCCCATTGTGCCAAGCCCTGTGTAAAGACTCTACTGTTGAAACAGAAGAGACAGACAACAGGAATGAGCAGCACAGACTTTAAATGACTTGCCCAAGGTCACAGAGCAGATCAGAGGCCAGAGGTCTCCTTATTCCCACTTTGGTGCTCTATACATTACATCACAGTTGTCCAACCTTTTTGGATGAGGGGCCACAATATGATTCTTTTCTCATCTGGGAGGCTAGTGAGCAAATTTTGGATGGAAAAGGCATAGAAATTGATCTTACTATTAATAAAATGTAAACAGTCAAAAGATAAACACACGTTTACGAACTGAATTTAGATCTCTAAAAGCAGAAACTTACATTTCATACCTAAAGATAACTCTCAAATATCAAATCTCTGTAGCAAGCTTTAGACAAGTGTCACTTTCACAACTGTACATAGTTTCACTTGTTAATTAAACCAAATTTTGTGAAAACTTGCAAAGGGCCTACCTCTCCCCCCCCCGCCCCCCGGAAGCATCATGTGTACATGTAGCAGGGAGGCATGGCAGGGCAGTGGAAGGCAGAAGCAGTCATGTTAGGAGGCAGGGAAAAGCGTGTGGAGCATGGCAAGGCACGGGAGTGTGGGGAGCAAGGACAGGGTTGCAAAAGAGGGCAGGGGTGGCAAGGGAGAGCATGGGAAGAATGGCAGGGCAGGGGTGGCATGGCAGGGGAGTAGGGTAGGGCAGGAATAGGGAGGATTCAGGAAGGGTGGGATGACAAGGGAGTATGGCAGCAGAAGGGTGGCAAGGAAGGCCAGAGGCACATGGCAGGGCAAGGGAAGGAAGGGACTGGGTTGACAGGGGAGTGTGGGAGGGCAGAGCAGGAGAAGGATGGTGGGGACTGGAGAGCAGTAGGATAGCAGAGGAGTGTGGCAAGATGGGTGGAAAAGAGCTTGGCAGGGGTCAGCTGGGGTGTATGGACCCTGGAACCCTGCACCTCTCTTCCCTCCCACCCCCTAGAGCTCCCTGACCCCCTTCTCCAGCCCCACCACCTCCACAAACCCCTTCCCCAGCCCCCCTTCCATGACCCTGCTGCACCCCCTGGTTCCACCACCTCCCTGACTTCCCCCAGCTTCAACCATTACCTTACTTCTGCCCTCCCTGTGGTCTCCCCCAGGCATTGCCAGCTCTGCCCCCTGTGCCCTCACCAGGGTCTCACCTCTTGATGCCAGCTCATTATCTCACCCCATCACTCATCTTCCCTCCCCTCCCCGAGCCTCTCCTTTGCCTCACCAGGGCTCTGGTACTTTCACTGCTGCCATCTCATTGGGGTGCTCAGCAACCTAACCAGCCCTCATCAGGCCCTCCACAATTCTGCTGGCCCCCTGTGGCTGCATCAGGACTTCACCTAGCCCCCCCCCGTCCCACTGGAGCCTCACCAGGCAGGCCCCCGGTGGCTTCCATGACCTCATTTTGCCCTCTCTGTTGCTGCCTTGCCAGCTCCTCTGCCACCTCAAGGGGCCCACCAGTCCCTCTCTCCCACTATGGATTCACTAGGGACCCTGTGACCCAACCTGTTCCTGCTGTGGCCTCCACCGCTGCCTTGCTCACCCCACTCATTCCCCCACCAGACTTCCTAGCCCCTCCACAGCTCCTCTGGGCTCCACCACCATGCCAGTCCCCAAAGCCTATGGGTCCTGCTGCCTGTGCCTCCCTGAAGCCCAGCCCTACACCGCTCCTGGCCCCTTCCCCCACACTGCCAGCTCCCCAACCCCTCTTTTCCCTTCCCTGCTCCTCATCTCACCTCAGCAGCTGAAAGGAGAGGCCAGAGTTGTTCCCCAGCCAGGCTGCTTCCATCCTGAACCATGTCCGAGGAGTGCGCTCAAGGCAGGAGATCTGAAAAGGCTCCAGCCCAGTCCCAGCCCCCGGTGGGCTGGATTCTGGCCCACTGGCCATGGGTTGGACAAGCCTGCCTTTTGCCAGATTCCTTTGTTCCATGGCAGAGCTTAACACATGAGGCACCAGGCATTCCTTCTACTTGACAGACTGTATAACAGTTGGCGCTGGGGTTTCAGTATTTTAATTAGATAAATTAAGGGCAAAGATTCTAAGGAAAGTTCCACTTGTGTTAGCTCTCTGAATTCGCAGAAATCCCAGTGGTGTAGCAATGGAGGGGGCACTGGTGAGCCAAAGACCTGGGTCGCTGACCGCTGAGAGATGCCAGGTTAGCCCTGCACCAGGACTGAACTAGAGGTGATCTGGCTCTGGCTGCCCATTTCTGGGGTGCCATCCAGAGCCCCTGCCCCCACACCATGCAGACCAGAATGGCATCATCAAAGGAGGGGGCCCTGGTCAGTGCTGATGGGGGACCAGGGCCAGAGGTTGCCCGTTCTCTGTTGCTGCATGCAGGGAGCTGGTGTGTGGCCACTCCTCTGCAAGGGCTGGGAGAGGGTGGACTCTGGCACCCCTCACACTGGAAAGACCCACCACCAGGCCCTGCAGAGAAGCAGCCACATGCTGGTCAGCGCCATCCCTAGGCCACATGCCAGCCCACCTTACCTCCTGGGATGGACCAGCTGGTCAAGGGTGGAGCCAGCAGGGTCGGTACACTGCACAAAGCAGCAGACAGAGAGCAGCCTCTGGTCCTGGTTCCCCATCAGTGCTGAACAGGTCCTCCTCTAGCGTGAGTGGCTTCCTGCTGCCATTCTGGCCCACGCAGTGGGAGGGCAGTGGTGCCAGGTGGCATCCCAAAATTGGGCAGCCCAGTTCAAGGCCCCTCTTATCAGACCATGGTTTGGGTCCAGCCTGGCACCCCCCTGCAGCCATCAGTGAGGTCTGGCAGCCTGGCCTCTACAGATCCCCCTCCCTGTGACACCTGGGAGGTGGGACCGAAACCCCTTCCTGCTCTGTGTGAGGGGGACTGCAAGGCATGGGGCAGCATGAGGTGCCTGGGGGAGCACAAATATGAGCTTGACTCCTGGTGCTGGACACCCTCACTATGCCACTGAGAAATACTATAATCATGTGTTGCATTAGGTATATAAAGGCAGCACACAGTTAAAAGCTAAACTGCATACATCATTGGTTCCCAACCTGTATTGTGGAAGCCAAAAGTGGCCATCAGGAACCTATCCTTGCAACAAAATCTTTTGCCAACTCTGCTCGCACATCGACTCCAGGTATACCATCACAGGCCCCAACCACATCAGCCATACCATCAGGGGCTCATTCACTTGCACATCTATTAATGTGGTATATGCTATCATGTGACAGTAATGTCCCTCTGCCATGTACCTCGGCCAGACAGGATTGTCCTTGAGCAAAAGGATAAATGGACACAAAACAACATCAAAAATGGCAACATCCATAAACCAGTAGGAGAACACTTCAACCTCCATGGATACTCAGTAGCAGACTTGAAAGTTGCCATACTTCAAAACAGAAACTTCAAAAACAGACTTGAGTGTGAAACTGCAGAGTTGGAGCTAATCTGCAAGTTTGACATAATCAGACTTGGTCTGAATAGGAACTTGCAATGGTGAACACATTACAAAAACTGATTGATCTGTTCACACATTGTCTTCCTTTGATCAACTGGCCTGAATGGGCCCCATCTTCTCTGAACTGATGCTGTTTACACTTGCCCTGCTCCATCCTGGCATGTGTATATATGCCGCTCAACTGTAGTTTCCATTTCATGCATCTGATGAAGTGGGTTGGAGCCCATGAAACCGAAAGCCCGAGGAAATCTGTTAGTCTATAAGGTGCCACAGGACTCTAATTGTTTTAGTTCCACTCCTGATGTCGAAGCATTCACCCTCAACCTCCGCCTATCCTTCTCCTCTTCACTGCCAGTGATCCAGACTTTGGGTGGCAGAAAGTCACTGATTTTAAAATATTCTCATCTTTCTCTGCCTCCATTTCAAAACACTCAATGATGACCTATAAAAGATGGTCAGGCAACCACTTTCAGTACAAATATCTACATTCATATGACTGTATTCACTTCCTCCAACATTAGTTCAACAGAACCCAGTCACTTGAATGTTTATGGAGCAGCAACTAAAAGAAAAAAAAAGAAAAAGATAATTCTAGTAAAGTTTTCTTGCAAGATCTGCTAGGTTATCCAGAGTGTGATGAGGTGGAGCCATGACACATCCTTCCCTTACTTACTACTTTGTGGGTGGGACTTCCCTCCCCCTACTTGCATGTGCAGACACAGCTGTGAGGAAGTTGAATAAAGCAGCAAAGTTCCCACCCTGTAGTACAGTGACAAAAGAATTTGTTTTGGTTGAACTGAGTGGTTCTTTTATCAAAAACAGTTTCACGTAATCGTGATTTGGGTTGGGTTTTGCAAAACATCTTTTTAATGTATTTCTCATACCCTCACTGTTCACCAAGAGGTGATAATGGCCAGGGTAAATCCATGCCCTAAAATGAAATGAAGACCCGGTATTTCAGTCATCCTCTAAAGCACACAATCAATCTTTACAATGTTCCAGAGAGGACAAGTGCATTTCATGACACACTGTAATTTATTTGGATACCAAATATCCACCACACACTTTTTTCAGAAGTTTCAGAAAATCAGATTACCCATAAATACACTACTTTAATAGTACCTTAATGGACTGAGTTATTTACATTTCTAAGTCATAATTTTGATTCTATAAGCAGTATGAACATGCACAACTATAAACATAAGTAACTAAAATATTTCAGAAAACTATGTTTTTATTCATAAAATGGAGAAGGAATTACAACCTATATGAATTTCTATCCCTCCCCCATAGAAGCATGGTAATATCTTTTTTGCTGGATCAGTAAATATCTAGTTTTGTTGAGAAATACTGATAAGGCAAAGATTTGAATTCAACTTCAAAATATTTGTTAATCCTTTCTCTCTCTATCTAGTAATGATCACAGAAGTATGATCCAATAAGAGAATGTTATCCAAGAAACAGTTCCATACCAGAATTAATAATTAAAGATTTGAAAAGTAGTATGCTTTTTTCATTTATTAACTTAGGATGTATGATGTGGGAAAAAGACTTTCCAATCTTTCTGGAACTCTAATGAGCACATTACAAGAGATTACTACCACCGCCTCAATTTAACCAACCTCTCAACCCCTGTTCCAAGGGAATCACATGAGTACTTGACTTCTAAGATTTTAAGAAGAAAAACAAACTTCATAAAACTTAATCACATTAGTTAAAGCTGGAAGGATGTTTTAATGCCCCTCTGAAGCCACCAAGTTCCATTACCTGAAACCCATCAACATAATCCTTCCTTAGGAAGAAAGGAATGAATCAAATTGAAAAGATTTGTAATTGAATTATCCTCAGTCTCAGGGCAATTAGAACCATTTTTTATTGGGACACCTAGATATAACTTTGACTGTTTCTAATTAGTCTATCAACTCAGATAATAAGAAAATGCATGAATACTTTTACAGTGTTGTAAATTGAAATGAGTTCATATTGTTGATAGTATGGGTATTCTGAAAGTACGTGTGTGTGGAAAGGAAGGCACGGACAGAAATTAGATGAACAAGATAGAATGCAGAACTATGACTTAAAATATGCCCAACAATGAGTAATTAAGTTCTTTTGTTCCTATATGTAATGTTATAAATTCACTATCTCAGTACTTTTGGCTCTTGTAAAAGTTTTAGCTCAGGGGTGTCCAACCTTTTTGGTTGAGGGTACCACATTGCAATTCTTCTCTCAGTCAGGGGGCCGGAGAGAAAATTTTTGATAGATTAGACATACAAATTGATCTTTATTAATAAACTTTAATAACATAGGGTATGTCCACACATCTCTTTTAGTTTGAAATAACGCTGGTTATTTCAAAATAAGAGAGATTAGGTCCACATGATGTATTCTTATTTTGAAATGATGGGCTCCGTCATTTCGAAAGAAGAGCCGTCATTTCAAAATAGCTTAAACCTCCTTTAAATCAAAACAGCTGTTATTTCAAAATGGTTATTTTGAAATAACGCCATTCAGATGTGTTATTTCGAAATAACCATTATTTTGAAAATACACTTTTGTCCTTCTGCCCAGAGTACTTTCCTTTTAGCCTATATTGGGTGGGGGCATGGACCAGAGAGGGGGCCATGTTGCCACACCTCCCATGGTGCCCCTCTCCTAAAGCGAAATAGCAAGTCCTGTGTTTGGCCATGCTATTTCGCTTTGAGCTTTTCCCTTAATTTGAATTAACATTTTCTTAATTTGAATTAACTTATTTTGAAATAAGGACTTTATTTCAAAATAACTCATTTTGAAATAACTTATTTCCAAATAACGATGTACGTGTTGACATAGCCGTAATGATTAGTGTGATATTTGGCACTGCTTTTGTTTGCACAAATTCTCAATGTCTGCCTGTACACTTCATGTAGCAATGATGAGTATTCCAGATAGAGGACCATCTTTCAGGAGCGATCTAGATTTTGTTTTGATGTTTTTCATTCTTGAAAAAAGCTGTTTGCAGCAACATGTGCTGCCAAACAGCACAATGAATCTATGGGTGTGTTTTGATAGCTCTGGGTAAGACTCCGAAGCAAGACAGGGGAGCATGGTAGAGGAGGGAAGGGGAAGAAGGGTGAGGTAGGGGGAGCTGAGCAGCTGGGTGGCAGGATTCAGCTACTTCCTGATAATCACACTGCTCTTCTGCCCCCTCACCCTCTCAGAACTGCCACAATTTCTCCTGCGTTTGTCCCCCTGTGTTCTCCTCCCACTCAGCACTTCTCTCCTTCCCCTGGATTCTGCTCGCCCTCAGACTTAGCTCTCCTCCCCACCCCACCCAACCAGACTGAGCACAATACCAGTTCTGCTCACCCACAGATAAACCCCACCACACAGCACCTTGCTGGCTCAGCTTTCCTTCCCTTCCCCACTCCACCCCCTGCCCCCCAACAGACTGCGGCTTTGCTCTCCATCCCTGGCTCAGCTCTCTTTCTCCCACCCAACCAAGCACCCTGGTGCTGGCGACAGCCTCAGCTCTTCCCCTCCCCATCATTCCTGATGGAGCTTCCTGCCACTACTGCTGGCTGGCTCACTTCTTCCCCTCCCATCCACCCAAGCAGGCTGAATCCAGCCCCTAAACCAGGGCCGGCGCTGGGGATTGTGGCTTCCTCCCGCAGCAGAGTGACGCTGGCGCAGACTAGTGACGTCATCAGAGGAGTGCCACGGTGCTGTCCCCTTTTAGCGCCCCTCAAATGCCGGTGCCCCCCTGCAACGCAGGGGCTGCTTACCATCTAGCACCGGCCCTGCCCTAAACAGCTCTCTGGCCAGGTCACGCCTCCCTGTAGCTGTGTGCAGGGTGGGAACTTGACAAGGGTCCTGGTCAGCCCCAGCTTCCAGCTCTTGCAGCAGCACTCTGCAGGCCAGGTGAAAGCCCTTGGCAGGCCACGTTCTGGCCCCTGGGCTGCAGGTTGGACAAGCCTGTTTTAGTTGAAGATTTAAAGAAATTAGCTAATAAACTACGAAAGACACTAGTACAACAGTCATATATGAAATAGACTAAAAGAAAAATAAAGTCTAGCAAAACTTGCAAACTCTGTTCCACAAAATGTAATATTTCATTGTGGTTTGGTTTCTTTACAGACATTCTATAGTGAAGTTTGAATTTCAGATTGAAACAAAAAGCAAACAGAGGAGTAATACGTATCACTAAAGTGGCAGGTAAATATCATGAGATATAATCCTTCATTTTCTATTCCCATTTTCTTCTATTTAGAATGTTTAAATTTCTTTTCCTTCTTTATTCTGCCACTTTGATATGTGAAAAGCATGGTGACTTTGCAAGATGAGGTGCACTATGAAACAGAGCTTTCCATGGACTCATTGCTTGCATCTACTGTTATTTGAATGCATATAGTTATTATTATTGAGTGTGTTTGGTTATTTTATTCCCCCCTCCCTTTTTTATTTTTTGAGATTACACCTCTAGGGCATGAGAAGTTCTTAAAAATGAATAGAAGATCTTTCATATTTCAATGTTCACTTTGTTGCTGACTTAATGGAAGAAAAGTCTCTTGGACAGGAGAAAAAAGTTTGGCTGCTTTGGATGAACAGAGCATGTTGTCTTTAATAACAGCACACATGTTCATGTTCTGAAAACATATCTATGGCTCCTAATAAAATTACATACTCAATTGAAATTGCTACACTGTGGCTCAGTTTTAAACTTAAAATTTTAATGTAGTCATAATTTAACAGTATTAACAACATTTACATTTAGAAACAATTCTGGAGGGACCGGCTGGTGCAAGCTTTGACTCCTTTTTCTTATTGACAAATCTTGACTTTTCTGCTGTAACTAGAAAAATCAACTGCCACAGTTGAACCAGTGTAGGAGGTAAACAAATAAAAACATGAAAATGGCCATATTGGGCCAGACCAATGGTCCATCAAGCCCAGTAGTCCGCCTTGTGACAATGGTGAGTGCCAGATGATTCAGACAGAGTGAACACAACAGAGTGATTTATCAAATGAATTGCTCATGTCATCCAATTCCAGCTATCAGCAGTCAGAAATTTAGGGACTCCCACAGGATTGGGTTGCACCCATGACCATCTTGGCTAATAGGCTTTCCAGAATGGGAAGTCTGCATAGGGAACACAGAATCCTAGCAGCTGGAGCTTGGTAGTAGAGGGTGTTAGCTCAAAATTTTATCAAAAAAATCTCATGCTATTTGGGATCTTCTTTAAAGTCCTCATTGTTCACCTGACTGTGTGAAAATCTCAGCTTTGATTTTAAAAAATTTAAAAGTACTTAGAAGACTTAGGAACTAAGTTCCATTATCTTTCAGTTGGACTTAGGTCTATAAGTCACAAAGGTGTTTTTGAATTTTTTCCTTAACTACTCCTGGTTGCAGAGAACAGCTTGAAAACTTGGCTTTAAATAGGTTCACAAAACCAAAAGCAAATAAAAATACTCCATCGTTGTCATCATTGCCTTTTTTTTCTTTTTGTTCTGCTATGTGGTTTTAGTGAAGAGGAAATTTTGGCTTACCTTTTTTTTTAATATTATGCTGCTGCAGTATTATTAGGTTTATTTTTCTCAAAAGAACTGATTATTTAGAGGACCAGTGGCAACCACATCATCACAAGCCACTGTGTGCATGAACGCACATGCACACACGTACAATGGAATAAGAAAATAATACAGTGATGAAAAACAATTTCATATTCAAGCAGTTAGGCAGGATTGTAATGTCTGTACAAATTGTACAAAATTTCAGATTTAAAAACAATTGTGTTATACTAAAATAATTCAGTTTTGGTGTAAAATTTTTTCTAAAAAAATATAAGCCCATTTTGGCTCTGGAAGTACTTGCTTTAAAAGCATATGAAATGAGTTTTTCTCATGTTTCTATGAAAAATAACCACTTAATATAAATGGCACAAACTGAAATTCGTAGCATCCAAAAATTGTGACATTAAATTTCAAAATTTATATTTAATTTTATATAATTGTAATTATAATTAAAAACAAGTAAAAACAACTTAAAATCATTACAAAAATCCCTTTGATGGTATCTTTTAAGGTGAGCATTCATTTTTAAAAAGATCCAATACGGTATGAAGAAATTATACTACAAGCTAGATAAATAATAAATGATATACTACATTTTCAGTCCAATATATATAGTGCCTTTCATCCTGAGGGATCCCAAAATACTTTATGCTAATGATGCACTGTATAAACACAGCAGGATTCACTACAACTACCACTGAAATACAGCAGATGTGTTAACAATGCACAGAACCACTAAACAATTTGAAAGAGCAAGTAGGGAAGAACACTTTGTAAGATACAAATTGCAAGGGGAAATTTTGGCAGGTGGAACGAAATTAACCAAACCTCAGAAGTAACAGGATGTCATGATCCCCCAATATCAGTCATTTTATTTTATACCTGGCTCATGTCATTGGCTTTCTGAATGTCAGCTCCCTTCAGCAGCCACACATTACACTTTGATGAAGGGCTTACTGAATTTAAAAGGTACTGGAGGTACTTTAAGATATCAATAACAGATGAGAGTTTTATTATTAATGGTCTTAATGTCTAAGAGTTGCTCTGTAGAGTTGTAAGGAAAACAAAAAGAAGAAAAACATTGGTGGAAAGTAAGTACATTCTCTAACCAGTGGAATGTCAATATGCCACTTTTATTTTCCTCTACTGACAGACTGTAATGAGGTAAAAGTACTTCACTGCATTAAAGCCTTACCTTTAGGTTAGCAGATATATAGTTGTGGCTAAGGCAGTAAGGAACAATATAGTTTTCACCTGTAAAGTAAAATCAAAGGACAAGTTGCTAAGGAACTAGCTATGTTTTATGTGGATGTTAATCATTCCCTTGTAACTCACAATCAATCCCTTAAACTTTTCTGTTGTCTCTATTAAGGGTCAGATATTAATATCAGGCTCCGTAACAGTGCACTTAATTAAAAGCTATAAAATAACGTTCCAACAAAGCAGAGTACAGAAACATATTAACATCTAAGAGTCAGAAAAAAAAAAGCTAGAGGGCACATTTATGTGGACACATGAACTGGTAGATTTATAAATCTATAATTTTAGAAAACATGGTTAGGCAGCAAGTCAATGACCAAAACTAGGTGCCAGGAACCAGAAAAGAACCAGACAAAGCCAGAATCATAAATGCTGCAGAAAGGTGGGAAAGCACAGGGAATACAAACAGGCAGAAGCAAAGTTAATAATACAGGTTGTATAAAAGGGGTGGTAATTGCTAATATTTGGGAAAAATGTGTTGCAATGTATCAGTTAATATCACTAGAAGACTGGTAATAACATCTTGGGGAATTTTACCTTAACCACAAGTTGCTGTGATAACTATTTGATGTCAATGTTAGTAAGTTAAAAAAGGAATTAATGAAGTAGCCTGCGAAAAATGAAGTACTCCTAAATTAGTGAGGTGTGGAAGAATGGCTAAAGAAGAATGGGTTGGTACCCGTCAGCATGTGAAAGAGTCTTAGTAAGCATACAAAACTTGGGATGAAAGATGCTGTCTGGCCTGTGTGTTCGGAGAGAAAACACAGGGAGGTGGTAGGGTGACAACTACTTTTGAGGAAGTTAATGATTAAAGGCAGGTCTTCATTGAGGTGGCAATCAGTTTGAACATCCTGATCAATTATTCAGATCTGTGAAGACCCACTCAGCTGATCAGGACGTTCAATCCGGGAATACCACTCCAGCAACTGGGTAGCACTTAGTCAAAGGGAGGTCCAAGCTGGGAGTCAGGCATTCAAACTGAGGTATGCAAGTTATTTTAAGTAACTTGCACATTTCAGTTCAAGTGTCACTGAAAAAGGCAGGCAGTGTAGACCTGCTCCATCATTCCAGGGTCTCTCAGCAAAACATGAGAGTTATGAAAAGACTAAACATCTTGCATTCTCTTTTGATTGACTATAGTATTTCAATGCTCATGGGTTTGTTTATCTGCTTAGTGGATTTTTTTAATAAAAGGCCTTGGGGTAAACTGAAGTTGTTTCTTACATGCTTTCCCTCATTCTAATTATACTGATGATAATATTCCCGATATTGTAGCCCTCAGGAGACTGACCCATTTTTGACCACTGTTGTCTAAAAAAATAATCACTATATCAACTACACTACATGGTGGACAATTATTGGGAGTGGAGGTAGGTTTAACTTGGTTGAGGAAGGGGTTATTGACAAATGGTTTGAGGAGAGAAACATGGAAGATAGGATGAATCCTGAGGGATTCTGGGAGTTGAAGCATGAAGGCTACTGACTTCACTCAGGACAGGCCCTACCAGTTTGCTGGCTAGGGCAGAAAAGTTTTCAGCAGGTGCCCCCCCTCATCATTCCTCTCAAACATGAACACAAAAACACCTCACACACTCTGCTTCTGGCTAATTTGTGGAGGAAAACGCCTGACCAATCATAATGGAAAAAGCCCTTGTCCCTAGAACTGGCCCTTCCTATACGGCATGATTTTGTGCTAGTGTGTTAGCACCCTGGAAACTATAACTGCATATAAACATACTGTAAATGAACCTACTCTGCTCATTTCCATTAAAAAAAAAAAGAGAGAGAGAGGCAGCACAGGCCTGTATCGCTGCCCCTTCCCCAGCTGTGCTACCTTCCACCCCTTCCCCGCTGCTCCAGCACAGAGCCAAAAGCAGCAAGCGTGGCCAACGGTGGACCAACAGCGCTGAACCGGGCTGCCACTTTTGGCTGGCTCACCCAGTCACTGGCATGGGGGGGGGCAGCAATGCGGGCCCCATGGGGCCCCCAAAGCACAAGGCCCTGGGCAGCTGCCCCCTCTTGCCCTAACCTAGGGGTGGCCCTGGTCTTTAAGGTGCCACAGGACTTTCATTGTTTTTGCTATATACAAACTAACATGGCTACCCCTCTGGAATGTAAACAAAGAGAATCCCATTTTTTCTGCAGTTGCATAAATTTGTATTTCATATAGATACATTTTTACTTTTTTGTATTCTATTTAAAATTTTCTGTCTTCTTTGGAAATCACTATTGTAACTGCCAGTTTCCTCCCTTTTCAGCTTTGTATTGTGGTACAGTATTTTAGTGTTATGTAAAATATATTTAAGCACCTCAACATTCAAGTTCTCATATGTCAGGATTTAGTCAGGGAAGAGATGCACATAAATCTATATGACCAGAAGAGATAAGTAGATCATAAAAGAGTCAATACACATCATAACCCGAACACCTAACACAGAGATATGAGACAGTTACAGACTATTTGGGCATGGATGGCATGAAAATCTACGATAAATCTAGTCTAAATCTTAGATTATACTGCATACAATAACCCTCTTTCTAAAAATAAAAACGAGCCAAAACACATTCTATGGAGGTTTAAATTCTGTCCCAATTTTGTGTTACTAAAAGACTGCATAGTTCAAAACCAAATATTAGGTGACATGCTTTAGATTGCTCTTATGAAAATCACTATAGAAATGTCACTCTATTGTATCCTACTGTATTTAAGAATGAGCTACAGTCGTACAGCCATAGGAGATCAAGATTTACTGATGTGATCAACTCCATCAATTACTACTCACCAGCAATTAATAAGGCAATCATGAGGAGAGAGACAAGAGACACAGAAATTAACACCTTATGTAAAAACTACCAAGATTTTTTTTTTCATTTTGAGAGCTCCTTATATGACAGTATTTTCTTTTTAATAATAGGAGCCTTTCATTTAAATGATGCAATCAGTATGCCACAAGAGGTTTCTTTCTTTGGTAGGAGGAGTTAGCAGCTCCAACATTCAATTGACCTGTTTCCAAATAATCTAGAGGAAAAAATGAAGATTAAGTCCTCTAACAAGAGCAGTTTTCACAATCTAGCATACAAAGAGGAGGATTCGGTAAAAAGATGAGAGGGGAAGCCGCATTGTGCAGGCTCACTTAAATCTTATTTCCAATTCACTAAATGTGTTATTTGACTTGGCAAGTGAGCTGGTATGTGTATTAGATCAGCAGGGAGCCTAATCAAGGAGATGCCAAGTTTGCTGCAGCCCCTCTGTGCAGCATTAGCCTCAACTAGTGACCTTAAGCAAAGTGGGTGGTTGAACCCAAAAGAGAATAGCATTAACTTTTGCTTGAAGTTCAGCCTGATTTGAAGTCTCCTTTTGTGCGTTATTCCCCTTCCCCCCACCAAAAAAAAAAAAAAAAAAAAAACTGCAAAGAGCATTCAACAGAACTGAATCTAGTCTGCTCAGCACCATCTTTACAAGTAAGCCTTTACAGACGCTCGCCTCCATTAATGCTGACACATGCAAAAGAAATGAAAAGCATTAACTCAGCTAAGGCACTTGATTTTGCAGCTGCAGAAGAATTCACTTTATAACCTAGTAACTCAGATCTTTTTCCTCCCATTAAACTGTTAATTTGCTAATTTATAATAGAAGTATTTTCAAATATTAAAAATGTTATGAGTAAAACAAAAACATACAAAAAAGTTGGTGATATTAATTGTTTATTCTAGAATTTTATAAACGATAAAGTTTAGAGTACAGGCTTTTAAAAATTCTTCCCCCCTTATACAGATCTAGATGGTATATAATCTATGCTCTCCCTTTCTGTTTGCATGTACTAAGTTCCATTCTACATTTACAGGTTTTGTAAACTAGCTTTAAACTAGACAAAAAGATTAAAGACATGCAAGTTTCTCTTAAAAATTAAAAGAAAGCACCGTTTTCAGTAATCTTAAGAGAAATATTATTCATGTATTTAGAGATGCATATATTTGTAGTTGTGGATGGTCACTCCTGGCCTCCAGCCATCTGGGTCCTCTCGGCGGTTCCCCACCTCTGAATAACAGGACTCGGCGATATCACTTGGTGCCAACACTCATGCTAGTTTATTTACAAAAGTGCAGACTACAATATCCACTCCCAACCAGGGCCCTGAGGCATAGGGCTTCTTGCACTCATGAATCCAAATGCACACTGACCTACCAAGCTCTCACCTTCCTCGCTGGCCATGCCTCTCTGCGGTTTTCCCCAGCAGGAGCTATTTCCCCCACTCAGGAGAACAGCTGCTCCTATTTGCATCCTCTGATCCAGGTCTAGCATAGTCTAAATAGTTCTGTCCACTGGGGCTGCCTCCCTCTGCTTTCTGTGGCCCTGCTAGTGCCTTTTACACTCACCCAGGCAGCAGGGAAGGAGAAAGGGGTAGGAAGGCAGAAGTAGCAAAGTCCCTGGAGGACTTGTTTCCCCTCTACTCTGTCATAGTAGTCAATTAGTTTCCTGCTTTCTTTTTAAATCCTTTGCTAGACATCTGCACTGTGGCTCATTAACCTGGTTTCCATTGACATCAAAGTTCATATAAACAACCTTCAGAATAATTTTTCTATGATTCTTTCCTCATGTTTAACTATCCCTGCAATATTCATGTCAGTTGAAGACTTGAATCAGTGACATTATTACCAAAATACATGTTATAAATGATATTATCAGACTCCTCTTACACACATTCTGCTTTCATTATTTCTCTTCTTTAATTCTTACTGTTTCTAGGCCTTTGAGTGAAGATCACCTCTAGTATCAGTTTATTATCTGATTTTCTCTCAAGACACTAGATCCTACACCTGGAATGGGATGGATTCAACCACTCTAATAGCAGGAACGGCATTACCATTTCTGGCGCCCCCCTGCAAGCACACCAGACACTGGCGCAAACGAATGATGTAAGAGCACACCGCAACAGCATGCTCCCCATTTTGGCTCCCCTCAAGCATCGGCGCCCCCCCTGCAACGCTTACGGGGCTTACCACTTTGCACTGGCCCTGTCTAACAGTCTCTTCCCCCCTTTTAAGCAATATGCTCTTCACTTCATTCTCCAATTTATTTAGTTCCCCAATCCAAACATAGCTGGCCATCTCACCCTCAGCTTGTGAAAGCTTTCTGCTAGAACCTCCTTCTACTACTTTCTGTGAATCAGTGAAAGTCCTTGGCAAGATATCAATCATCTTTGTGATGATACTACACCAAAAATTTAGCCCACCTTAGACTGAGTAGCCAGGTTAAGCCTGGAGAGAAGTACAGAGATTATGGAGTGACTTGAAACAGTAAAGCTGCTTTGTCCAAACTACTGTTATGATCCTCTTTCTCCTCCGTGGGAGGGAAGAGATGAATATTTCCATAGTGTTGCATTCTCCCATCCATGCTCACCACCAGTCAGGAAGAACAATGTGGGACAGAGTACTGCATACAAGAGTGTCACATACAGCTCCCAACTTCCATAGCAGAACTATATTAGTTCCATTGCCAACCGTTACTCCATGGCCACAAAGAAAGGGACTGGATTGCTCTGGAGAAAGTCTATACAAGTTGGGTACCCTGCTCCGCAACGAGTCACAGTTTAAATCTAGATGATAATCCAATGTCTTCTATTTCCCCAACAGAACATAACTTCTTTCATTTTGCACAGTCAGGAAAAAAAAAACCTATTATTGTATTGTTTGTATTGTATTATTAGTTTATGAGAAACCCTTAGGAATAAATAACAGTAATTTGTACTTTTAAAATGCATTTTATTCAAGGATTCCCAAATCATTTTGAAACTACATCATTCTCCCAGCAACCCTATGAAGTTCTGTAGGTATATGTTATATATGGGCAAAACAAGGAATAAGTTAAATGATTTTTCTCAGTTCTGCCAGTTTTGCTGAGTAATCATGGAAAGTCCACTTAAGCTTGATTGCTCCTCTGTTTACTTTCCTGTACAAACAGGAATAAAAAAATATACAGTGCCTCACAGAATTAGAAAGAATTAAATGTTTGTGGCACACTTGGAGATCACTGGAGAAAAGGTAGTATGTAGGCAAAAATTATTATTGATTAAATTCATAAAGCAAATCAGTAGCTAAGTCTAACAGAACCAAAGAATCATGATTCGCATCCACTATTCTACCCAGACTGTAATTCTTCATGAAAATCTTGTGTTAGTTTATGTTCTAAAAACAGATTGCAAATTTCATTATTAAATAATTAATGCATTTTAAGTTATTGTGCAGTGTATAGACAGGAAAACTGGAAATGGTTCAACCAATTTTCACTGGAAATAGAGGGTAAAAATGGTAATCTATAGCCAAAATGGTGAGTATGCATGTAAAGTTTGAACTTGGAATACATTTTTATGGCTGATTTGCAAAATCCCAGGTGTAGTGATATGCTTGTAGAAGGTTGTGAATTTAGAGACACTCCCTAGCATGGGCCAGTGTTGTGTGAATTAGGAGACGTGCCCCAGAGAAGATCTAACATGGCTGCTCCCAGGTACACACTTGGATACCTGTGTGTATGATTAAAGTTCTATTCCTTACTCAATCAGTAGTATGGTCTCTAATGAACCCTCAAGATCATTACATGGTGTCAGAAGTGGGATATGAACCCACGCCACAGAGACACTGAGACCCCATCCTGTTCCACAGAGACCTTATGAGAAGGTAGGTGTGGATTTATTTACCTGGCATTCCAAGGATTACTTAATAGTCACTGGTTATTGCTCTTTATATCCAGAAATTTGCACACTGAACAGTACTAATAGTAATTCAGTGATCACTGTCATGAAAGGAATTTTCTCCAGACATTGAATTCCTGAAAAGGTCTTCAGCGACAATGGGCCACAATTTTCAAGTGCCGAATTCAGGCAATTTGCCTCAGATTGGGATTTTCATCATGAAACCTCCAGTCCAAATTACCCCAAATCAAATGGACTGGTGGAAAGGTCTATACAGACAGTAAAGAACTTGATGAAAAAGACTTTTGAAAGTGGAGGTGATCTGTATACAGCATTGCTGGTCTACCGAAGTACACCCCTGGAGAATGGCTTTTCTCCAACTCAGCTGTTAATGGGAAGAAGGATCAGATCTAATTTACCTATTACTGATAACTTGCTGCAATTTCAGAACAATGCTAACATTTAGAAGATGAAAGAAAATCAGAAGTGGAAGCAGAAATATTGTTTTGATAGAAGGGCTCGTGGTCTTCTATCCCTTAACCCAGATGACAGAGTGTGCATAAGGAATCACACCTCTAATACCTGGGGCCAAAGAGGTACTATTAAAAAACAGCTGCATCCACGGTCTTATGGGGTCCACACAGACCAAGGGGACGCATTTCAACATAATCAACGGGATCTACAACTTATTCCAGAGAGTTCCCACACCATGGAAGTTGAGGTACACCCTGGCATGCCTCCTCTCACTGATACGATATCTTCAACATATGGTAATGAAACCGTCAGGGAACAAGACAACTCAGACCTGAATGAAGGACCTGTACTGAGATGACCTAACTGAGTCATCAAACATCCAGAAAGACTCATAGGCTGTGTCCACACATACATCATTATTTCAAAATAACCCATTTCGAAATGAGTTATTTCGAAATAAAGTCCTTAATTCGAAATAAGTTAATTCGAATTAACAATTTGTTAATTCGAATTAAGGGAAAGCTTGCTTTTGAAATAGCCATTGTTTCGAAATGGTTATTTCGAAACAAGGCTGTTCGGACATGTTGTTTTGAAATAGTTGTTTCGAAACAATGGTGTTGTTTCGAAACAACGTGTCCAAACACCATTGTTTCAAAACAACCATTTCAAAACAATGGCTATTTTGAGTAGATGTGAGGTTTAACAGTTTCGAAATAATGGTGCATCATGTGGACATGCCGCTTCTTATTTCGAAACAACCTCTGCTGTTTCAAAATAAGAAGCCTGTGTGGACATACCCATAGAGACTTGCTAGGATATGTGAGGGAAGTGGGTGGTAAAGTCTCACTTGAAAGTGATGTGCTAGTAACCTCTCCTCTCTAGGTTGTTCAGATCCTGGGTTTATGGACTGTTCTTCTGCATGTTTTTTTAGATAGCTGTTATGTGTCGTTAGATGTTAGTGCATGCATCATTAGCTAGCTTTTATATGTATCTAAATGTTTACTTGTTTTCCTTAGGGGGGAAGATGTAGCATTATGCTTGTAGAAGGTTGTGAATTTAGGGGCTATGTTCACACACAGGGGGTTATTTCGATACAAGTTGTTTCGAAACAACTTGTATCGAAATAACGCCTTATTTCGAAATAAGTTAATTCAAATTAAGAAAATGTTAATTCGAATTAAGGAAAAAAGCTCAAAGCGAAATAGCATGTTCGGACAACAGTTATTTCGAAACAAGTCACTGTTGTTTCGAAACAACATGTTCTGATGGGATTGTTTCAAAACAATCATTTCAAAACAACGTTGTTTTGTCACTAAATGGGGTTTAAGTTGTTTCGAAACAACACCGCTGTTTCGAAACAATGGAACCCGTTGTTGCGAAACAACGGTACATCATGTGAACGTGGCGTTTCTTATTTCAAAACAACCTCTGTTGTTTCGAAATAAGACTGCCGTGTGAACACACCCAGAGACACTCCGTAGCATGGGCCAGTGTTGTGTGAATTGGGAGACGTGCCCCAGAGAAGATCTAACATGGCTGTTCCCAGGTACATACCTGGATACCTGTGTGTACGATTAAAGTTCTATTTCTTACTCATTCAGTAGTATGGTCTTTAATGAACCCTCAAGATCATTACACCAAGGAAAGAAGTTTGTACAGAAAATGTTCACCCAGTTTGACCTATAATGGCACTATTACGTGCCACTGATATGTGAGGAGAATGTTATACCAGAGTGCCATATGCAGAGGGTAAAATGAGGGGTTAAAAGTCCCTCTAAGCACGTTGGAAAGGACTGCAGGTGCCTCAACCTTTATTCTTTAATTGGGAGGAGAAGAGCTTTTAGTAAAGACTTAGTCTACAATGTAGGCCGGCAGCCCAACTGGGCAAACCCCTTGATTTGTGCAGTTTGCAGCAGTTCTATTCTAAGCCATCTATACAGACTTTATTTCAAACCCAGGATACATTTTTAAAAAGCCAGAAGATATTTTACTAATTTTTTTGTAATGAAACTTTGACTGCAAGGAATACTTAAAGTTGGTAATCATTTGCAGACAGACTCCTTTTCCCCTTCCTCACGGCAGGACTGAGGGCAGTTGCACAGCTGGCAGTCAGCACAGCTCTTATTACCAACACCAATTACTGGTTTAAAAAGAGGTGACTATTACTATCTGGCTACATTTCTTCACACAAGGCACTTACAAAAAAAAAAAAAATCAAACCCTAACCTTTCAATAGCACCTGGTTTTATATTTTAGTCCAAATCTTTGAATGGAATGAAGCCATAAACCAATTTACCTTGGCTCTCATTTAGGGACAAAGTAATTTTTTTTTAAATTCTCCCCTCATGTGATCTTGCTAGTAAAAGGCACAACAAAAAAAGGAGCCAGTGAGAATATTGAGTGAAATAACTAGAAAAAAAAAATCTGCAATGCTGTATTCCTTCACATGGAACAAGTTAAAAAAAAAAAAAAGCCCCAACAAATACTTTTAAAATGGAAGCAAGGATTCATTGTCCACCCATTAACTTGGAGCAGTATTAAATGTAAACATTAAAATAAATATGCAATGATGGCCAGTGATGTAGTACCATTACAGTTAGAACTGCAATATGAAAGAATCAAGAGACTTTATTTCATGAATCAAACAACATAGCTGGATGTTGAGTAGGGAATAATAATTTTTCACCCAATAGCAATTCAAATTATACAGTGCCTGCTATTAAAAAGTCAATATTTACCCAGACTTAGTACAATGAGTTATTGAAAGTAATGCAGTTATGTCATCTCTTTAGTATAGGAAATAACTGCTGTCAGATACTGAAGCACAGTATCTCGTATATGCTGGCTTTAAAATGGCAAAAACCAGGGATGCTAAAGTGGAGTAAAAAGGCATCTTTTGAGTTACAGATATCCTTGTGGAGTCAATTTTTTTATTATTCCTATATAATTAGTTAAATGCATTATAGATAGATGGGGAGTGTCTCTTCATATTTTTAGATCCTTAGGTCTAGCCATCACCACAGTATCTGCTTTGCTGTGGAAACAACAAATAGTGGCTACCAGTAGAGACGGAAAACCTGATTTAACTTCTTCAGCATGGCAAATCCTTTCCTAAATTTGATAAGAGATAGTGTGTTGTTTTGTCTTTCTGGAGGTGGTTTGGGATGACTTTATTGATATATTCATTTTGTTAATATTAGTTCAAAGATGGACTGAAGCATTCCCTAATTTTTAGGAAAGGTGGAATTTGAAACCAAACTTTGCTTCCGGAGTCTGGCTGCATAAATATCAAAACAAAATCTTAACATGCAAGACTTTGGGATAGTTTAACTCTGGATCCGAAACTTTCCAGATAGGGTCTTTTTCCAGTAAACAGCTATTTAATAAGTAATCCTGTCCTACTAAAATCACCAACAAAGTTATTAGGGGAGGTATGAACTGCTCCTTTCAATGTTCTTAAATTGCATTAGTGAAATATAGAAACATCATTTCTATTCCAAGTGAATATTGTTGATCTGGTGACTCAGACTAGTTGGTGTTTCACATGATCTGGTGCCAACACAGACTTTTCAGGTTTCACTCATCTGGAAAGACACTACTTGATTAGGAATTCATTTTAAGAGTTTTTGGTTTTATTTTGGGATGGGGTGGGTTTAGGGCAGGAAAGGAATAGTTTATGAAGATTTTATTTTGTTTCATTAGGACATACTGTTAGGGACCAGGATGTGACTGGTTTGACCTAATAGTCATAGCAGGAGTTAGGTACCCAATACCAAGGGAAAGAACCAGAGTCAGAAACTGGCTACCGGAGCCAAAAGTCAAGCCATATCAGGGCCAAAAGTCAGAACTTGGTTACTTGGAGTCAGCAAAGGCAAGAACAGAATGAAATCCAGGGAGGGAACTAATGTAGGGGCAAGACTGGAATAAGGCAGGAGCAGGCACTAGCACAGCCGAATGCTTTGAGCAGCCAGCACACTACTGTTGCAACTGATTCTGGTGGTCTTCAGATCAGTTCTGCTGATCTCCTCAGTCAATCAAGCAGTTGAGCAAGTGAGGAGGCACAAATAGGGCCCAGCTGAGCTTTTTAGACTGCCTGGGCATTGAGCTAGCATGTGAGCAGGTTAGCTTACTCTGACACATTGAAAGCCTTCGTCAAGTTTCTTTAAAAACGCTTTTATATGAAAACTGCCGCTGCTCGATAGCTTGGACATTTGAGGTCTGTCTAAAAATGTATCCTACATAATCTCTCTCAGTGTGACTTTAAATCATCTCTACTTTGTGCTGAATTGATGGATCAAATGTTGGTCTTTTAGTGGTACAGTAATAACTATAAACATGTATCTGTAAGCAGTATACATATTTGTCCCACTGCCTGCCACTGAAATTTCTTTTCATGTCATATAAAAATAAAATATGCTGAAAAGATTAATAAATCCACAAGCATTGAACAACAGGATAATAAAATATTTGGCATTCTAAAGTTTCAAAACTACCAGTTGATTCTGTACATGTGGAATTGGGGACAAATATCTGTCTTTAACTTGATATGAGAACAGCTGTAACAAAATATAGGTAACAGAATTCTCTCTATTTTTCTCTAACCACTGATCAGAACAGCCATAGACTTCACCAGCCTTGAGTGTAATCTACATGAAAACTAGAAGGCTTCCATGAACAAGGTTATGTCTCGAACACATCTAGAATTACTGCTACAAAAATGTTATTCTTTAAATAATGAGTATGTTGACCATTGAACTTGACAGTCCCTGTCACACTTCATCAAAGACAAATTAGCATAGTTAAGGTTACCAAAAGGAAACTATTAAAACATAAATGTTTTCATTTCTTGCAATCTGGTACTTTTCCTACAGCATTATATATCATTATAGAATTGCCCAATAAAGAGTGATGCTTTTCTTTATTTTACTCATTCTACAGTAAAAGCATTTGCCAGCCTTGAAGTTCTTTCCACACCCACCCATATGAAAAGCACCCTGTATTCACACTCTACATATTGTAATAATCTTTATACAAAATATGCCTTGTGAGGTATCATTTGAAAACTAATAACCTGCAAATCAATAATATCATGGTGAAATGTGTGTAGCAACCTTATTTGTGACATTATAAAATCCCTTGAATGATGTTCTCAACACATGTTCAAAAAAACTATACAGGACTGCCATTCATAACCTAAACAAAGAAATATGTTCCAAAAGGGGAGCCATGTTAGTCTAGTTCGGCAAAACAAGCAAGGAATCCTGTGCCATTAAAAGACTAAACAAATTTCTTTATCGCATGCATCAGGTGTGGTAAGAGGCTCTGGAATACCTTTGATTTGCTGTTACAGTGTGACCTGATCGCATGACTTACATTTCCTTGCATTTATTTTCCTCTCATTCTGTAAGTTCCCCCATCTTCAAAGCAACTGACAAAGTGGGATTTTTCTCTCACAAAAGCCTATTCAATAAATAAATTTATTAGTCTTTAAAAGTGCCACAAGATTCCTTGTTTGTTCTGTCTCCTAAGCTGACAAAGAAATCAGCTGTTTGACTTTGGGGGCAAGATCTTAACTTGAGAATTTGGTCTGTCACATTGCTGGGAACATGAGGTAAGGATTTTACCTTGAACCGAGTCTAGCTTGCCTTAGCTACCAGAAAGCATTTTATCTTTATTTCTCTTGCCATGTTGTGTTTAAACTGAACTGCATAAGTGACTCCAGTTAGAGTAGCCATCTATTGACTCTTTACAGGGGCAACACACCTTTAATATCTGAAATATCCAAGAGAGGCCAGGACAGTGCAGACCACACAAGTTTTTTGGAAAAGTCAGGACTGAAAGCATGATGAGGTCACCTTGCAAGTAGTAACCAAGGTTGGAAGCAAGACTTTTGCGACTTATGTGTTGCTCACAGGCTGCTGGACCAGAGCTGCAGCCAACCACACACACACTCAGGGTGTGGCCTACACATTGACAGGCTGTGTGAGAGTAAACCAGATTGGGAGCTACAACAATGCATTGTGAGGCACCCCAGGTTGTAGGGCAGGGGCGTGACACTACCCCTCTCTCATCTAGATTGCACCCTGGAATGTGACAGTGCAGTAGATAAAGCGAGAATTAGATGCAGCTTTCTATTTTAATTGAGATTTATACTTCAAGTGGCAATGTAACAGTTTTGGAAACAGTTACTAGAAATTTAAATCTTTATGATTTTCTGTTGGATTATTTCGGTAAGGGAAATAAAACAATTGTAATGTATGAATATAAGCACCAGTGAAGCCCCTATAAAGCTACAGCAGGCCAGACCGGAGAAAGAACAGAAATACAGACCATGAATACCAAAAGTGGCAAGCAGACATGACAGCTGTGGAGAGGGAAAGAGAAAGGAAGCAGGAAAAAGGTGCAAACCAGTGGGTCCTATAAGCTGAGAGAGTAGAAAGCAACAACTGTCCCCCAACAAGTCGTGAAGCTGAAATAGAAAGAAGCCCTAGAAAAGGAGAAGGTGAGACAATATGGCCTTGATGACAAAGTATGGGCAGATTTCACAGCCCCCCGTTACTTCCTCCAACCAAAGAACACTCATATAGGACAAAATAAGCAGATTTAAGAATCCTTTACTGCTTCTGAAAGGTTATTTGAGGTTCATAAGGTTCCAGAAGATAAAGTCTCCACACTTACTGCAGAGTTGTCTGGTAAAGCATTAAAAGTTAATAAAATGCTGATGGAACAAACTTTGATATATGTTGAATTTAGAAAAGCTGTCTCGCAAAGGTTTCAAATTACCCTATGATTGTACAGGCTGAAATTAGAAATCTCAAAAAAAGTACCAACATAAGTCATAGTGAGTATGCCTATCAAATCTGTGACCTAATAAGAAAATGGTGAAAGGGGAGAAGGGGCTAAGAATTATGACCAATTGTTTGATTTCATTGTTCAAGAACATTTCCTAGGCATGCATTCTGAGGAAGTCAGAGTTGCAACGTGGGATAAATGTTTCAACTCTGTACAGAAAGTTGACATCCTGATTTTCATGCAAGCCCATATGTCCAATGAGTTCAAGGACCAGAGAGAGATGGGCAAGACACCAGCGTAAAGGAGGGAGGGCAGTGTTTTATCCCGGGATCTTATCCTCCTGGAAATCCTCATCATAGTTCCTTCGTGCAGGAATATAGTCCAAGAAGGAGTTTCCAATGTAACTTCATGGAGCACATGAGGAATCAGTACCCTCAACTAAAAGAAATTAAGCCCAGATTCCATCCTGCCCTAATTAATGGAGCTGTCCTTAATGTCGAACTCCAAGCCGGAGCACCAGAACCTCTGTAGACGTGAGAGGGGCATGAGGCCCCAAGACTGTGTCTCCCTTGCTCTTCTTTTCCCATAAGGCCCTGCCCCTTCATGGCACCACCCCTTTCTTCTCCTCTTCCCCACAAGACCCCACCTCCTGACTCGGTTGGAAACCAGAGCTAG
The DNA here is from genome assembly GCA_007922195.1 of Podocnemis expansa. Classification (NCBI taxonomy): domain Eukaryota; kingdom Metazoa; phylum Chordata; order Testudines; family Podocnemididae; genus Podocnemis; species Podocnemis expansa. The sequence goes on from ML682066.1 coordinate 7,543,059, forward strand.
GCTAACACATGACTGTCCTTTTGTTGGTCACTTGGGGACTCAGAGAACACACAAAAGGTCAAAGAAAAATTTCTACTGGCTGGGAATATAGAATGATATGGTTGCAGATCTTCTTAGTTATGCCAAAAAAAGGAATGGACCTACAAGGTATCTTATACCTTTTGCCTGTGTCCCAAGAGGCATTTTATAGGACAGCAATGGACATTTTGGGCTCTCTGCCACATCATACCCAAAGGGGGAAGAAATATATCCTGGTAGAGGATTTTAACATTAGATACCCTGTAGCAGTGGCTCTAACTTTCTGTGGCAAAACCCCTTTTCATTATTTTTTAGCAGAGTGGGTTCCCCTAAAAAGATTTTATTTTGACAGTAAGTCAGATTTCACAGATTTCAGTTCTTCAGCAAGTTATGATAGTTGTGTGGGTTGAAACAACTAAAAGCTGCATCATATTACTCAGAGAGCAAATGACCTGGTGGAGAGGTTCAATGGGACTCTAAAAATCCAAACTAAAAATGTATGCAAATAAGAAAACCCAACACTTGGATGAATTGTTACTTTATTACTTATAGGGAGGTGCACCAAGAATTGACAAAGTTCTTCCCATTTGGTCCTCTATACAAAAGGAAAATACGGGGACCCCAAATCCCAAAAAAGACTACTGGGAAGGGGATACTGATACCAAGTAACTGAAAATGTATAAAGGTTCAGAGAAGAGTTAAAAGACCTGATGGACACAGTTCAAACTAAGTTCAGTTAGTCAGTCCAAACAAACTGTGTCGTATAACCAACTTATCTATAAATGCTCTTTTGAACTAGGGGATTTGGTGTTATTGTTAAGTTCTGTGAAAAAATACAGAATGCAAAATTGTTAGGTAGGAACCTTTGAGATGATAGAAGATGTGAATGAAGATACACATCACATTAGCAGGCCTCATGGTAACGTTGTCCCACAGCTGATAGATGGAAACAAAGTTTGTCACAGCAGGGTAGCCATGAGGAACAGAATCTGTTTAGATGGGGAAACTGAGGCATATTACTTCATTGATTTGGTGGCTGAATTCCAAACTGACTCTGATGTCTGCAGTGAGTTAACACCAGAAGAAAGGGCAGAGATGATATGTACAGACAAGATTTTTTCTAGCAAGCCAGGAAAAACTCACTTGCTGACTCACAAAACCATTACTGTAGAATCACAGCCATTACTCAGCTGTGCTTACACTATCACTGGCAAGGTACAAGAGCAAATTTGCATAGAAATACAAAGCTGCTGGACAGGACTGCAGCTGTACACGGGTACTCAGGGTGTGACCTGCATGTTGGCAGACTGATTGTGAGCAGCTCATGTTGGGAGCTACACGGCAAAGCACTGTGCAACACATGATACTGCAGGGCAGGCAGTGACACAACTCTTCTGAACTTCTACTCAGAAGGTGTCATATAGAGTTCATTTCTATGTGGATTCCTTAGGTTTTGGAAGTTAACACTACTCCTGTCTTACCTTTGACTCCAATTCTGCAACTTGTTGCGTGTTGATGGGACTGCCTATAGGCACATGGGTTCATTGGCAGTTCACCTGATTTAAAAATCTCCCTTAATTATCTGTTGCCTCTGTGTTTTGAGAATTTTCTAATTATTTGTGAATAATAAAATGTAATTACAACTCCAAAGTAAATCTGCTGGTTGGATTAGGAGCTTCACAGATCTTGCAACAGGGGGTTTAACTATGAGCCAATGTGCATGAAGCAGTATAAAATGTATTTAAACATAAAATAAAATATGTAATTCATTTTAAAATATACCCTCTTGATCTGATTTTTCTGCCAACATATGTCTCAAAATATTAACACTCTGAAAGATTTACCATCATTTGTTTTAAATCAAAATAAGCCTACTGTTACTCCTTTTTTCTTTCCTTACTGAGTGATTCATATTCTTCTTTATGAAATTTGAGGTGTGGTTCATGAACTGAGAGGAAAAAGGTTTAAAAAGAGAGAAAGAAGGAGACAGTAAACAATTGTATCTCTTAATAAATTCACATCATACAGCAGTTTCTAATAAGAAGTTCAAAAGAGGTTAGATATATGAATTCACTTTCAGCGTTTGGGGCATCAGCTCATTAAGGGTAATATAGCAGGCTTCCAGTTTGAAAAAGGCACCAGCTCAAATTTGTAATGATTTCACTTTCAAATTTCTTTTATCTCAGCTGCTGCTACTTCAACAAATACAAGTGCTTCAAATATAATAAGCAGGCTAATGAGCATTGCAGCTGATTACTAAAATATTGTAATACTTCCCAAGGCATAATGACATTTTTCAAAATTAAGAAAAAAAATGGAATACTTTTTCTTCTCTGCTTCCATAGATTATGACCTCAGTCTAAACTACAACCCCAACTTTTCAAGAGAACTGTTGAAGAAAGCAATCTCTCACTAGGACTAATTTTAAAGAGTTTTTAACAACTTTAATCTCTTCATTCACCATATCCTGATTCCCCCCCCCCTTCCTTTTTAAATACAGTAAATTAGAATGGGCTGGTTTGAGGTATGGCGTTGTCATTGTGACTGTCACCTCGCAATGCACTGCATACAGCATTTGCAAGTGTTGATTTTCCTGTTATTGGGTGAAGCTTATAATAAGGGCTTTTTCTATCAGTCTCTTGAAATAGTTGGGAGACGGAAGCTTTTTAAGTAGCACATTTAAAACAGAGGATGAGATCTTCATTCTTTCCATGGCTCCTTTACATCATGAAAATAGGATCAGAACCATGTAAAGTTGCTCTAAAAATCCTCCTCTCAGCCAGGGACGCTGGCCTGCCGACAGGAATACTGGGACCCAGGGTAGAATAGTGTCATCCTGCCTCTTACGTCTGCAGCACTGCCACAATCCACCCCAGGCCCTGCCTCTGCCCCACCCCAGATCCTGCCCCCTCCCTGCTCAGTGAGCTCACCACTGTGCCCCCTTCCTATCCTCACTTGGCCCCCTTCTTATCCACCTCCACCTTCCCCTAGGCAGCAATGGACAACTGGGGCTGAGCAGGGGCATAGGGGGAGGATGCAGGGAGGAGCAGTGTGGGAGGAGAAGAAGAACCAGGACTGCAGGGACAGCAGGGAGAGACTAAGCAGAGAGAGGAAATGCAGCTGCAGGGAGGCCAACTGGGGAAGAGGGTGAAGTGCAAAGAGAAGGAGGGCAAAGCAGGAAGGTGGGCTAGTGGGGTAGGATGTGACAGTGGAAAATGAGGCAGAACTTGGATGGACTATGGGTGGGGCCATGGGCAGAAGAGGCAGGATGGAGAGAGCTAGCCTCATGGATATCAAACTTCACTTAGCTGCCCCTGTCCCGGACTCTTTTTAAAATGGTCAGGCCCCTGGGCAATTTCACCAACAAGCAGACCTGCAGGGAAATATTCCCCCAATACAGGGTCTTTGGAAGCCAGCTGCTTTCCAAGGATCACCTTGCAAGACCTGGCATATGGAGATGTGCTGGGGACCAGTTAAGGTCTAGAGTAGGGGTCTCAAACATGCGGCCCATGGGCCGCGTGCAGCCTGTGGAACTTCCTCCTGCAGTCCCTGATACCTCCCTCCCAGAATCCTGGGGCTCCCACCTCTTCAGCCCTTGGGGTTTTCAAGTGCTGAGCCACTTCGCCAGCACAGAGGCTCAGCATCTGCAGTGCTCCTGGGGGCAGGCCAAGCCGCATCACTCCCCCTCCCACGTCATCAGTCATTGCCGGGGAGGAGCTGAACTTGGGAGCTACCCCACTCATGTGCAGCCGCTGATCAAACAGCTGGAGCAGGCTGAGTCATCGAGAGAAGGCTGGGGCCAGGGGGTGCTCAAAGGAGGGTGGCCTGGGCATGTGATGAGTGTTTGTGGGGGGCTCTGTTTTGGGGGAGCACTGGAAAGCCCCACAGAATGACCTCCAGGGCTTTCCTTGCTGCTGACCCCAGCACGGCCAGACCCAGGCAGGTGGGGGGAGTTTTCTGCTGGCCCCAGTGTGGCCAAATTCAGGTGGGTGGGAGGGGTCTTTTCCCTGCCACTGGCCCCAGCATGGCCAGATTTGGGTGGGCTGTGGGTCTTTCCCTCGCCGCCAAACCCTGTGCGGCCACATTCGTGCAGGCGGGGTGCGAGAGAATACTTTGTTACAGTCCTGGACGGAACTCTCCCCAGACCGTTTGCTGTCCCATCCTGGGGTGTGTTTGCTCTCCTCCCCTCCTGGCTTCAGGATACAAGCAGCCCCCCTTTAAAAAAAAGCTTTTTAAACAATTTTCTTTAAAAAACTAAAACTTTTAAAAAAAAATTATTTCAATTAAATTTAATTCAATTTTAATAAATCAAACTAATTTATTTCAGTTAAAATTAACTTGAATTAAATTAATTATAATTTTAATTTAATTTTAATTAAAATAACTGGTGGTCCTTCAGGGTTTTAAAAGTATTTTTGGCCCTCAAACCAAAAAAAGCTGGGAACCATTGATTTCTAATGCAAAGTTGTAAGTGTGTTTATTTGTTTACTGTCTTTCTGATGATTTTGCCATGTTGAATGGAAGTAATTCTAAAAGTACATGTGTGTTTTGACTTTGGAAAGACTCAAAATTAGCACAGACTTCTCATGTTACCATTTCAAAACCATTAATAAATTGATGTTTACTAGAATACTAAATTACTCTTCTTTTTTTGTTTTTTTTTTTTAACTATACTTTGGTATCATTACATGAAAAGGTTTCAGTGTTGTGGCCCTCAGGCCAATATCCTAGTCCTCATGCGGCCCTTGAGGTGATTTGAGTTGGAGACCCCTGGTCTAGAGAGATGTGTTGGGAGGAAGAAGCTCAATCACCCAACGTTCCAGAGATTTCAGGTAGTACTGCAGCCTTATAGCATCCAGAGGAGGGTGCCATAACTTGTGGCAGGCCTCTGCAGAGTGTTTAATTACACCAGTGGCTTTTCAGCCCTCAAAGTAGCCCATGACAAAGAGGGAACAAAAGATGGCTTCAAAACACCTTATCTTTCCTTTGCCATAGGTTGCCCTGGGGCTGTGCTCCCAAGCGGCACTGCACAGAACCTTATCTAGAAACTTGTAGGTGAAATAATTGTGCCATCCTTATGAAGGGACAACTCTTGGATCATATCTGAGAGTCAATAGCTCAGTTCCCAGTGATTTCAGAAGGGCCAGGATCTGCTTTTGTCTTATTCAGCTGAAATAGGACTTATACATGTGCTTATGTGCTTGACTGAATTGGGCCCACAATGAGGAGAGAGTAGTGTGTGTTTAAACTTCCAGAAAACCCCAATATTGTAAATCTATGCTACTTCACAATGTTAAGAAAACCAAACAAACAAAGAAAATGCACAATCTGACCCACAATATGAGACATCTGTAGTCCTCAATAGCAAAGCAACCAGCAGCATCTCAAGGGCCTCATCATGTAATTCAGATTTTTTTTTCTCTCTCTTTCATTCTGTGTTTGAAGACAGATTGCTTTACAAGGTACAGCAGCCTGAAGGGAATAGCAATTTCCTTTTTCCTCCACAACAAAACAAATGTAACTTTTTAAACTGTTTATCTTTGATCAAAACTATATTACTTACCACACTAAGTAAACAGCACTACAATTTGTCATAGAAATTATTGCTTCCTGTGGCTATTTTTGGTGTTTTTACATTTGCTCGGCAATTGGTAATGAGAGCTGATAACCTCACCATTTGATTTTTTTTCTTTTTGTAACGATTTCAGAAAAAAAAAAACATTTTGAAATATGAGCTGTTCTTTAATGTAATGGATAAACTACCATGCTGCCAGGAATTATACCTAACTTCCTCACTCAAGAATCATGGGAACTCAAGCAACAACCACAACACAGATACAATACAAGTAACCATACGGAACACATATATTACATTTCTGTGGTAATGCACTCACCAAGAAAAGCCACACCAATGCTTTGGGACTGCTAGGGAGGAAAAAAGCATGCTGAGACAAAGTTTTGGAAGAGGGGTTACACAAGCAAACTTGTATATTACTTGACCTTTTAAACATAATTTCTCCATATACTTATTGTTTTTCTAGATATTTCACAAACTCTTTTTTTTAATGCTGTAACTTGTTCTTCAAATTTTATTTTCCAAGATGAATAAAAGCTGGGACTAAATAAACATTCTATTCTTCTTCCTATCATCCTTGTGTCAATTTTACTTAAGTTTTCCTGCGATTTTTCTCTTCTGTTTTCATTTTCGGAAAGTGTCATCATCTAAATCATCCTATGTCATTATGAATCAGCATGCTACTGTATATTGGTTACAAGCTTTGAGCTAGCTATCCTTTTCTCCTTTCAGTTGTATGCAAAACAATGTCTTTGATCCTTTCAGGCCACAAAGCAAACAGTATCTATCTTGTCAAGTTCCAAAGGGGCAGCTGTGTTAGTCTAGATCATCAAAACAAACAAGGAGTCCCATGGCACTTAAAGACTAACAAATTTATTTATTGCATGAGCTTTCGTGGGAGAAAATCCCACTTCATCAGACGCTTTGAAGATGGGAGAATTTACAGAATGGGAAGAAAATAAATGCAGGGGAGTGGAATGCCCACATATCTGCACAAAAGACACCATCATAGGACATAATCAAGCCAGCTATACTATCAAGGGCTCATTCGCCTGCTTATCCACCAATGTGATTTATGCCATCATGTGCCAGAAATGCTCCCACACCTTATACATTGGACAAACAGGACAATCTCTGTGCAAAAGAATAAATGGATACAAAATTGACATCAGAAATCACAATATTAAAAAACCAGTTGCTGAGCACTTCCAGCTTTCTAATCACTCTGTGGATGATTTGTTAACAGCTGTTCACAAGCAAGTCAATAGGACATCAAGACTTCAAAGAACTCAACTGAACGAGAACTGATAAGCAGATTCAATTGTGTGGAAGCAGGATTAACTGTGACTATGGATTCTTTGCTCATTATAACAGGCGATTTGACTTCACCTTCCCCTATGCGCTGTTTCTCAGTGTTTGAATCTTAACAATTGCTTTGATTTCCTGTTACAGTATGACCTGATCACAACTTACACTCCCCTGCATTTATTTTCCTCTCATTCTGTAATGTCCCCCATCTTCAAAGCAACTGATGAAGTGAGATTTTATCCCACAAAAGCTTGTGCGATAAATAAATTTGTTATCCTTTAAGTGCCACAGGACTCATTGCTTATTATGTATCTTGTTCCTCTGGTTCTCGGGAACATGAAAGCTAGTGTCTGCAGTTTATTTTCTCCATCCTGGAATTTGTTAATTAGGGTGTTCAAGGTTGTAATCTAATTATTCACACCTTAGGAACACATATTCCAATATATCAATCTCCTTGCATTTTTTAGGGTCTGGATCAATAATACTGTTGGAAAAGGGACAGTGTATTCATTAATTTTCATATATGATACAATTTTCTTCTTCATTATTCTTTTGCCTGATTGCAATAGTTTCAACCGTCTCAAAAGGCTTATTCTTTTTTTTTCCATTTCACCTTTTTTCTTTTAAGTCTTCTTGCCACAATCCTAATTTTACTTCATCCTCATTTTCCTCTTACTCTAGCTCTTCACCACTGCGGACTCATATAATTCATTGTCTTCTCACTTGTGGAGGCCAAAATGCCCAGCATTTGGTACCCAACAACAACTGTCCATTATTAACTGTTGAATGACATAAGTGACTATCTTCTTGCCAGCTTCTGAACGTACTGCCTACACAGCATTTCTAGGCCCTCCTCGTACCAGACAGTAATAGGCAAGGTGCAAAGAAATCAACTCCATGCCCAGATGTGGCGGTGAAGAACTCACCCCCATGTGAAAATGGATTCAGTTCTTGAATTCTGGTTTATTAATTTCTACTGAGGCCTAGTCTATACTAGAAAGTTATGCCAGCATACTCTCCTTGTGTAGATGCTGCTTTTCTAGTATAGCTTATATCAAACACCCACAAAAAATAAACAATACTGCTAAAAGCTAAACTAGAGTGTTTTACTGATATAATGTCTGAACTGACATTACTTTGTTGGCAAAAGTTTCACTTCACCCATGTCATTGCATTGGAATGATTTTTTTTCAAACTGCTTTATGTTCTGACATTCACTCAGTCCCCCCCACCCCCAATCATGATACGTTTGGAATCTCCTGATATTTTCATCATTTATATTTTATCAGAAAACATCATCCTCAAATCAGCAATTTCTGAAATTTCACTGCATCATTGTATTTTACAGTAATTAGTTTTTATTTGAATGATGACATTATGAATTCATCAGTGTAGTCATCTTTAGAAATGCTTATAGCAGCCTCTTCTGGGGGAATCCCAATCTCAGCTGGCTACATGCCTCCATTCAGCTGTTATTCATTAGTTTAGTTACACTGATCCGCCCAGAGCTGCCAGGTTCTGATAATTTAAAGTACTCCGGTTCTTTTTTCTTTCCTCCATAACTCCTCCAAATGTCTCCCTAGCCTAATAATGCTCTGATACAGAAACCTACAAGTCTTTCTCAATGTATAATGAATCTGGATTATTTTAGGTGGTACAGAGAGATTATGAAAATTTCCAGAGGGGTAGCCATGTTAGTTTGTGTACAGAAAAAACAAAGAGAGTCCTGTGGCACCAAGAAGACTAACAGATTTCTTCAGGCATAAGCTTTCATGGGCTCCAACCCACTTCGTCAGATCTGACTAAGCGGGTTGGAGCCCATGAAAGCTTATGCCCGAAGAAATCTGTTACTCTTTAAGATGCCACAGGACTCTGGTTTTTTTGTTTGTTTATCTGTTTGTTTGTTTTAAGAGATTACGAAAGTAAATCCTCTTTTTATTCTGCTTCATTTTCCAAAATTTATTTATTCACTGATCCGCAACAAGGTTTTGAATGGCAAGCAATGACCATAGCAGTTCCACTATAGAGCTATTTCTTTATCTCTATTGGCAAGGAAACTCTATATAATTTCTTTTGTTCTTGACTTACCTTCAGAGATCTTTCTTTTTTTTTTTTCCGAATAGGTGCTTTGTAATGATATGAGGAAGTCAAGGACTGTAAAGTTCAATTTACTTTTCACTTAATCAAAAACAATAATATAATTTTTTGCTGCATTAAATACAAAATTAAATTTTAGTTCAGGACACAAATTACCTATATTTACTATTCAAACCATTACTTCTGTCATATGTATTATATAATTTACAATACAACTTTTGGGTGCACAATCCAATAATATATTTGCCTAAAAATTATACTCCTGGATTCTGAAAGCATGTTAGCCAAATTCACAGCTCCCCCCAACTGAAATCACAAGGCAAATCTCTCAAACTTTGTAAAACAGGCAGCTGTGCACGTGCTGCTGTCAAGGTCCCCAGCTGTGCCTTCTGTATAGGACCACGCAATACCATCTCCAGATTGTCAGGAGAATATATTAATTTTGCACCATTTTCTGTTCCCCTTACAGTCTTTGTCATGAAAATGAGAATGTATAATGAGGAGAACATGAGAGGCATTAACATTCTGTGATAACTCATTTCAGTGTCAAAGATAACGGTCACACAACAGAGAACAGCACGTTTAACCAACCCGAAGACCAATGTAGGCGTGAGGATTAAAATATGGTATTGTGTCACTTCATTGTCACAATCGTTTTAAAAGGATATGGTCATGTTCCTCCTTCTATATATGAGTTAGCTGGTAAAGGAAACAATGGAAGATTTTTGCAGAAAGAATTTCATGTGTCATGAAATTAGACACTCCAAAATATTTTTCAACCTTTAAAAGTTACAGGAGTCAGAACGGTGTTGCACTGAGATAGGTTTGTCACGCACTTCATACAGATTTACTGCCATGGCCTCCAACTGGATACCTGTGGCTGGGTTATAGACATGTTCTGCCTGCCAATTTTAATTCTTTTTGTAAAAGACAATTTCTAAAAATATTTAGAAGATGAAAATGTTTTGGCTGATGAAACTCAGCCTTTCAGTGTACTGTAGCTTGTGCTCTATCCCCCAGAGTAATTTGCAGCTGAATTCAGGTGAACAGAATGAAAGGAAAATGCTGAGCAACACAAACACTGACAATGTTTGGGCATCTGAATTCAGCTAAATAATTTTCATCTGAATTTCTCTGCCAACAGCAGCAGCAGCTGCTCTTCCTGGACTGCAGACTAGTCCCTTCTCTTCCACAGAACAAGAGGATAGAGGAAAAGAAGGCTCCCACAACAACTGGTAAGCCATTTACTAACCTCCTGGGGAAGAAGCACACTGCCTCTGTGGTCTAATGATGCAGTTCTTTTGTATTATTTAGATGGGGGAAAAGAACAATATTTTTTCCCCATGATTGCACCCTGGGGAACAGGCAGATTAAGCTAAGAACCCAGACTCACCCCTTATCCTCCTCTGGAAGTTATAGGTTCCCATCACGTACATGGATTAATCTTGAGGTGGTTTGGGGAACAAGCAATGAACTGATGGGCTTCTACTGACCTCTCCTGAAGTCTTCAAGAATGGATAATTAGCTTGTTCTCTTCAAGGGTAATATGTGGATGCTAGCAAGTGAGGCCTTCTTTCCTCTAAAGCATCATAATTGAGGTGATCTCAGTCCACCGTTTCCAAACACTGCAGCTGCAAGAAAGGAAAAGCCTTTAAAGACCTGAACTAGAGCTGAAACACTTTATAAACAATGGGTGTGAACTAGCTTTTCATTCTGTGATTGAGCCACAGCCCAGAGTGCACTGGCTTCCCTAAGGAAAATCCCATTTGGCCATGAGAATGGGTATTGTCATACTCCATGCAATCTTGGGGCTGGAGAGCACAGCTCCCCATCTTAGGTTAAAAGAAAGAAATGTCCCCAATTCTTCTCAATTCTCTTTGGCTGTGTTCACACAGCACTCTTATTTTGAAACAACAGAGGTTGTTTCGAAATAAGAAATACCCTGTTCACACGACGCATGGTTGTTTCGAAACTACAGCACCCGTTGTTTCGAAACAATGGCGTTGTTTCGAAACAACTTAAACCCCATGTGGGGACGAAACAATGTTGTTTCAAAACAATTGTTTCGAAACAATGTCATCCAAACATGTTGTTTCAAAAGAACAGTGACTTGTTTCGAAATAACTGTTGCCTGAAGCTGCTATTTCACTTTGAGCTTTTTTCCTTAATTCGAATTAACAAACTGTTAATTCGAATTAAGTTATTTCAAAATAAGGCATTATTCTGATACAAGTTGTTTCGACACAACGTGTATTGAAATAATGCCTGTGTGTGAACACAGCCTTTGTGTTAAAGAAACTTTGTTTTCTCAGAGGTCCCTTTGTTTCTTGGCCAGCCTTGTGAGGACTTACCAGTAAAGAGAAATTATTTGAAATTGGTAGGAGGAGTTGGTAGCTACTGAGGAGTTTCTGTGGCTCCTAGAAATGGATACATGATGTATCAACACTACCTAAATGGAAAAGAGGTGTGCCAACTAGGAGTTCCTTATCCAAAGATACCCCTTCAGTTCACTTTCAATTTTTAAGGACAAACAGCAGATACCCCATGGCTGCTAATTTTCACTCTTCACTCTTGAAGAAAATGGATGATGGCACTACTGCCAAGAAGTAATAATAATTAAGGTGCCCTTTTGAAAGTCATATTATCACAGAGGATGCAGCAAACAGGTATTTCAACGTTTTCGGGCAAAGAGCTTGCAGAACTTCCATTTTCACATCACTGCAGAGTCTCCATTTACTTGAGTTATGGAGCCTGAGATGTGACCTTACACAACTTAGCAGACTATATGCAATCCCCATACAGAACATTTATACACTTGTTTGACTGGTCATGAACCCTTTGGTAGACATGAATTTCTGTAAAGTAACTCTTCTTGTCTCTGTTCTCTCCCCTTTTCTTTCTTCCATCAGTACAAGAGAATCAATGCTTCATTACATCATTGTAAGGTGTGCAATAACAGTCTCTAGAATTAGTCAGCATCCTGATCCCTATTTTGATCCTCGTTGAACTACTGATCTCAGCATCCAGAAGCTATGAAATTAGAAGAGCAGGCCAGAAGCCACCTTTCCTTCTGCTATTATCTTTCTATATTTGCTATGTCAAGATGAAGGATGACCAGGTTGCCTTCCCCCAAGAAGATAAGTGAATTTGAGGGGTCACACTATATTTTGAAGCCCAAAGAAAAAAGATGAGGATAATGGAATGGGTTGGGGTGGGATGACAGTTAGCTATAGGAGAGAGGCAAGGATCCAAATATTATCTGAATGTCAGCTTATTCCTCCATCAGTATCTGCGGTATTATTTATGCAGATGAATAGAATGAATCACAACATGAGTCATCTCCCAAAACACCAGGGTAACTAACACACACACACAAAGGAGCCACACATGCACACTTGCTGAGAAACCAGACTGAAGGCAGTCTGAAAGGAAACAACTGTAATTTGAATTTTTTTGTACTCATCAGCAATGTTATAGTTCCCTTGAACAGACTGATCTGAGTTTCTAAAGATCTTTAACCTTCAACAGATGATTAGCGAGTGATTTTTCATTGTTGCTGCACAAATGGATACATTTCCCAGTAAGTTTTGGAAAGAGGCTGGTAGTAGGTACAATTAATTCAGCACATATCATTTAGCGCAGTCCTCACTTCTTTCACAGGAGCTCTCGCCAACTAATCCAGGCAGAAGATTGGCTTTGGTTTTGCAAGCAGCTGCTCATCTTCCCACTTAGCTGGAGGTAACTTGTCACAGTAAGCAGCTGCTAAAAGAGTGGGAGGGAGACACCAATCAGCAGAAACAATGGTGATGATAAAAAAAAAAATAAAGGAGCAGCAATCTCACTTGCTTCAAACAGATTGGGTTGTGTTACATCTCATTTCCCTAAAAAGAAATTGTGTGACCACAGGTTAGCCTTGAAATGCACAAGCTCTTGGAAATTTACATAACTCAGGAATGCCAAAATTAAACACAACAGAAAATAACTCTTCTGATGAGTTATTATTTTACAAAACCAATGTTCTGTGATCAAACTGGGTGGTAGCTGCATAGGGCTATTAAGTTCACAAATGCTGATAGCAAATAGGTCCTCACCTGACTCTGCTTTGAATACACTAAACCTGAACCCCCATTATAAAAACCAACTAAGGGTACAAGTATCCTGTTCACAGTGATGTTAAGACATACAGGGAGCAAATCCAGAATTAGGTTCTGATTCTGCAAGCTGTATGCATCCAGACAAATATTTTGTACCTGTGGGGTGCTCCATTCAAATCAGCGAGGCTCTGTATGGGCACAAATATCTTCCATGGGGATTCATTTTCAGGACCAGGGCCTTAGATGGAGAAACTGGGATTATCCCATGGTGTAAATATGAAATAGATACAATTTCCTGCTTTTTACAAAAAAAATTAAACTAAGAATTTGGGGGAAAGCAAGCACAGAAAAAGGAAGCCAACCCACTAACTATTTTGAATAGCTTACCAGCAGCTAGTTAAATTTTATTAAACCAAGATATGTGTGCCTAAAATCTGTGCTCACCTAAACTGCCTGTTTTTCCCTCAGTTTGTACTCTTCCTACCAGGACTCCCAACCAGGGCTGTAACTAGGTCGGGGTGACCGGTACTTTGCCCTGGGTGCTGTATCAAGCAGCTCTGTTTTGCTGCTCAGTTTCAGGGCACATTTCGTGCTCCTTGCTCCAGTCACGCCCTGGGCACCAACATACCTAGTTCCAGCACTGTTCCCAACCCATTCTTTGCCCTCGAGTCAGGGGCATCGCTAGCGCTGGGCACACGGGCTCGTGCCTCGAATCCCAGTGCCAGTGCCCTGAGTCCTGGCCCTCTGCCCCCTGCCTCTTCTGGTTGCCGGTGGGAGATCCGGAGCCCAGCCGCCCGTGGTGGCTGCAGCTGCTTCTGGTCCCGTCCTAGGCCAGGCCACCCACCATGGTGGCTGCTGCTCTCTGCCCTCTCCCCGGCCAGGGATCTGGGACCAGGCTGGCGGCAGCAGGCTGGGTCGGCCCAAGCAGAGAATCAGGGCTGGGGGCACGGCCTGCGGCCAGGGGTGGGGCTGGGGCTGGGGCCCGTGCCCGTGCCCCAGGTCGTTCCCTGGGGCAGCAATGCCCTTGCCTCTAGTTCCAAAAATGAAATACATCCTCTATCTCAAATTAAGCTGTTCTCTGAAACCCCAATCAACTGATAGTCAGAAACTCTATGAGAGGATATTTACAATCAACTATCTGCCACACCTTTCATTTTCCTTTCTCCTCTCCAGTTACTTCTCCAAACTCCCATCATTGTGTGGCCCTATGGCCCCAATGGTTTGGTCTGCTCTTTAGATAAGTTCATGTGCTGCACACATCCCTGCACTTATTGATCCCATTCTCATTAACACACTGATCCTCTGCCTTCCAACCCACACTCAGCAGACCTTGCTGGAAAACTTGATACAAGTTTATCATTGGCTCCCTCAAACACACACAGATTGACTTCTGCTTCCACCTTTCTATGAGATAAAATTATCCCCATGTTCCTCTTTGCCAGTAAAAGAGACCCAGAGTTCTGTCCCACCTTACCACCTGCAGCAAAATCCTATTCCCACCCCCTATATACCCGCATGGTTTGTTCTCTCTCTTCCCTTGGGAGGTCCTCAGTTGCTGCTTCCTCCTTCTCCATGGTAGGTCTGAGTCATATTATGTGGAAAGAGGATTTTGGACCCACACAGAAAGAGTTAGTAGGTTGCCTATCCTGCACCTTCTGTGGAGTCCCTTGTGCATTCACAGCACAGAAGAAACAGCCATAGATCTTCATTCCTTCAATACCATGCCAAGATTCCAGCTGCCTAATGCTAAACAGCCACAGGAAGGGAGACAGAATATTTTCAACCCTAAGTGTTCAAAAGTCATGTGGCAGGCTTAAAGGTCACAAGATTTGAACTAAATTTATTTATTTTCAAGTCATCAGGGATTACGTTTTCCAGTTTTCCTCTGCAACTATGAGGGCCAGAAGCTATTTTCCATTTAAAACAAAATAAAACAAAAAACAAACCCTGAAAGCAGAGAGGAACATGAATCCAAATATTGTCAGAGTTGGCAACAATAATGACAAGGTTGTGTGAGCACCTCCAAGAGATGGATTCTGAGTGCTAGGTAGAACCCTATGCCATCCTCCTGTAGTGATGGGACTCAGTATTCTACCCTACAGTAAGTGTGCAATCCATTAAATGTTAGCTGCTGGGGCTGCTTTACTTCCAGCTTTGCAACATCTCTCTCACTCTGTCAGTGCTTAAATGTGAGATGCAATATGTGAGAGAGATCCCCAAAATGAAAGAAACAAAAATTATTAATATGGGAAACTTTGTATGCATGACTCTTTTGGTAGCCTTGGTTCCATGATTCTCTAGTTCTGGTGTAAATAATTTCTGTAATCAAAATGATGATCTGATACCAGATTTATGGGAAATGTAGGGAATTATAGGACTTAGATGAAATGAAGAGGGGTGGAGAGGTGTGCTGTGTAGTACTGTGACATTTTGCATTGCATCTCATGATAGATCAGCACAAGCAGGTAAACTAATTGTTCAGAGGTTCTGTTCAGGTATATAGGTAGTGCTACTCAGATTCAGATCTTATCCCACTATTTCCAAAATAAATATGGGAAAACCTGACAGAAATCAAGATTTTGAGCTGCTTTCAAACTAATTTTTAGCTTGGCAAACCCTAAACAAGTTTGCAACCTCCTTTTCTCTATAATTAAAACTAATTTGTTTCAATGATTTTGGTTTTAAGAGAGATTCAATTAAAAACAGGTTTGCTAGTTTAAGGGAAGTCTGTGCTCTCTCTTAGGAACAGAAGAATTAATACTGAATTAATCTAAACTGGCACAACTAGGTGGCCTACATTCTGCTTACGAATTGTATACATTTTTTCATTAGATTGTTTCTCTTTCCCCTCTCACTGATCCTCCCCCCAATAATTCATTTTTCTTTGTTCTGCCACCCTTGCATTTCCATTCCATTTTTTTCACTCTGTGCCTTTTTTTTTCTCCACTAAGAGGAATGCAAAAAAATAAAAAACAATGCTTAGTTGCCAATATGAGAAGTACCTTAGAAATGCCAAAAATTAAATTATTTGGTGTGAATTTCCAACCTATAATCAAATAAGTTTAAGAATAGTATAAGTTTTCCCATATTTAATCCAGGATTCTCAGCCTTGCAATAGGAGTTCTCAGTATTTTTTCATTATTCCAACATCCTTAATAGAAAAGATTGTTTCAAACTCCATTTCCCTTCACCATTTACAGTCATACTGAACACCCCTTCATGAGGCAATTATAGCAGTTGCTGTCATGATAAAGTATTTATGCATTTAATGGTTATAAATGATTTGTTCTCTCTGACAAAATTAACCAGTGTCTACTTTTGCTCATTTCAACTCCTCTCTCCATCTGGCTATGTTCACATGTAAAGTGTTATTTCGAAATAAGTTATTTTGAAATAAAGTCCTTATTTCAATATAAGTTAATTCAAATTAAGGGAAAAGTTCAAAGTGAAATAGCATGTCCAACACAGAACTTGCTATTTTGCTTGAGGAGAGGGGCACCATGGGAGGTGTGGCAACATGGCCCCCTCCCTAGGCCATGCTCCCACCCAATAAAGGCTAAAAGAAAGGCACCCTGGGAAGGAGAAGGGCAAAAGTATTATTTCAAAATAATGGTTATTTCGAAATAACAAGTCTGAACAGTGTTGTTTCGAAACAACCATTTTGAAACAACAGCTATTTTGATTTCATGCAAGGTTTTACTGTTTCAAAATAACAGAACGTTGTCTGGACATAAGAAATTTTATAATGACTGTTGTTTCGAAATAAAACTCTTGTCTGAACACAGCCTCTGTTATTTATTCTTTGTCCTCAGATTTGTCTACAGACACTCCCCCCCCCCCAACATGGCAGCAAGTCTCAGGAGCTTGGGTCAACTGACTCAAGCTTGTGCTTTAGGGCTGGAAATACCAGTGTAGCCATTCCTGCTAAGACTCGAGTCCAGGCTCTGAAGCCTGGCAGAGGTCTCTGACTACCAAGCAAGAACATCTGCACTATTTTCAGTCCCATAGCACAAATCTCATGATTCCAAATCAGTTCACCCTCACCATAAGAACTGCTGCTTCACGGATTTTCTTTTTGCAGTGTAGACATACCTTTAGTCTAGAAAACATTAGTGGAGATCAGGCTTCCATTGTGCAATACTGTAGAAAACACAAAGCAAGACCCAGTTGTTGCTCTGAAGAGCTTTCCTTCTAAATAGACAAGACAGACAAAAACATTGTAATAATTATATTTTCATCATTGCATTAGCTTTCATCATATTATTTTACAGAAGGGAAACTGAGGCAGGGCAGAAGAACCAGAAGGTGATAGGACTGATCTACATTTCCATCCCTGGTTGTCATTTTGTTATGCATTCTAGGAACCACTGTTCTCTGTCCAAACAATGGGTGAAGGTGAGAGCGACTGACATGGTGCCCAAGATCAGGAGAGGGAGCAAGAAGCAACAAGGTTGATTGCTCTGGAAGCAGTTATACTAAGCACCTGAAAAGAGATACATGAACCATTGACCCCTTTCCTAGGCTGGAGTTGGCTGCTTCCTGCCAAGTCTTGATAGCTCCCTTTACTCTCCAGGCAGAGCACCCATCCTGCTTCCTTGTCTGAAGCAAGTTGCTGCTGCCTCTGAACAGAGCAGTACAGCACTTAATTGACTTGCTTCATGTCACACAGAAAGTCTGTGGCTGAGCCAAGAGCAGAACCCAGATTTCCCAAGTCCTAGTTTAATACCTTAGCCACAGCCCCATCTTTCTTCTCTCATGCCCCAATTCCTCTGATTCTTTGCATGTGCTTTTCTCTCATAAGGTTCCCTTCTTTCCTGGCCATGCTAGGTCCTCTTCTTCTTCATCTCCCCTGGACAGTCCTCTCCTGCAGGTCACTGGCAGCATCACTAATAACTCTGGTCCCAAAGAACAGTTTCTGTTTTTTCTATTTTTATGTACTAGTGACCCACAAGCAGAGGTAGTCAGGCACTTGCTTCTCCTCTTCATTCCCATTTGCTTAAACAGAGAGGAAAGTCAACACCATCTGAACAGCCAGCTCTCTATAGCCCTTTAGCTCACAGTTCACAATTTAGGAAACTGTGCTGGAAATGTCATGACAAGAGAGTCTAGTAAATCCTGATTCCAACGGAGTCAGCACTGCTGGCAGAATAATGACAGTTGAATTTCTGGTATATTTTCTGCTTATCAGATATATATATATGTACATAAAGAAGCTGGTTGCTAAATTTCCTTTTTTAATTCCTGTTTGTACATTGATAAACAGAATCTCTTAGTGAGTGTTTAAACAGCTTGAGATGGATTCTGATCTCAGCAAACAAAACCAAATGAGTTAAGCAGACTTTTTAACCCCCATCCTGCACCCCATTAAAAGGTTCAGTTCATGTTTGGTTCATATTTCAGATGCATTTTCAGATGAATAGTATATGCCCTAACAAAAACCTCATTTTGCATTGAGTAATTGATATGTGTTCTTAAATGCTTCCATATCAAACCTGAAACTTGGCAGATACTTGGTGAAGAACAGGTCATTTGAATTATACTGTACATGGAGAGTCTGAATCCATGGATAATTTATCACCCATCCATCTGTATGATAAATAATAGCTTAGCAATACTAGTTCCTCCTGCCACTTCAATTAAGGTTTATTTTCCCAAAATGTCCTCAATGCAAGTTCATGACAGGATCAGAGGGAGAAACTTTTTACTTATAAACTACATTTTAAAAGAAAACAAAATTCAAGTACGCACAAAAATGTAAATCGTTTCAGATTCTGGCTTTTTAGTGTTGTGGGCAGGGCAGAAAGGTTATTAGTCATTTTGGAGTAGTTTGTCAGTTGGTGTAAGATGTGAAACACCAATAAGGATCTAATCCCTTTAGTCATTATACCTTTTACAGAATCTGCAAGTTTTATAATATTTCCTTTCTCCTCTCTGTATTTTTAAAGCCTCAGTGTACTGGAAAAATCAAACAGTCCTTAACTTGGAAATGCCTGGTGTGTAACAAGCTCAAACAAGTGAAAGCAAAGCCTTGGAGGTCTAAAAGGGATGTTGAATTTCAAGCTGCTGAAATGTTTAAACTCTAAGCCAATACTTAGATCACTGAGAAATAGTTCCCAGGTCAACACAGCTCAAGCTGTTCAAACACCCACTAGGATATTTTGTTTCCCATCAGTGTGCAAACAGGAAGTTAAAATAAGGAAGTTGAATCAACCCAGCTTCTATTGTGCATAAGAATCTTCATATGTAGAAAACCCATAGATTTTTGCAGCTTGCCAAATACCAGTCCCTCCATTGTTTTGAATATTCATTTACAAAACACAAATTTACTGTACAATGCAGCAAATTAAAATAACTGAAACAAAAACAGCTGCTGTGTTTTAATTTGCAGAAAGAACAGAACAAGTGAAGGGCTGAACTTTGATAAGGAATAACACCTGATAATTTGACCTTTGTTAGGAGGTGGGATTGAATATACTGTAGCTGGGGAAAGACATCTTTTTTATTGTATGATCAAGAGTTGTTGGGGTTTATTTTGAGGGAATTGAGTGATCAAGAGAACGGCCTGATTCACAGCTTTGAAGAACATATTTATTCACCATTCAGGTAAGGTTAGGCGTCCATAATGTAAGCTTAACTCTGTCATCCTAATATTGTGCCTCAACCCTGACTGAAGGGGCAAATGAAGAGTAGATTGGTCTGTGTGTTCATGCCAGGCTCCATCACCAAAGAAGATTTATTTTCGTTTGTCTAAAAACCAGAGGAGTTATTCTGGAGAAGTCAGAATTCTTCTAAGTAAGGCAGGAACTCGTATGATTTAGGCCAAAGGCCTACTACTCCTTCTATTCTCTTCAAGAGTAGGGATCTTGGGATGGGAGGGAGCTTCTTATTAATATCTTAGCTTTTTTTAAAAAAAGAAATACCCTTCCCTTTTGCTTTGGATAAAGTAGGAACCTATGATTATGAAAAGATGAACAGTTATAATTATTGCAGCTATTGCACCATGGTCACACCCTTGAAATAGTAATTGGTGCCTTGGGATGGTAAGGACTCTCAATCACTTTTTGTTCTGTTCAGGTATTACTTCTGCTGTCCATTCCTTGACAGGCTTGATTCCCCCATCTGCACGAAACCCCTTAGCTTTCCAGTCTGGGGAAAACAACAGAAAAAAGTAGAAGGGATTGTTAAAGAAGGAGCCCTAGATGTTGCTTTATTTTTTTGTTTCAAATATCATAAGGTTGAAGAAAAGCTTAAACTTGTTATGTAAGAAAGTAAAAAGACAGACAGACAGACAGACACACACACACTTTATATTACTCTTATGCTTAGGAGCCGTAGCTATGGACCAAGACCACATTCTGTTAGGCAATGTACAAACACAACAAAATTTCCTGCCTCAAAAAGCTTACAGTCTAAGCAAATCTAAGACTCTGAGGGCTAGTATACACTTAAAACTTGCAGTGGTACAGCTGTGCCTGTGTAAAAGCATTTGTGTAGCCACATTATGTCGAAAGGAGAAAGCTCACCTGCTGACATAATAAAACAACCTCAAAGAGCAGCAAGCAGTAGCATATTAGTGGGAGAGCTTCTCCCACTGACATAGCACTGTCTGCACAAGTGCTTATGTCAGCAAAATTTGTGTCACTGAAAGTATGTGGTTTTGCAGATCTCTGAGAGACAAAAGTTTTGCCAGCCTATATGCTAGTGTGGACAAGGCCTTACTTTGCTTAAGGTTGCATGGTCCTGCTCAGAGAGCTGTTTCAGTAAGTGTTTAGAAAAATAGAAGCACATTTTGTAGTGGCAGAATTTAGAGAACAGGTGAGTTCTGCAGAATAGCACCATCTCTACTGCAGATAGTTTTTAAAAAATGTGGCTTTCAGTGAAGCACTGGCTAGTGGGAAATGCAGGAGAAGGAAGCTGCATGAGTGGGAGTGTTAAACTATGGGGCCTGCTTCTAGCTCCTGTTGACTCTTGCCTCTGGACAGAGTTTCTCTGGACAATGTCCACTGACTCCTTGGATTGACAGCTTGACCACTGACTTCACTCTTGTTTCATTCCTCATAATCACCTGTAGTCCAAAATTCATCAATCCTCTCCCTTACATGAGGGAGAAGGCCTTTAATTTTGGACAGGTCTAGAATCACCTATACAAGTACTTCAAATAATACTGGCAAATGGGAGGGAATACAACTGCCTGAATTAGCTCAGGAACAAGTTTGAAACACCAAACAGCAAGGGAGCAGCAATAGCTTAAAAAGAAAAAAAATATTTGACATTCATGCAATGGGTGTGGAATGGCATTAAAAATTTTGGAATGACAATTGCCACAAAGATGTGGTTTTCTAATGATGGTGTGAATGCAAGGTGGGTAGGAAGCACCTGAATAATTTACTAAAGATAATACGTATTCATATACTAATACATATTTTTAAGCCACAGTAAAAAATTAGTACCTCTCAAACTGATGCTTGCACACATGAGCTTATTCTGAATAAGTGGCAGTGTTCAATTAATGCTTGATTTTCTCTTATAATAAAAAGTATTTCTAAAGTATGGAGACTGTTCTAGTGCTGATTTCCACCTGGAAATGCCCATGAAAAATTTAATCCTAAATCTGCCAACTAGGGTGTCAATTCTAATTTCTGCTAGTTACGATAGTACTGTGCATGTGTGGGAGAGAAAGAACGTGTGTGTGAGAAAGAGAGGTGGGTTGTTTTTAATTCAGAATGTTATCCACTGCAGACTGAACAGAGACAATCGCTACATTTAGAGCATACCATCTAGTCTTCATCAGATGGGAACTTCTAACCAATGGGAACAGAGCAATTTACATGGAATCACAGCAATTCATATATGCCCACATGCATGTTTATTAAGGTACACCACCCTTCTGTTAATAGACCAAAATATAACCCAGTGGAAAGCACATTTCTTATGTTACTTTACTTAGACTCTTGCCCATTGCTACCTTTTAATGTTCAGAAGCAGTATTCTAACAAATTCCTTGAGTATTTGAATTAGCAGCAAAAATCAGAGCAACAAAAAGACACTGATAAGCATATTGAAAAAAGTATAAACAGAACATATTTTTGTTTCTCTTTTTGCTTTGGTAGGAAGCTAAAGGAAGGGCAGATGGAAGGAATTAGTGAGTGGGAGACTAATTATGGACCATAGATGTTTTCATTATTAAGAAACAGAGCTTGAATTTAACACAAATTATTTTTATTTGAACATTACATAACGCAACATTACTCGCAGCCTCATCTTGCCTACATCCTGCAGTCCAGAGCCTGCCTTCCAACATGGAGGATAACCTTTAGTCTCTGCAAATGCGCCCCCATCCTTTCAAACAATAACAACTCCATACAACGGGAAGTGTAAGACAGAAAAAAAAATTGCATGTAATGCAAAAGGGCAAAGACTAAATAGTGGGAACTGGCTAATGTAGCAAGACATGCAAGAGGAATAAAATAATCCAAAGAACCCAGAATATCTCTTCTTTAAAAAAAAATAAGCCTTTGAAAATAAAAGACTTACTCTCTATCAGGATGCTGTACAACAGCATTAATGACTTACCTCTGCTGCAGAAGAGTGATGGATGAGCCAATTTCCATAAAACATTTGCTTATCAAAGTCTTTCAGAAAGTTTGTTCCTATTTAGAATTATTGTCACACTTTGTGAATGACATTAATTCTAAATTGCCCCTCTTCTTTGTTGGTTGGATAGAAAAATAAGTGCTACCAAAAACAGTACTCTGAAGAGATAGGAGAAGCTTCTGCAGTGCACTTAGAGGATATCATGTTTGATTATAATCAAAGAAGACTCTTGCATAAAGTACATTAAGAGGTCATAGGAGGATATTTCTTGCAACATTTTTAGATCCCTAAATCAAAAACACGATAACCCTTTTCTTCCATTGCACAAGACTGACACAGCATTTGTAATGGGTTCAAAAGTTAGTTGAAGTCAACACATCCTATCCGATGAACTCACATATAGGCATCATAAAGGACTCCTCTGAGCCCACATATCCCAGATATGTACACTTATCTGGAAGTAAAAAGGATAGCAAATCATTTGATTGTTTCATTGACCAACTTCCATTATCCGTCCCTTAAGAGGCAGTTTCAATACTATAGCCCACATCCCAAGAGAAAAATTGTACATTGCATAAATTCTCTGCAGGACTCGCACTCAATCTACTATTGGGATTACAACAGACTAGAAGGGATTGGAGATCAAATTAGAAGGATCGAGAGGAATGGCAGTAGGGCTTCTGGTGCCCCCCCTGCAGCGCAGCAGATGCCCGAGCAGATGAGTATGTCACAGTGCAGCATAATGGTGCAGTCCCCATTTTTGGCGCCCCTCAAATGTTGGCGCCCCCCTGCAACACTTACCATGCACACCACGCTGTGTCAGCCCTGAGGATTGAGCTGCATTACTCTCTCAATTTATTCTAAAAAATCTGTCATCTCTGTCCTCTCCACAAAAACCACAGCTAGCCTGACATGCAACTGGGATATTAGGAGTTATGCACAAATTAAAATCATATCATGACAATCAACCTTTGTCTCTCAGGTCTGATTTTTAGTGTAGTTTCCTGTAAACTCAAAATAACTTCCATCTAAAGTAAGTAAAACAATATTTCCTTAGCCAGAATTTTGCTCTTAAGCCCCAAATTTATTAAAAAGAATTCAACAATGCTTTAGTTTTGTCACTTATGTAATTTTAAGTTTAGTTTTAGCCAAATAAAAATTGCAAATGTTAACTTCTAGCCAGTTTTTCTAAAACAAAATAAACTTCCACAGGGTTTCTTCACTTAAGAGTTTTTTCAAGTTTTGCTACAAGTGATAGTTTTGCTAGCCAGATGCATGCATCAGTATACTACTTGGCATAGGTTGTCAATCACTGAGTTAATTCCTTTGTAACCAGCAGTTCTCACAATCATAGTTTGAGACAGGAGGAAAAAGGTACTAGAGAATACTGTAAAATGTTCACCAAAACTCTCCACAGGGCAATAGCTGAAGCCAATGGAAGCTTACCCAGAGTAAAGACTGAGTTCAGATTCTAGGATTTGGCAATGTATGTTTGAGCTGGGGAGAAAAAAAAAAGGAGAAATACTTTAAAGAAAGAAATTGGAAGACTGAAGGATGTAGCTAAAATGCAAAGAATTAACAGGGGGTAAAATAGGATGTTTTGTGGATCAGATAATCCCTTATATAGGATACTATAAACTCACATTATGTTCATTTTTTTATTCCTTTAAAAATTACCACATTATGTAATGAGAACAAAGTTTAGTTCAGGATTTCCTGAGATCTGTGCAGCTCCACATGGAAGGCTGGAGTAAAGGCCATTTACACAGCACCCCTGTGTCTGGTTTGTTTCCGGTCCTCACAACTTCCATGGCTAGCTGGCTCCATTAGGAAAAGTACGGTAATTTAATTGTTATCCATTGTGGCTACCCCTTCTCATCTTCCCCACAAGGATGTTCAACAGCACTGTAAGGTAAAAATCTACTGTACTAATTTGCTATGTGCATGATGTGAAGAGTACCATGTGATAGGCCATTGTGATGACAGAGGTGACTCAACCAATTGCTCCAAGGCAAAATAGCTGAAGATTTAAAAACTGGACAGAAACAGCCAGTGAAACCCAGGGATGGTTCACTCTGGTGACATGGCTGCCCCTTTGGAACTTGTCAAAATTATAAAGCTCTCAGCTATGCTTTCAGCTGTTTCCAATATTTCATGCTGACTCTTCAGACAATTGTATGTGGTGCTCAATCAGGGAAGAACCACCAAGGAAAAGTTTTAGCTGACCATAGAACTTTTGCAAAAAATATTGTAATTAAAGAGCTGTTAATTGATTAAAATAAATATTTCATAAATTCCCTTTTGATTTTCCCCCATCATTTTTGATGAGTTACAGCTAGTAGATAAAAAAAATCTGTAAGAGGTATCTCATTAGAGCACTATTTGAGCATTTCACATCCTTACAAGATAGGTAAGTTTTATACCTAATAACATCCCTGCAAGACAGGGGAGTGTTATCTCTATTTTACTGATACACACGGACAAGTGATTGTCCGAGGTCGGCGAGGAAGTGTGTAGCAAAGCAAGGAATTGAATGTAGCTCTCGAGTTCAAGGCTACAGTAACCACTGAGTCACCCTTTCTCTATCCCTAGGGCTATGTCCACACATACATCATTATTTCGAAACAACCCATTTCAAAATGAGTTATTTCAAAATAAAGTCCTTATTTTGAAATAAGTTAATTTGAATTAACAGTTTGTTAATTCGAATTAAGGGAAAGCCTGCTTTCGAAACAGCCATTGTTTCGAAATGGTTATTTCAAAACAAGGCCATTTGGACATGTTTCGAAACAGTTGTTTCGAAACAATGGTGTTGTTTTGAAACAATGTGTCCAGACACCATTGTTTCGAAAGAACTGTTTCAAAACAATGGCTATTTTGATTAGATGCAAGGTTTAACGGTTTCAAAATAACGGTGCATCGTGTGGACATGCCGCTTCTTATTTCGAAACAACCTCTGTTGTTTCGAAATAAGAAGCCTGTGTGGACATACCCTAGGATAATAATACCATCTCATAGTTGTGTTTCTGATGCAGTGAAGAGTGATACTAATTCCCACTAGCTCTGTCTCCTTCCAATCCTGTCCTCATTCATAGAGCCTGATCCCAACAGACAACCAAAGGAGAGACTTCTGTGCAGTTTGATTGTGATGCAGAGATGGCAACTCCATGTGTCTTAAAGAGTTGCCATGTTACATGCACTAATGGCTGCATTTTAGTGGTGGGTGAACTATTCCTGTGGGTGTAACGTTTTCAGAATGTTTAGGATATATGACACTACAGCAAAAAACATTTTTTTTTCTTTGCATCCCAAAAAATTGTGCATGGAATTTGCTTGAAATATACTTAAAAATAAAAACAGGATAGTTTCTTCATTTACTCAAAGCTTCACAATGATTTAGCCTTTAAGAATAGGAATCTGTTTCAGAACAAAGTCTGCAGATACCCATTTACAGCATTATGTATAGAATAAATATAGGAAAATCATACCATAATATTTATTGTACTACTAAGATATTGTAATTTTAGTAGTACAAACATACTGAAATAGTATGTGCTGAGGGGTAACTAGATGACTAAAAGGGAGATATTTATACGGTATCTCAGTTGTAGTAAATGACCTAATTTTCAGCTGTTCTTCCTGAGTACAATATAGTTCTCTAAAGATTCACATGCACATTTTAAACACATTCATAAGAAGTCTTATATACTATTATTATTATTATTATTATTATTATTATTATTTTTACAGATGGTGCACAGTTACATGTAGTAGTAGCTTCTTTTAGAGTAATTTATATTTACATACCGAGTCAGACATTTGGTTGAGTCTCAACATCGCCATCTCTTGGGATCTTCCTTTGATGTTTTAGTATATATTTTATGTACATAGTTACCAAATGTGAAAGTATTTTTAAACATTAAGAAAGGAAACACAGACTAGATAGAGAGAATATTTGGACAGTGAAGCAACCTGCAAAAGGAAATGTCCACTACAGATGTTGGTCAACATGTTAGAAAAGACAGCTGAAATGACAGAGACAGTAATAAGATATCCTGTAAATTGGAAGGTCAGGCTAAGTGACTCAACTCATCTGTAGTGCCCTCTGTATTAATTGAAAAGCTTCATGCTACTGGTTAGCATAGGTGTGATTCCATTCTGCATAACTGCAGCTTTTCTCTAGCATGATGCACCTAGTAAAAAAATGCTTCAACACTTCCACATTGTTTATTGTGTTTCTAAGACTTGTGTTCTTAGTAGCCCTTGGGCAACTAGTGTGTCAGAAAAATGGAAGAAAAAATGCCAAGATTTTAAAAAATGACTAGGAATTTTGGATGGGGAAATAGTCTCTACACATCAGATTCCTTTAATGTGTCACACATTGTGCATCCAATGAGAACTAAAATTATCACAAGTGGATCACACGGATCTGAATTGGTAAAAAAGATGAGTTAGTACAAGGATTCTTTTCTAGTCAAGGAAGTGACAGAGTAAGGAAGATAGTCAAAGATGATATTCAGTTAATAGCTTTCTGGAAATATAATCACCACAATCAATGCTGAAAACTCAGCCACTTCCGATGCTTCCAAATTATAGAGCTGAGGTTAGATTTTGAAGGCATGTCTTCACTGCCCTGGAGTGTGACCAAAGGTAGTGTGAACATCAGTGCATACCACAGTGCTGCACAGCAACTCAGTCATATGAACTTCTCATTAACGTAGTCCTGTTTGAAGAAGACTACATTAATATAAACTAGAAGCCTTTTACTTTGTGCTGACGGTGTCCACATGGGGGAGTTGCACTGCAGCACTTTGGTGCATACTCATACTCATGATCTCAAAGTCTGAACTGCAAGGCAGTGTAGGCGTACCCTCAGGTAGAGTAAATTGGTGTAATTCTCCATTGAATTCAATGGAGCTACATCAGTTTACTTTAGCTGAGGATATGTCCCTAGATTTTTTAGGCCATTTCTGTGTGTAATGATGGCCAAATAGAAATGGTGATATGCAACAAAATACAGTAAACTTCCATATGTATCACAATACATTTGATTACATATTTTACAATACAATGTAAGAATGTACAATCTAATGCAACTGAACTCTTGGCACTGTTAGTATTGCAAGCTGGCACATGTACAGTACAAACACAATCTGTATTCAGAAAGCAGACTTCTAGTGCTTTTAAATAACATTGACTGCATTGTGTTTTTTTTAATTTTTAATTTTTAAATTAAAATTTCAAGAGCTGTTCATAATCTCAAATTCAGATTGATTAGAGAAGAACTTTCAACCATTTTAAAATGTCTTAACAATAAATATGTCTAACTAGGAAGAGCTCTGTATAGCACAAAAGCTTGTCTCTCTAAGCAGCAGAAGTTGGTCCAATAAAAGATATTCCCTCACCCGTCTTCTCTCTCTAACCAGATTTCTAGATCAGTTTCTAATAGTCCATGACTGTGAAATGTAGCATTTTACCATGACTAATGTGTGAAATCTGTCATCTTTCTCCAGGGTTGAGACAGGGCCTAATATGAATGACAGAATTTTTTAATATGACATGATATTATTATTTTACTTATATTATTGGAATTATATTTATCATTAGATTGTATTAGATTCATGAATATACAAAATATCTCCATTGGATATTATTAGATTACTACTTTCCTAGTAACTGTATATATGCTTTTTCTTTGAGTTTAATTCTAGAATACTATCAGTTAATACAATATTAACAGAACACTGAGTCATAGAATAGAAGAGAAGACTATAAGGCTTCTTAGCCTGCAGGAAAACTAAAGAGTTTTAGGTGTTTTTGTTAAGTGTTTTCCTTTCAACCGAGGTTCATTTCATTTCAAAACTTTGAGGTTAAAGTTATAATCTCATGTGGCATTTTAATCTGGATTAAATTCAGGCTAGGGCTGAAGATGCTGTTTCAGATGGCAACCTTACCAGAACAGTTGTCCCAGTAAGCTGTTGGGCCTGGTTAACCCAGAAATTTTGAATCAGTATCATAAGGGCACGTTTGGATCCAAAAAGTCAGCTTGGAAACTCATGACCAGTTGTGACATTTTGGAAAGGGTAACGTCTAGCTCCTGGTTTGGACCATCCCTAATTAAAAGAGAGCAAGTGAAGAAAATTGCCTAAGAACAGGAGGATACAAACTTATTTGTCTGAGCTCTTCTCTTTTACTTACTTTTTGTTTTATAACTTTAGGTCAGGAAATTTGGGCCTGTGTTTTTATATATTATATATAATTTACTAGTAAGAAAGATTCTTCAGCAAGAATTTGGCTTCATGAAGAGAGATCCTGATTCAGTAACTCTAATAAAAAGGTGGCCAAGTGCCAAATATTGACTTTATAATTTTATGCAATCTCCCCCAGTCACACAGGCTTCCATGAATTCATTTTAGAAACAACACTATTAATGGCACAGAGATTTCTGCAAACATAACCAGAGGTTCTCCTGAAACTGTCACAGAACTGATCTTTACTTGGCTGATTGATACAGTAGATAATATTTAAAAAAAACATAAATAGACCAGAAAGGGCCTTATGGCCTGATTCTGCCTAGCAATGCATGGATGGGCAAAGATTCAGGAGAGAAGTGACTACTCCTGAGTAGCACTGACATTTGTACTAGCCTCTCCAAATGGGTTGAGGTGAAACCCTATCCTCTTCTGTGAACTGGCCAGTGAAGGTATCTCCGCTTGCAAGATTGTGCATGCTGTACCATTCAAGAGAGACAGGAGTGGCCATACTGAAGCCTACGTCAAGAAACATTGAGACTGACTTAAGCATGATACCTTTGGAAGCTCCTGTTAATGTGATTCAGCACCCCCTGCTGAAGCACAGTATATTAAAATTACATGAAACTAAAAAATAAATAAGAATTAATGCACATTCCTTCAAAAATCTCTCATATTAAGGACTCCTCCTTTCACAATTGGGCATGATGTTTGATCTTTGCTATTGGACCATCTTCTGTCAAACATTTGTAAACCACAGCTGCAGAAGAGAGATTATATTAAATCAGGATTAAATTCCTGTACATGGTGAGAAAAAAATAGGACCTTACTTCAGAGCATGAGAGGATCAGACTTGGGCATTTGAATAAAATGGTGGTATGCACTAGTCCAAACATTCCACAAAAAAAAAAAAAAAAGGGTAGGGATGGGGGTTAGGAGTCCCCGAAGAAACAAAAAGAGCCTGAAGTTATCAAAGTCAGTTTTCTAAAAAAAAAGATGCTTAGATACTATTAGTACTAGTTAGTATTAGTTTGTTTGGTTTTTTTTTAATCTGTGGTTATTCTTCTCAAAAATCTATTTGTGTCACCATCTCTTCCTTTTCTGGCAGTTTCGTTTGCTTGTTTTCTGTATCCTGGTCCATTTGAGGATTAAAATACTTTTGCATTGGCTGTGGATTATTATTGTTTATACATAACACTACCTAACTAGGAAAAACACTGAAAAACAATCAAGGAAAGGGTAAAATTTTCAATGGCACCTAAGTTTCATTTTCAAAAGTGACTAAGGCGTTTAAAGACTCTCAGTCATATTGACTTCCACTTTTGAAAAATGGCATTTGTGCTTCTAAATCACTTGAGCACTTTTGAACATTTTGACCCAAATCTATACATCGTTTTCTGTTAGAAAATTACAGGGACGATAGCAAAAAATCTCTACATCTGAAAGTTAGTTTCTAAGATGAATGATAAGCTGTCAGCATATAGAGACATTCCCCATGAGTCCTGCAGCTTTAAAAATATCAACTTAGGTGGGGTTTTTTTGTGTGCATGTGCAATTTTTTTAAAGCTTTACATTTGGTAAAACAGCATCTAAGGGCAGGGGTTAAAATAAGCTGGAACACAATGGAATGCCTTTCTGGGGCCCACTATTTTTAGGGGTTCAGTGTTCCGGGCACCCTAAAAATAGAAAAAGGAGCCAGAACTCTGTGTTCTCTGGAATGCAGCATTCTGGCTCCATTTTCTATTTTTAGGGGGCCAGAAGCTCCGAGCATGCTCAATGAGACCAGGCTCTAGGCTGAAGCCTCAGCCTGGGCTGGGGGCCCTTCCCTAGGGCGGCCAAGTAAGGGGGGCAGGAGCTGGGGTGGGCATAGGCATGGGGGAGCAGGAGATAGGGTGGGGGCAGGCATTTGGGGGTCAGGAGCTGGGGTGAGTGAGGGGAGCACACACTGGTGCAAGGGGAGCCTGCCAATTTAGGAGGGTTATGGGGCCCACCAAATTATACTTTAACCCCTGCCTAAGGGGTCCTCCAGGGTTTTGCATAGGATATATTATCTTTTAAAGAGAGACAATTGTGTGTCCTCAGTCATAGTAACAGTGTTCCTTCAAAGACATTAAGACAATATAATTTCACCTAGATATACCCTGAATCAGTAAAAGAAAGAATGAAGAAAAATCCACTGCTAGGACAAACTGACTGAGGAACATTAAGGTCATAATGAAAAAATGTTTAAGGACATAAGAAATTGTAGGACAGGAAGAGACCACTTAGCTCAACAAGCCTGTCAGCTATTTTGTCATTGTACCTTTCAATAGAAATGTTTATCTGTCTCTTATTTATACTGTTTGCAGGGATAAGCCAACTTGAGAACTTGCTTTATATACTTATTAGTCTGGCATTATTAAATAGTTCTGCCTGAATTCATGGTGTTCCCTACTAAGATGTGCTCCCATTTCTAAACCCCAAAACTCTGTGAACAGTTATTTTGTCTCATGTAATGAAACTCCTTCTCCAGTTTATCATCTGCTATACTACCTCAGTACTCTCACTTTCAGTAAGAACATGTTTGTACATGAAAATCTTTTCAGCCTGTCCTCACAACAAATACTCTTGGAACTTGGAATCATTAGTTGTCTCCCAAATCCCAGTATTCAGGGCAGGGGTGTTGCTGGCTCTGGGCACTCGGGGGCACATGCCCTGAACCCCAGCACCAGTGCCCCGGATCTCTGGCCCGATTTGGCCAGAGATCTGGGGCCCAGCCTCCGGTGGCCGCAGTGGCCCCATCCCTGGCCGGGGATCTGGGGCCCGGCCGCCTGCAGTCACGGTGGCCCCATCCCCGGCCAGAGATCCAGGGCCTGGCCGCTAGTGGCCACAGCGGCCCCATCCCCTGCTGGGGATCCGGGTCCTGGCCTCCGGTGGCCCTGTCCCCAACTGGGGATGTGGCGCCCGGGCTCCTACAGCCGCTTCCGTCCCCGGCCAGGGATGCGGGGCCTAGCTGCCCGCGGTGGCCCGGCAGCGCCTGTCCCTGTCCCTGGCCAGGGGGCGGGCCTGCAGGCTGGGGACGGGGCTTGCGGGCCAGGGGGCGGGGCCTGGGCCTGTACCCCGGGTCCGTCCCCCAGCCAGCAACGCCCCTTCTTCAGGGTAATAATGTTATTCTAAAATGGCAGTCTAGGTTAAGTCTAATGTTTTGTACAGTAATTTCTACTGATTTGTATTCTATTCCACTACTGATGATTCATTTTTGAAGAATTCTTTTTGCCTTTTCATTGCTTAGCAAAAGCCTGGGCTGATGACGTGAAAGCTTTTCTCTAGAATCACCCTTAAACCCTTTTTAAGTGGTACAGTTGTCTTTCTATTCAATGTATATTTTTTTGGCTTTGGTTCACTGATGACAAATTTTGTATTTGTATGATAAAGCAAGTTTTTCTAGTTATTGATTAAGTAAATATCAAAATGCTATGAACCTGGTGGTATTATAATTTGTTACTCACTACATCTTTCTCAGTTTAAACATTATGTGAGACTTTACATTTCATTTTGTCATCCGTATATATTCTACACTAGTTGTTACCCATCAAAAATAATGGGGGAAAATCATGGTTTCTTCCCCACGTGAGCACCACATACAATTGTCTGAAGAGTCAGTATGAAATAATGGAAACAGCTGAGAGCTGTTTAGGGGAGCAGGGGCAGCAGATGGGGGTGGAGAAGGGATGGGTGGGGCAGGAGGTGGGGTTCAACCACTTGTCAGTACCATATGCTTCAAAGGGATAAGGAAGGATGGGGTAGGGGGCATGGCAGAAGTGAAGGTGAGGGGTGGGTGCATGGGGGGAGGGATGAAGGCACGGGATGTGGAGGGAGGATGAGGAACAATGGAGCAGGGACAGGAAGTGGGGGTGTTAAAGGGATGACTGGGGGTGGGGGCAGGAGATGGAGGCAGTGAAGGGGAGGGCTGGAGAAGGGGGCCATGGGCAGCAGATGGGGGTGGATAAGGGGTGGGTGGGTATACCATGTGAGAGGTCATTGTGATGTCAGAAGTGACTCAACAAATCGCTCCTTGCAGCAGTTCTTGGGAGCAATTGATTGAGTCACCCATGACATCACAATGGCCTCTCACATGGTACACTTCACATCACACACTCACATAGCAAATTACTATAGAAGATTCTTATTAGTGTATTTATGGTACTTCCCACAGATAGGCACTTCCCAGATACTCCAGGAGGGATGAACCAATATCTTTACAACATAAAGACAGACAGGTAGGCAGAGATTGAGAAAAGAACAACAAATCGTAAGAGCCTTATAGAATCATAGAATCATAGGGTTGGAAGGGACCCCACAAGGTCATCTAGTCCAACCCCCTGCCAAAAAAAGCAGGACCACTCCCATTAGATCATCCCAGTCAGTGTTTTGTCCAGCTGGGACTTGAACACCTCCAGAGATGGAGATTCCACCACCTCCCTAGGCAACTTATTCCAATGCTTCACCACTCGCCTAGTAAGGAAGTTTTTCCTAATATCCAGCCTGGACCGCCCCAGCTGTAACTTGAAGCCATTGCTTCTCGTTCTGCCCTCTGTTACTACCGAGAACAGTCGAGCTCCCTCCTCCTTGGAGCAACCCTTCAAGTAGTTGAAGGTTGCTATCAAATCCCCCCTCAGTCTTCTCTTCTGCAGGCTAAATAAGCCTAGTTCCTTCAGTCTTTCTTCATAGGGCTTGTGCTCCAGCCCTTTGATCATTTTGGTTGCCCTCCTCTGGACTCTCTCTAATTTGTCCATGTCCTTTTTGTAGTGGGGAGCCCAAAACTGGACACAGTATTCCAGATGTGGCCTCACTAGTGCAGAATAGAGGGGAATGATCACATCCCTTGATCTGCTGGTAACACTTCTTCTGATGCAGCCCAGTATGCCATTGGCCTTTTTGGCAGCAAGAGCACACTGCTGACTCATATGCAGCTTCCCATCCACCATGACTCCCAGGTCCTTTTCTCCAGTGCTGCTATTTAGCTGATCACTCCCCAGCCTGTAGCAGTACATGGGGTTTTTTCGTCCCAAGTGCAGGATTTTACACTTATCCTTGTTGAACCTCATGAGATTCCTCTTGGCCCACTGCTCCAGTTTGTCTAGGTCTCCCTGAATCCTGTCTCTGCCCTCTAGGGTGTCTACCGTTCCCCCCAGTTTGGTATCATCTGCAAACTTACTAAGTGTGCAATCTATCCCATCATCCAGATCATTAATGAAAACATTGAACAGAACTGGCCCCAGGACCGACCCCTGGGGCACACCACTTGTTACTGCCTGCCAACTTGACATGGAGCCATTGATTCCTACACGCTGAAACCGTATATCAACTAGGCTCATTGCAGGCAGTATAGAAGTAGTTTTATACAAAAAAAGAGTATGAAAATTAATGTGAGACTACACACTTTTTTTCATTACTTACTTTTCTTTGCAGATTTGTGCACTTTTTCACAAATGCTTTTTGAAAGACTAAATGCCAAATTTACTGCTGTTATATGTAGATATAACTTTATTAATCTGAAGTATGCAATTTTCACTTACCACTTGAAAATAGCCCCTTGTGCTCTACGTTATTCGTTATGTATGATAGCAGTATTTAGAGATTACATGAAAGTTACATTTTTATACCATCTAATTTGTTATTTAATATTTGTATTACAATAGTACTTCACAAGAACTGAAGTCCCACTTTGCTAGGTAAGATATAAACATGCTTGAAGATATCACAATGACCATAGGTGCTTGAAATCTTTTTAGTCCTGTTTAGCCAAAATATTTTTTTCACTGTGTTTCCTCATGACCAGACATGTTCTATTGATACCTCTCATTTTAGTCTTTGAATTATCTGTTTGGCAATATCCTTCAGCAATGATGCTACTGCATCACTTACCTATTCCAGTTCCCTCATCTTCAACAACTAATCTGTGCTTCTCATTACCCACACAAACCTACTTCAAAATTTGCACTCCAGTTTCCTGATAAGCCCACCCAATCAATACCAATCCCACTGTTGTTTTCAAAGGACATCAAAATGTTTTCAACACTAGAATGTCCAGATGTGATCAAGAACGTCAAGATATTTTGTTATATATATAGGTACCATATTACATCGTTGCTTTGCCTTATTCCATCACAAATGTTACAGGAACTACAGAGAAATGGATATTTTGTCACGAGCAACTTTTAAATTATGTTTCAACGTTCTCTTCTGGGGGCAGCAGGGAATTTTTTGCAAGTACTTTTTTTTTTAGAAATGGAAAACTGGCCCTTGCCCAATAAAAATGGAAACAACACTGGGAAGGTCATAAAAATGTTTAATATGCCTCTGGAATATATTCTCAGATCACAGAAAGACAGGATTTCAGAAAAAGAACACTGCATTGGTGGAGAAGTGTTATTTCTTAGCTAATCATTAGCATGAGACAGGCAGAAAAAAGATGTTTTTATATAATCATATGAGCAATTCTTCTGCTCTGATACTGAGAAACACTCTGTAGTACCGTTGGCCACCTCTCACGCATACCCTTTTTGCATATAGGATGGCTTTTTATCACCTGCTCAGATTCCCATTTTCCTGGGCTCTTCAATAAACTTCATACACAGGTTTTTTCCTTTTCAACCACCACCCCTACTTAGGATCTGACTTTATTAATAATCAATCAAAGCACAAATAAAAATCAGAGTCTTAAAGTCTACAAAGTCCAACTCAGTTCCCTAAAGACACTACTAACCTTACCTGACTGGAGTCTTCCACAGTCTTTTGTTCTTTGTAGCCTCCATGAGACCCCTAACTGCAGCTTCACTCTTTCACAGCATCCTCTCCTGCTTTTAATAGAGATCAAATGCCATCTACCAGGCCCAGTCAAAAGGCCCTTAATGAGGGAAAATTGAGTTGTACAATTTCCCTCTAAAAGAGCCTAGTTCAACCTATGACACACCATTTCTGAGTCTATTTCATGGACACAGAGATGCAATGCCTAACTTAGCCAATAACTCAACTACAAAACATGGACTCCTGCGTGAGATTTCTCACACAATTTGTTGCACAACAACATGAAATGAATTTTGTATCTGGAAGATACACAGAAGAGAAAGTATTGACTGAGTTGAAGCCCTAGAAGAGCAACATAGTGAGATTGTGGCTTTGAGTTCTGAAGGAATACATGCAATGAATGGATTATCTTCTGGAACTCAGGCACTAATTCACAATTTGCACCCAATGTATGGT
This sequence comes from Podocnemis expansa, assembly GCA_007922195.1. NCBI lineage: Eukaryota > Metazoa > Chordata > Testudines > Podocnemididae > Podocnemis > Podocnemis expansa. Next base: position 7,579,241 of record ML682066.1, read on the forward strand.
GCTGCCTGGCCACTGTGGAAGTCAGTGTCTAAATTCTGTGATAAGTTAGTTTAATGATGCTTCTTCAGTTCATAACTGTTGGGGTATAGAAAACCCCCCAAACATTCATCAATAACTCATCCAAATTAGTGAACTGCCTGTATCATAATGTCAAGAGTTCTTCTGGTGACAAAGAAAGTCAATCACTCTGCAGATTTGCTGACACTCAATGGCTTGATTGACATGATACTGGCATTATTTTACATCATATATTTTGAATACTCTGTGCAACATAAAAGGATATGCAAATATTCTCCTTTATGCTTTACAGGATACAGCATTTCTCAACCTAACGCTCTAGCCAAAATCAGCATATGGATGAAGAGCAGCTGGCTAAAGCTGAACCAAGGCAAGTTGATGCTGGTAGGAAAAAGGAAGCCCTCAGAAGGACTTGCTTCCTCAATAACATCCTACCTTCCCCCTCTCCTCAAAACATCAGCCATTAAATTCAACCATAATTAAAGATCTAGCTATTATAGAGCTCTTATTGATCTAACAACATTTCCTAATCCACTTTTTCTAACTCTCCAATAAAAATACAGAAAGACACTGAAATTACTCAGCTTCCTTCAGGAGTATTTTCCCTCACTGCGTGCATACCTCCTATTAACATTAATGGGTCTTACATATCTACACTGAAAAGAAAATATATTCTTCTATTGTGTGTAACAACCATCTACACTTGTCACTGTTCTGTCATCCAATTTCTCATTCCAGTCTAATTATCACTAGCATTACCAATTTCCTATTCTTAGTTTCGTTTGTCTGTTCCTTTATGCATGCTCTTTCCTGGTGTCTTAAATCCCCAGACATTTTTCTGGTTCAACAATATGCATTGTTGTAGTAATTTCATATTTATCCTTGAAGACATGTAACTCCTACTGAGTGCACTAATCACATGGGCTTCTAGCTTTTGTAAAGAACATATTTAACTTTCCTCACTTAGCCCTTCTTTGCGTTACCTTTCCACAATATCCTGCAATGTTAATCCTGTTACAATAGGAGAGACAGATGTTATTGGAATGATGCATTTCATCTGTGCATCTGAATCAATCTCTGTATGGACTTAAATAGTGAATAAAGTACCTTATCTTAGACATTCCCCTGTAAAGCAGTGCTTGATGAATATGAGACATCATAATCTCCTACATATGACTGGGAAACTCCATTAATTTGAATTTAAAGATATTTCTTTTCACTCATATGTTGGGTCATGCATTGCCCGCCACCCCTGCCCACATTAGTTCAATGGCCCCAACATTGTGAACCCACAGAGATCCAGAGAGATTTCAGGGAAGCTGCCAGAGGTCCAAGCTATCCACAGGTGATCTGGCACATCTGAAGTCAGCCCTGCCCCTGCCTGACTCTTACCTCCTTCAAATGACACGGCCCTTGGAATCCTGCCCTGCCCCGCTTCTTTCCTAGAAGATGCTAGACTCAGTAAAAGAGGCACCTGTGAAAGCTGATATTGATTCAGTCAATACTAATTTAATCAGGTGGGTCTATTTGTTTGTGGGAAGAGGGAAGTGGGTTGTCCCACTGGCTATGAACAGCTCACTTACTCTAGATACAGAAGTTGGCAATTAATGTTGTGGGTCTTTCTTTCTTTCAAATATACTGGCCATTCTGGCAACTCTGAAAAATAAGAATTGTGTTGAGTCAAGCCAAAACTGAAAATCTACAATTTTTTTGTGAATTGAAAAGTAAAAAAAATCTTTTTGGGTCATACTTTTTTTTCCCATCATGATACAAAATGCTCCCCCCCAACTTTTGAGCATTTTTAAAATATGAACATTAAAGAAAATTTCCAAATGAAATGTTATTTTGAGGAGAACACTGAAATGTTTTGTTTAAAAAATGTCAACACAAAATGTTTCAATGTTTGTCATCCCCCCCCCCATGGCAAAACAATTCAGGAAATCTACGTCAGTTCACAAATTGTTTTGGTGTCATCAACACTGCATTTTGTTATTGTTGTTGAACAAAGTTTCAGTTAAAAATTTTTGCTCAGCTCTTTTAAGAGTTTTTTTTAAGGGCTTTGGGGAAAGGAAAGCATATTGCAGAGCTACTACCCGCACTCCTGTTTCAGCTTGAATTGTAAAGTTTCTGCTCCCCTCTTATGTTCTCTCTATCAGAAGGGCAATTTTAAAAGAAAAAAACAGCATTTAGAATGTCAATAGGAAGGTAAATATAATTATTTCAGATAGATAGAGGGCAAATAATCAACTTGTAAGACATTCACCTACTGTACTTGATTAGACATAAGTGTGAGGGGTCAGGAGTGCTAGCTTCTAAAATTTATGATTCTGACAAAATTTCTTGTATAACTTTTGGCATGCCACTTTAAGAGGTCTCAGTTTCTGCCTCTGTAAAATGAAGGACAATGACATTTGTCCTGAAAAGGCAATATAATTAAAAATAAAAACACAAGAGCCTCCATTTTAGTTGATACCAGGAACTGGACTGAGGACCCTCAGGGCTCAAAGCATGAATTTCTACATATTGAGCTAAGAACATCAGGTTCTGTAGCTGGGCCTCTGACTGACTCATATCCTCTGAGAGATCAGGCACAAAGGAACACACAACAAACACTCACCAATGGATTATATAAATGAAAATTATTGTGAAAATCAGGCTGAAGTAGACTGGGATTTGAACTCATCACCAAACGGATTCCCAGCATGTAGGGTATGTGACAAAGAAGAAATACTACCACCAGCACTCAGAAACGCAAGTATTTATATTAAGGTTTTTTTTGAGTTTTCACCTATTTTTCCACAAATTATTTTCCATATTCCCAACATTTTGCAGGAGGAATTCACTTGGGATGCATAAAACTATCCAGAATTCACTGGAGAAACATTCTGTACCTTTTGGTGAAAATCCATCCATGTTCACACTACCCTGGAAGCACCTTAAGGAGAAATTAGAGTTTTGAAGTTAGTTGAAAAAGGACTAATTTCTCAGTGCCTGATATAAAACAAATGGGTACAGGATCTGCTGGCTATGAGAGGAGACTTTTGCTTAAATATTCCCTGAAGAGAACTGATGAATGCTGTATTCAAGTAATAGAGTAGAATCTATAAAATTACTAATTGTGCTTTGAGATCCTTGTTATGATGCAAAGCTAAAAATCTAGGTGTGGGGAAGCTTGAGGAGGAAATCCACTGAGTGAAAATGTCATTTTTTCCTGCTTTCTATAAAATCCTCAGAGGTGATGAAAACTCTTGTAAACTGACTCTTGGTAGTTTAGAAAGTATGAATGCTACATATACAGTCATCAGGGAAGGCTGACACTGTGATATCTTTCTTGAAATGGAATGACTTATAAAAATCAAATGAATCTAGTACTTGACATTCCCACCCATTTGAGTATTTGGTAAATGTGAGCAACCAGGCTGGTCATTATGTTACATTTCATTATTTTGACCAACCCAGAGAAAATCATATTGTGCAGATTCCAGCCAAGTAGGAGATGATACACAGTGTGTGTCTGTCTATATGTATGTCTTAGCATGCAGGAGGGGGCAGGTGTGAGGTGTGGGAGGTAAAGGAGTGCAATTTCATTCCTTCATTCTTCTTCAGAGTAAGAATCTTGAGATAATAGTATCACAGTGGCGTATAAGGTGGAGCACAGAGGGCTACTTGCTGCTTTCTTCCAGGGAATGAATAGTCATTACTTATAGTGCTATTTGCCATCAGAGAACAAACAGACAGGCATGCAAACCAGTAAGCTGTTCTGACCTTCTACTCTTTGGTCCCCAGGGAGGCCTTTTTTTAAGGGAAACCATTGATTTTTTTATATCAGAGAGATACATATCACATCTAGTAGTAAATTGCCCATGATTCCCTGTATTATGCTCCCCAGGGAGCCTTCTGTAAGGGGAAACCTTATGATTTTGACTTTTCAGGTGTGCATTTGCCCTTAAATTATCTCTTTTATAGTCTTAGTCTGTATGTCATCAATAACAGAAAACTTTTAACAAAAAGAAAAGGACTAGGTAGGAATTCCATTTGGCAACATTTTTTGTGTTTCACTTCCACACAGCTGAAAGATATACAGCTAATGAACAACCTGCTTTAAACCTCACTGTAATCTGTGCTTTTTAATGCACGTGGGCCAGAAAATCCAGTTCTTTCTGTTCAGCCCCAACTCTTTAATTCCCCACCACCAAAAGAGGGTCAGAAGAGCAGGATGTCAGAATTCTGCCCAGGGCTTTACATTCTCTTCACACGTAAAGATGTGCTTCTTGTGTGCTTTCTGCACTAAGGCCTGCACAAATTTTTAGGAGGAGAATGGAGGAGAATGGGATAGGATGTAGTCGGGGGCTGAGATCATGAAGGAGCATCACATAAAGGCAGGTGACTTTTGGCCAGGTTACAGAGAACTCAGAGATGGCAGGATAGGGCATGGATTGGAATGAACCAGAAGACTGCCTAAGGGCAATGATGGGTCAGCAACAATCATTGTGTGGAGACTTTAGCCACTGTTCCCACAGAGGACACCCCAAGTTAGCCAATGAGACAAGCTACCGCCTAGTGTGTCTGATTCCTCCAAGTCAGGTGTCCACCTCAATGTCAGTCACAACCAGGACATGATTTGTAACGAGTGATTTAACAGGAACAATCTGGATCAACATCAAGTTAATTCTCTATTGAAGATAAATACTGTGTAGCTCCACTGACCCTTCCTCCCCGTGATTGTTTTGGAAGACACCAGAGGAATCATGGAGCCTGGGGACCTTGAAGATGCAGCAGCCAATGTGGCAAGATTTCATTGTCCCTCTTGACCCCGAGCAGAAAAATTCTCCTTCCCAGCTCTAGCAGACATATCAATGTCCCATTACTTGGACTATGCACTGGGGCCAGGATCTGACATTCTCTGTTGGTGGGGGGTATTGTCATGAACAAGTATCAGCAGAGGAGTTATGTTTAGATATGAGCTCTCTCTCCTCTAAACCAATCCAGTCTTCTCAGCCCTTTAGAAAAATAAACCTAAAACGCAGGGAATGCCTTCCACTGCTATGTTTTTAATGTTGTGACTTGTAATACCTATTGAAGACAAACTATGTAATCAAATCTTTAGTCCTAAGAAATTTTACCCATTATTGGACTGTGATAAAGAAATATCTGGAACACAATTACCCCAGGAAAAGGAAAGGAGAGAAATTATAGGATACAAGAGATACACAGAAGGGAGATTTAACAAGTACTGAAATTAGCTTCAGAAGAAAAACAAAGCAGAAAAAGAAAAGCTACCAGCAACACCCTCTGTTGTTATTTTCTCTCTGCTTCCCCCATTCTAGTCTTTGATTAATGACAAATGGTGTAGATGACAAATAATTTGCTTCTACTTAACTGCCAACATTTTTATTTTTATCTTAAATATTCATAAATGAATTTAATGCTCATGAATGTGGAAAACTAATAACATTAGCCTGAGCCATACATGGCTTAAGTACACATTATGCAAGATTCTCCACACAGCTCTTCCAGTGCAACTAAATTGTCATCTTTAATACCCCTGCTAATACTCTAGTCATAGGCCTTTTCTTTTATTCAGACCAATGAGTTGTGGTTGTTTAAAGTGGTCAAATTAGACCAGTGTCATTTTCACTCATGTCCTAAAATCCTATTTGAACCCTAGAAAACAGACCTGAACAGCACTTGGGAGTGTTCCTCCTTTCCACTATATGACATGGGCCTTCTATCCTGCACTTGAGACTGGACTATGCCTTATCCCTATGCGTGTGTGAAAACAGGACAACTATGCGAGAATTTCCTGTAATCTTCCTTACACTCCAAAGTTTTGGGTAATTGCTGCCCATTGTCCCCTGAATGCAGCTGGCTTTAAACTAGTGGAATTAGCATAAACAATGAAAGTCGAAGTGGGAATGAAGTTGACTCTGATCCTAACTGCCCTATACAGGCTTTTATTTCTTGGCTGAGCAGAAAGGAGCACATGCTGCACTCTTTAAATATGCAGTCTCAGCTGTGGTACCCAGGAGGCATCAAAGCTCCATGCTGACTCCATATAGGACAGTTCAAGGAACTGTTCAGCCTGTGTTGCCGCACTATGTTTTTGAATGACCATCAGGGCACTAGAGCCATATACGCATACCTAAGGATGCCTTTTGATTCTCTTATCCTCAGAAATATATTCCTTTATTTGGAAATCCTGCAGATCTCTTGGACTCTTTGGCAGCTGAGTGGGCATCAAAAGTCTGACCCGGGGCCCCAGAAACAAAATTTTAAGTGACTGCCTGGAAGGCTTAAAATATTTGAATTGGCTATGAAGTCATCTTAAAGGTAAAGGAACTAAAAGGCTAAGGGAAATTTGAGAGGGTTCTCAAAAGAGAGTATGAAGTATCCTAAAGCCCAGAGTAACTTTGAACTCCAGACAGATGCCTTACATCAGAAACTTTGTGGCTGTTTACGCATTTCCCTGCATTTGTGTTAATGACTGAGAAACTAAACAAAGATACATAATATAACAGAGGCCCTATAGCTAAGCCAATGTCACTACTGTACAGCTAAAGAAAAATAAACACAACAAGCTCTGAAGAATAGTCAAATCAAAGCCTGCACACCTGGCTCTCATCTCCTATAAGTTTACAACTGAAACGAAAGATTCCTGATTTACAGCTGAGAATTCTGTGGCCATCCTAAGCAGCACACACTGACAGCAGCTGAGCTGAGGAAAACAAAAGCAACCTGAAAAGACCAGTGTAATCTGTTTCTCCCTCGTTAGTGTCTCCCTCTCCTGGCTCCTGAATTCAATGCAGATGTTTTAAACAAAAACAAAACCAAAACCCCTAAAATAGGAATTACGACCGCAACAAAACTGGTGAGCTGCTCCCATCCACCCACACACATGTGGCAATAAAACCACAATATGATAGAATATTTCTTCTTGCCAGGGCAATGTAACTTTCTCATACTGGGGTATCATAGTCCCACAAACCATTCTTTCTATTGTGTTTTTTTTCTCTGAGCCGCTTAAATACTGAAGGACTAAGGTGTGCTATTTAGGCACAGCTCTTTGAAGGAGGTGGTGTGACTCTCAGCTGCACCAGAAGGAGAACCACTGAAAGGCATTCCCAAACCACACATGAGAGTTCATTCCTGCCTCAATGGACCTAGCACATTTTTTTTTTAGCTGAGGCCAGCATACTTTATCTATTCTCTGCCTCCTCTTCTTTCCTTCCTTCGATCACAGAACACCATGAATAGATGTGAAGGTGTATTCTTAGTGCACCTCTGAGTGTAAGGTCTTCTACACTGGCCTACCCTTTTACAGGTCATGTAAGAGGCTGGGGGCTCCCTAATCCCATCAGCTCACCCTCATGGAACGGGCTGAAGGAACAGAGTCCTAAATTAGCAACCACAGAAACACAACAAAGTAGAGCTAATAGGCTAAAATAATTTATGTTCATTATCTAGGTGCATCTGAGTCTATCCTATTCTCATTTCTGCTTGGCAAATATATATTTGTTTTCAACAATGGCACATCATCTGCGGCCAGTTACTAACTAGAACTGTACAAATAAAAACTCTCATTTTCAGCAAAAAGCAAACAAAGACAATTCTTTTTGTGGGTTTGCAAAATAATGGAAATTTTGTTCTCTCTGGATTTTTGTGAAAATGAAAGACAGTTTCAGTAAGTGGAAAAATGACATTCCCATAAAGAAAAGAATATTAGTTTCTAATGGCTCTAATGCTGACCTACGAACGCATAGTTAATTTGTAGGACATATTACTACAGGATATTATTGAGGCACATACAGTAGTTCAGTAAGATTAAAAAAAGGGTTAGAACTTTGATGATGGCTATTAGCAGAATAAAATTATCAATCTTCATGCTGCTGGCATAAATTGACCACCAATTGAGATGAGGAGGAAATTTCACACCAGGTGAAAGTAAGTAAAAGATCTAAGCCAAAAATTGGTAGTGAGGAACTCCCAGTCTTAATCCTGGATCTAATGCTGATTCCTTCTATGGTCTTGGGTAAGTCACTGGGAATCTATATTAGTTCACCAGTCTACTACATTGAACTAACAATATTTACTTACCAACCTACCCTTCAGGGCTTGTTTACAGATAAATTAATTAATGCTTTTAAAGTGTTTTGAAAATGAAAAGAACTATATAGGTGCTTATTATTGTGTGTAACTCTGGAGATTACACCTTCTTCTAAAGCAACAAGTCCTGGCTGCTATTGTGATACAAAACAAACGAGTCCAGCTGGACAAAACACTGACTGGGATGATCTAATGGGAGTGGTCCTGCTTTTTTTTGGCAGGGGGTTGGACTAGATGACCTCGTGGGGTCCCTTCCAACCCTATGATTCTATGATTCTATGAGTCCTGTGGCACTTAAAGACTAACAAATATTTATCTCATGAGATTTTGTGGGAGAAAAATCCACTTCATCAGATGCTTTAGAGATGATTTTCTCCCATGAAAGCTCATGCAATAAATAAATTTGTTAGTCTTTAAATGACAAAGGAATGCTCAGTCCTTTCTAACTTCAGCTTACCTGTTTCCCCACTATGCAAATACAGAGAGAATGTTCAATTCTGCACTTGAAACTTTTGCCCACATATTAATGACAGTTAAGTGTATTACTTTTTTACAACACACTTATGCCAGAAAAAAGCCTAGTACAATCAAGTTATTTTGCTGGTACAATTTATTTAATTTGGGCAAAAGCACATTTTTGCTGGGGTAAACAGTGCATGTACTAGAAAGGTTTCCAGGTACATATATAAATGAATAGCTATACCAGTAAAGCTGATGTAGATGAGAATATAGAAGCAAGTCACTGTTAATTACAGAATAGGCCCCACAGGTTCATCTAATCTCAGTAAGGTCCATATATTTAATGTATACCTATATACACACAGAATGCAAACACAAAGAACGTGAGAAAGATGGAAGAATACATCAACTGAGTCCTTTAGCCACAAGATTTGTTATAGGAAGCCTGAGTAATTAGTGCTGTAAGAAACCAAAAAAAATCACTCTTTCTTATTAAAAGGCCACAATCCACTTCTATTCAACCTCCTACACCAGCTTGGTTCACAATCTTGTCTCTGTAGTTTATTATCATTCCAGACTTTTTCATCATGGCACAAATGTAGACTTTATCTCTCACACAAGATAATCTTGTTATAGACAATCTGGTTATTGAATGTCCTGGACAAAGAACAATCTTGTTAATAGCTTGCCTGCTCAAAGAAGTGTCACTTCAAATCCATCTTGTATCTGGATCTCAGCTACATATAAATGCCCTCATCTGCAGCTGCCCTTCCTTAGACTGATGATGGTTGCTCTGTCTTGGAGTCAAATGTCTCACAAAAGACTTACTCAGCTGGTGGAATTTATTTCACATAAAACAGTTCTATAGAAACTTTATCTAAATGACCATCATCTTTCTCTCAATGAAGCACAAAGTTGCCTTTTTTGCAGTTTTTATTGAACAATGTAATCTATTAAATTAAAGTGAAAACATAGGTCAAAATTGTTCCCCACAGAGCCCTTCATGAAGAGAATACTCAATACCTCAAAAGCAGGACAGGCGTAACCTACCCTCCCCTGGACCCCATTGTGGGGAACTCCCAGGGTGCATGCAGAGACTGAGGAAGCTGGAGTGTGATTAGGTAGGACAAGGAATGGGATGTAATGAATGTCATCTCCTCTTCACTCTTATAGAATTTTATTAGGAAAGACAATACACCCTAAAGAGCTGCAGTATCTTTTTCCATGGGACTCTCAACCCCAAGAGCCCCAAGAAAGCAGAAGTGAGTGCAGGAAGCCAGGGGAGCTGCCAGCAGTTTTGCAGATTTTTTCCATTGGGAAATAAATCCCTGAAGCCAATGGGATTATCCTGGCCAGGAGATCTTTGCAAAGAATTCCCTTCCAGAAGGTTAATCAATGGTGAGGGACAATCTGGACCACACACTGTACTTTTATCTATCAAAAGTTAGTTGACATGTAGCTTATATTTACTACATTAGTACACTCCCCACACGAAATAGAGCTTACAGTTTAACAAAACAGCTTATATCTATCTTCCATTACACAGGATAATAGAAATTGAAATTTTTGTTGTAACGAAAAATTAAAGTTCCAAAGGGGCAGCTGTGTTAGTCTAGTTCAGTAAAACAAACAAGGAGTCCCGTGGCACTTAAAGACTAAAATTTATTTGTTGCATGAGCTTTCATGGGAGAAAATTCCAATGATATTCAAAGAGTCTGAGGAACTGGGATTTTCTTGCACAAACACTCATGCAACAAATAAATTTGTTAGCCTTTAAGTGCCACAGGACTCCTTGTTTGTTTTACTAAAACTTAAATTGCCTTATTTATAATAGATTTAGCCTTAAACCAGATCAAACTCCAGATCCAAGCACTCACATTGGACAGTGAAGTTCTGATCAAGGACCAAACTTTGCATCGTGAACTCATGTTACATTGTAGTCTATGTTTCTTATGTGTAGTTTATGCAGTGCCTTGAAAGTGGCATTTCATGGGGAGAGAGAAGCAACAGGAGATGTAATGTGATGTGAAGGGGAGATGGATTTCAATTTGAGAATGTGACTTAGATACATTGGCAAAGCATCAAAAATAGGTGCTGGCTTACAGCAGAGGTAACAAATACATCTTCTGGAGAAAAGAGTATCAGATGCAATGCAATGCACCAACCTGTGCAGGAAGATGGAGGGTAGCTTCAATAGTCAAGCAAAGAAAATAATAAAAAAGAGTTATTTTAAGGCAGTACAGGCAATAACACAGCTGAAGAGAGTCAGGTGATATCAAGCTTGGCTCATTAAGAAATATAGCTCTGCTACCATAACTCTGCTCATTCAACAAGAATATCAAATGTTAGTTCTACAATAATTAAAAATTGTTCTGTTTAAGGAAACAGGCTGAAAACAAATTGTAAGCTAGTTCCAGCCATCAACATAAATCAAACTAGATTTTTAACAGAAAATCTACTTTTTCCCTTTTAGCTTTAGCTTACAGAGCTAAATCTAGAGATGTTTTGGAGGGTATTCCTGTTTTAAAAAGGCATTTCTTGTACTAATATATTACTTTATGACAATGATAAAGTATCAGAAGAATGTGTCATGGCAATAGGAGTGGGAAATGGTTTGATCAGACTGCAATATTTTATTCCAGTTTTTGATTTTTTAGAAGACCATGGAGGGCACTCCCAAGCAGCCACATATGAGTCACTGCTAAATACAAGTCATTGGTTAAAGCGAGAAGAAATCCCTACTTCCTACAAATAGTTTCCTAAATTCTGACTCATCAACATCTACTGTATATTGGCAATGACAACAAAGTAAACTTTGGTCAAAGTTATATTCAAAACATCATTGATATTTGATTATGTAGATGGCTGGATGTTCTACCACTGAAAATATCACATTTGTTAAATTTTCCACAAATGGTATTGAAAAGCCACAGGAATGTATTCCCTGCCACAGTGTGGATCTTCATTCAGTGCTTCTCTTCATTCTAGTTATACATGTGCTATTCATCTCTAAGATTAAGTGCAATCTCTGAAAAAAAATTGAGGGCCAGAAAGATGACTATATTTTCACTCATTATGATCAGGAACCTTGTGGTCCAGTTACTACTTGTCACCAGCAGAAAACAACATGACTGTCTTGATCTTTGTATAATGAATGTAATGCTTATTACCAGTCCATGCTTGGGATAGCTACCTGAAAATGCCAAGGTCAGGGCAGGTTGCAAAAGGAGAGCAAATTCTCCCAGCACTGGTCGGTGAAGTCAGACTTTCCTAACTAGCTACAAACAATGCTTCTGATTCCGCACTCTGGTTATCAAGAAGCTAAAACAAAAATACATGCAGCCTCTTTTACTGCATTTCAGTCGCTGGTCCTCAATCAGCCAGCTGGTCTAGTAAAGAGAGAAGTTACTTAAAACTCTGTTCTCTTTACCAAAGGAGTTCTCCTGACCCCAAAGGACTAGCCACATTACCGGATCAATGCAAGTTTGGCTCTAACTCAAATACCACACTGCCAGCCAATCCCTTAGTGACTAAAACTAAAGGTTTGTTCTAAAAGAAAAGACACAAACAATAAGAAAATTGTTAAATGATTAAAGCAATCAAATACATACAATGATTTAAAGGTCCATAGATGTATCAGGTTTTCAGTAGAATTGTGGCTTGTATAGTCCCTTTAGTGTGCATCCAGTACCTTAATATGTCTTGGTCCTTTGTTTCACAGTTTCACTTCTTAAAAATCCAATCCACAGAAATGAAGACTTATATCCACGTATGGAGTTTGCTCTAGGGTGATTCCAGGATGGTGCAGGGGTCTCAATCTTGTGATCCAAACATTCCCTGAGAAGCGTGGACAGATCTAAGGCCATGTCTACACTAGAGAATTTTTGCAGAAGTATTTTTCGCATTAAAAGAAAAGTACTATATGTATAGCATCTGCCTACTTTTACACAGCGCGCCTTGTAGTGCAAAGGATAGTCCACACTGTTCTTTTAATTTTTGCCAGTAAGACCAGTGCATTATGGGCACATACCCCACTGTATCATTTATCAGCTTTCAGTGCCAGGAATCCTGGGATGAAGGAGGAGTACAAAGCACCTTGGATAAATTTTCAAGTTCCCATGGAACAATGCATTTTCTTGTTATCATTCAGTGTTGCTACTAGCAACTCATGCCATTTTTCAACATTGCCCCACTGCTTCCTGTATCTCCACAATCCAATTCTGAAAACATGGATCCAGCTCTACTCTCCATTGTTGCTTGCATCATTATGAACACATCTTGGCTGAGCGCACAGTATGCCTTGAGCTTCGAATCAGAACAGGAATCAGAAGAGCCAGACCTCCTGAGTAACATGCAGACCAACAGCATTGCGTTGCCATTTTCTTCCACAGAACATCTGCACATGGTGTACCTCCACTTTGGGTTGCAAGAGACCAGTACTGAGTGGTGGGACCACATCATGATGCAGGTGTGGGATGATGAGCAGTGACTACAGTACTTTTGAATGCATAAAGCCACTTTCATGGAACTCTGTGTGGTGCTTGTACCTGCCCTACAATGCAAGGACACCAGAATGAGACCTGCGCTCACCCTGGAGAAGCATGTTGCCATTGCTGTGTGGAAGCTGGCAATTCCAGACTGCTACCAGTTGGTTGCAAATCAGTTTGGAGTCATTAGGTCCACCTTTGGGTCAGCACTATCACAAGTGTGCAGCACCACTAATTACATTCTGCTACAAAGGACTGTGACTTTGGGCAATGTGCATGAGACAGAGGACAGATTTGCAGCCATGGGATTACCTAACTGTGGAGGGGCAATCAATAGCACACATATCCCAGTTTTCGCTCCAAAGCATCTTGTGACTGAATATATAAATAGGAAGGTCTACTTCTCCAGGGTGCTGCACAAACTTGTGGATCACTGGGGATGTTTCACAGATATCAGTGCTGGTTGGTCCGGAAAAGTGCATGATGCTCGCATCTTCTGGAACACAGGGCTATACCAACAGTCACCTTCTTCCCAGATGAAAAATTATACTTGGGGGTGTGGCAATGCACATAGTTATCCTACGACCCAGTCTACCCACTGATGCCATGGTTCATGAAGCCCTACACAGACAACTTGGATTCCAGCAAGGAATGCTTCAATTACAGACTGAGTAGGTGTATGATGACTGTTGAGTGTGACTTTAGAAGGCTTAAGGCTTGCTGGAGATGCCTTTATGGCAGACTGGACTTAAATAAGGACAATATTCTAGCTGTTATAGCCATGCACTGTGTCCTCCACCACCTCTGTGAAAGTAATGTAGAGAAATTTCCACCTGGGTGGACCACGAAGGCTGATTGCCTCACATGTGCATGAGAGCAATCAGATGCTAGGGATATTAGGGGAGCACAACAGGGAGCCATATGCATCAGGGAGGCACTGAGGGAGCATTTTAATGATAATAATGACCCATAAGTATCACATGTATAAATCACTGTGTCAGTGTGATGCTGAAAACCTTCAGGGCACTGCAGCAGCAGAACATGTCTTGTGATCACATGACTAAATACTGTATATGAATGAATAAATATTGTTTGTGAATGAATAAGGATTGCCTGCATGACTGAAGCACTCTTTTTATTATTAATCAAGAAACAGTAGTCAGGAAACAGTGAGCATGCAGAGTGGTGACCATTTAGGGCACTGGAGGGCATTACAGGTGCCAAATGTCTAGGACTCATTCCCGTAGCTGTGTGAAGGGGTGGATGTGAGATTGTACCAAGACAGTCCTTGGCCTTCATAAGAATGCTTAGTGGGAGTGTGTGGGGAAGGTGTGAGAAACTGTTTGCATACCTGAAAGTCGGTATGAGCATGTAATAACTGTGAGTGGATAGCAACCACTGGCTTCAAGAGCTCAGAGTGCTCTTTCAGCACATTAATCAACTCATCCTTATGTTCTTGACTCTTCCTAAAAGTTTCTTCGCATTCCTGTCTGTTGTCTTGTCTCTAGCCCCGTTTTGTCTCTTGGATGCCTCATTTCCATGTAGGAACTCTTGGAACATGTCCTCATTGGTTCACCAACTCCTCTTCCTTATCTGTGTAAGTCAGTATCCAGGCATGGGTACCCTGCCTGGCAAGGTCACTTCTGTGAAAATGAAACAATGAATAAAGAAATTTCTCTTACTTTCCTCCAAGCAGAGATGTAACATTTGGAGAACCCCATTACACTCTCACCATCACACTATGCACAGTGCAGCTCCCTGCTGAAGCTAGAAATGGTGAGTTGCATATAGGGGTCAAGAATGCTCCTTTGATCTTAGTCCTGGGGATCCGGGCAGGGGTACTTGCTTGAATAATCAAGAGATGTGCAATTTTACTATTAATTTCAATCTGTTCCCCATTTTCTACAGGAGGTGGATGTAGAAGCTGATATCTCACTCCTTAGGGTAAGCAGGGAAATTAGAATGTATATTGGACACACCAGCAGATCTAAACTGGGTTCCCACACTGCAGGATTGTGTGTTGTGACAGTCCTAATAATGTGCTTTCCAACTGGTGAGGGAAGAAACACGTCTATGCTGCCAAGGAATTTGAGGCAGAGAATCAGAGGGTATATCTGGAAACTTTCAATGAGCTCTCAATGCAGGACACCTTGGAAATCACTGTATGCATTAGTGTGCCAACAATGAGTGCTGCGTAGATGCACAACAGAGTGGGAAGCCATACATAATCGTACCTACTCCAGCATGCTTCCCTCCCTTCCTATCACTTTATTTTTAAGTAGAAGAGTTAGCTCCTGAACACAGCAGCATTGGCTCAGCAATCACTTGCCAGGGCCCCCCTCTCCTGCTTCTGGAGCACCACAGCTCAACAGCTGCTATTGGCTGCATCTGTCAAGGGGCGGGTGTTGTGAACAGCTCCTAACTCCCAGACTCTACTGAACTATTTTCTGACTCCAGGTCATCTTCCAGCACCACTTTGTCATCAATCACCTCCTCATCACAGTTTGTTTCAGTATCCATTGACTCCAGGGTGCTGACATGTCCACGGGAGTCTTGGGAGTGGATGTTGGGGTCCCCACAGAGGATGGCTTCCAGCTCCTTGTAAAATCAGCACTGAGACAGATTGATGGTTTGCCTCCCTGGCTTTCTGGTAGTTCAGCCTCAGCTCCTTCACCTTGGGTTTTCACTGCAGCTTGTCCCTCTCATAACCTTTCTCCAACATCCAGCTATAAGTGTCAAAGTTCCTCCTGCTGCAACGTAGCTACACCGGCACAGCAGGCTGTCCCAGGATGCTGAGCAGGTCCAGCAGTTCTGCAATGCTGTGGGAAGGAGACCATTTGCTGCGTAGAGCCACCATTGTTTCCTAGGAACACAGCATAATTGCCCTCCATGGCGAAGAAACAGGAAGTGAAAACAGTCAAGATTAAAAAATACCCAGGACTTACAAGAGGGAGGGGATAGTCGCAGCAGAGCAGTGGAATGCAAACAGAGCACAGAATGGTCAGGCTTGGCATTCTGGGACATTTCTGGAGGCTGCTTACCACGGCAGAAAAATGAGCCAGTGTACACATGTATTCTTTTTCACAAAAGTGTTTACATAAAAGTGTTTAGGAAAAAGGTGCTGTGACTCTCAGCATAGGTAGTATATTACTGTTGCATCAAAACAGGGCAATTTTGACACCAAAAAAACATCTTCAGGTGTTCATGGTAGTCTTGTTTATGCAAAAGTTGAGTTTTGGCACAAAAACTCACTAGTGTGTACAAGGCCTGAGATGAAAAGGATCAGTCCACTTGAGTCTTTTATAGATCCATTACAGCAGATACTTCCTTGAACACTTAACAGATGATTGCTTGTGGTTCTGAATTATCATCTCCTATGCTCTGAGCAAACCAGTAACTAGTTACATTAGCAAGAGCTCACTGGCCATTCACAACAGTTCTCAGGTGTTTACTACTTAAACTTCCAAGAAAAACAAAAACAGTAGCATCCTTACATTCAAGCTCCATCTAAATGTTCATATGTTCTTTTTGAATTTTTAATCAGTAGAAGAGCGACAGACAGGAAAGTGGTTTACCTACATTGCTAACCTCTAACAAGATGGATGTTAGCATCCTCAAGTAACTGCCAACAATACACTTGCATATCAACCGTCTAGTCTATTTGTAAGGAATGACTGTCACTACCACTATGTTTCCCTATAATAGGTCTTTCAAGGTTAGATTTGTCCATGAACATGCAAAGTTGCTCAGACTTTTCAGGTTTAGCATGACAATGCAATTTTCTCAGGACAAAATTTGGGTTTCATAACTTAGTAAAAAAGACCTACTTCTGAATGTGCATTCTGTCTAGCAGATGTCTGGTCTTACCATTCAGTAACCAGAAAGTAACTATTTTGTTCTAGTTCTGGAAACCCATGCATAAGTATGGATTTTAACTACTTCACATGTCATTCTTTCCTTTGGGGAGTAAGAAACTGCAGTAGAAGGCTGTCTTTAGGGGTTCATGTCAAGTGAGGGTTAATGGAGCATTTTCTTGTGATGCACAGATATTGCTCAAGATTACTTAACACACTTTAGTCCAAGTATGTTAAAAAGCTTTATAGTAATTCAATACAGCTTTTTAAAATGTACCAGGAACGTCAAGACTGCGCTCCTGGTTTTGTTTTTGTTCATTCATTTTTTTTAAAATTATTTTTCTAATAGATCAAACAAATTTTAGGTGCCAACATATGAAACAAATACAAAAGACCAAAATATTTACACTTTTGGATTTCCATATTGACTGCTGCCCCGTTTAATTCACATAAATGTCAATTATGCTTCAAAAAAGTTCAGATAAGCATCCAAGCTTATCTAAACTTCCTAAACAAACATACTTGGTCAGAAACAAGAATGGCAGACAGATATAACCAAGAAAAAAATGTAAACAGAATAATTTAACCAAACTTTTCTCAACTAAATGTCATTTAAAATTTGTAGCAAAGACTTAGGGAAGTCTTAATTTCCTTCAAACCAGTCTCCCCATAACTAAATCTACTGGGTATTAGAAAAGTGACTTTGTAAAATGGCAACAATGTATACAAAAGATCTGCTCCCTGAGCAGAGTTATATCTATCACACAATAATGTTTAATATTTTTTTATTCCTTTTATAATTGTAGAGTCAAGACAGTTCTGAAAGAACACATCAAAATCTGCACTTTGCATAATCAACAGAATAACCAACAAAGTAAATAATCTCCTATACTGATGATGATATGTAAGCCAAAAAGAACACAGCTTGACTTTCCACATTCATTTGCAAGACTGACAGATAGAAAAACACATTTGTCTTATTTGCAAACTGATAATATTTGATATAGAAATCACTGAGACACAAACATGAAACTCCATACTATCATTTCATGGTCACTGTTTAGAGTGCAATTGCATCTTGACATGGCCCCATATTTATTACCGAAATTAATTCTCATATATCTTCCTCTTTCTACTACATGCACCTTTGGAAACACAAGTAAAACGTAAGCCTTAAAATTAGTCAAGTAAACAGAAGACACACGTAGAGTGCTGCAAATGAAAGGAGCAATACATATTCATGTACAAACAAAATTAGAAGTTAGCATTCTGAGAAAAAGATTGCTTGAAAAACACCATGGTTTAAGGCTTTATAGAACACATCATTGTATTCCGTGTAAGAGCGAAGACAAGAGGCAATTTAATCTGCTGCAGGTTTAGAAATAAACACAGCAATGGAAGATAAGGAGTGAAAGAGGGATAAATCCTCCTGTAGCAAACTTGATGGACAGACAGGCTGCCATTAACAATGCTGTTGCCTTTGTAAGTACAGAGTGATGTGGAGATACCCTGGCATTTATACTGTAGACATGGTCCTTAAAGATTTTACACCTCCAATTCCTTAGAATTATCAGCTATCTCCAACCTGTCAGTCATGCTGGCAATCTAAGATTTTTAGCTTGCAGGCCAGGCAGATTATTGACAAAGCAATCCAGGGTGATATAATACACCCTGACAAACAACAGTGAGGGGGATTGTGTTTACCACTTTCACCGCTCCAATTCGGCTAAATTATTTCTTACCACTGAAAGTAAACTTTCTCTTGATAAGCATTCACTCCCTTCATGCTATTGTTTTGCTGTACTACACTTGCTCAAGGGGAGTAGTAATACAGATCCAATGCATCTAATTTGACCTGCTCAGTACTAATAGACATAAAAAAAGGTTTCTGACTCAATAGCTGAAATATCTTTAAGTATAAAACACTGTACTACAATAAAGTTAAGGATCTGGCTCAAACAGACAAAAGCAAGAAAATTTCAAATTTAGACCTGTCACTCTGTTCTCATTCTATCTTATTTCTGCAGGGATTATAGCAACACAGTATGCATGTGATCACATACTGTTCAGAAACAAAAGTGCAATGATATGCACACACATACAGAAAAAGAAAACCACAATAAAATTGGTTCTGACACTACAACAATTTTTTTTTTACCATGATTTTGCTGAAAGGAAGTTTTAACATTTGGGTTATAAACTCAGGGGAAGAGGGGAACAGCTTTTAGAAAGTTAGTAGACCCTTAGGTATAGCAATTTCTTTAGGCATGGCTAAAATTCTCAACTAATTGAACTATTTTCATACCTCTGATTATTTTGCACAACCCATTATGTTCAAAATATACAATGCCCAACTATCACATTCAATTAAGTTATTTCATAAAAGTGTGATGTCATAGCTGTATAAGGAGACATCACACTTTCACAAGTTGTTACGCTAAATTGTAAATGTCAACTTAATGAGTTTTGGCAGACATGGTTCTTTTAACTAAGAATTACTTTTTGTGTGGGAGAGTGTGCCAGTGTTAAAGTGGGATTCACGAAGTTGAAGTCCAGATCTAAGTTTCCCAGAACTTCAGGTAGGAACAATGTTAGACACAGGAGTTTTGTTCATTCCAGGAATAACAGCCAATAGCCAAGCTTATACTTGGATCTGAATTCTGTTCAAGCCCAGGCTTACTTCTAGATAATAGCTCTGAATTAGCTTGCAGACTCAAGATACCCATTTTATTTGTAAACCTCCCTGTTTGTAGATACCAACCCCATAATCTGGAAATTCTATTCATAACTTGCTCACAGAACCAAAACCAACAAATTCTTGTTTAGTGTTATAGAAAGCATTAAATACATGTATTTATTATTTAAAAACAGATTCAGTTGATATTTATTAGTCATTATTGAAAATAACTGTATAAACATGTATGTGTGACCTAATCACCTTGTAACTCATGTCTCCTTCTTGGTTACTTTAGGATCTCTCTCTTACAACACGAAGACAAAACACCTCAATGGAAGAGGGCAATTCTGCCCATGTCCTTTGAGTGGGTAGTTTAGATCTTTTAAACTCTTTACTCTTTAGCACAAGATAGATATGATCAGGTTATAGGGTTCTTTGCCCCTTAGCACGTCCCCTTTTGGGTTACAGGGTTCTTTACCTCCCTGGGAACAAATTCCTTCAAACACTAAAAGGCTTAAAATAAAGTTTATTAAAAACACAGAAAAAATGGTTTTCAAACAAAAAATGGTTTATTGAATATAGTTAAATGTATTTTCTCTTCAGTTACACTAGACAAGGCACCCTTAGCTTAGCTAAAAAAAAAAAGGAAATCAAATCTTACGTATTCAAAATGGAAGTCCCGGTTCTGATGTCTCTGTGAAAATTCTACACTTGTGCTGTGTCCAAAGAAAGAGTGAGAGATATCTATACAGAGACAGAGACTGCATCCAAATGCAGTTTGTTTTGGGAAGGATTTTTCATCTTCAGGTGCTACATTCTATTACCACATTAACTAGGATCCTTATTCTCCAAAGCAGAGCTAATCCTTTGAACTGGATCACTTCCTCTAGAAGACGACTTTCTCTGTTTTCCAGCCTTTCACACATTCCGTGGACACATCAAGTTGACTGCTTTTAGATGAGTCTACCTGTTCTTTCTGGGAAGGTAGCTTTGGCTGTCTGGATGGAGGTTTTTCTAAACACAAAATTGTTCTATTTTCTCCTCTTGGTTATAAATATTATTTTCAGCATACTATATTTAATTTTTCCCAATATGCTGTTTTGCCAATTATTTAACTATTACGACTATGGACATAATTTTCAAAAGCATTTAAATCACTTTAGAAGTAACTTACCCACTTATGAACTTACATGTCACTGAAAGTCAATGGGACTTAGGGTCCTACATGGTTAAGGCCATGTCGATAATATAAAGACTACACTGGCATAGCTACCATGTGATAGCCATGCCAGCATATCCCCATGCTATAGAGACAGCCGACAGCCATGGAGAGCTTTTTTCCATCACTCTAGAAACTCTGCCTCTCTGCAAGAGAAGTGATCTAGCTGCCTCTACACTGAGGGTTAGATCACCATATTTAAGTCACTCAGAAATGTGGATTTTGCATACCCCTGAGCGCTATAGCTATGTTGACCTACATTTTTAATGCAGACTAGGCCTAAATAATTTTTGAAAATGGACTTAGTCCTGGTCAACACAGTTTTTACGATAGTATAACTATTTGGTAAGGGTTTTCTTTTTTTAGAAGTGGGTGTTTTTAATTGAGATTAGTTATACCAATACAATCCCTTGTCTAGACATATTTTACATGTATGATTTTTTTAATACTCGCAAAACTTATTCCTCTTCTCTATAAGAAAAAGCTATACCAGTATAAATACATTTATACTGGTAAAACTGTGTCTAAAACATGGTACATAAGAAAGTACAAAATAGTACAATTTGTATATGTAGAAAAGTCATTAGGCTCCTAAATGACTAAGACTCTTAATTCTTACTTATATAGTCATATTAAATAAACAATTAACAAAATAACATTCAAACACACATACATTATATGATTATAGATGAAATAGCTTTTGATAACTCCTTTTTAATCAGGTTTAATTGTTAATTACAAAGGCTCATAGTACTCCCCATGGCAAATTAAATTTTTGTGAATGTCTACTATATATGTATGTATATATGACTGTATACAAATTTGAATGCACACACATGCCAACAGTTAGGATTTGCATTTTTTTAAATTATGTATATTTTTTGTGAAAGAAAAATGATAGAACAGTGACCTGATAACACAACAGTGAGTGTAGAAGTGTTACTTTTGTGCCACATTAAAAGAGGATTTTTCAATTCTATGACATCCCCATTTTCCAAAGTTATAATCTGATGAAGCCTTGGACTATTCTTCCTTCTGTTGTGAAGGATATTCACTATGGCTTTCGACCTTTGAAAACTAGGAGTATAAGTACAAAGGGTAAATATTCAAGAAAGATGAAAAATTCTGCAAATCCTCACAAAGGAAATATATCATTGAATATACTGTGGATGCTGACAGAAAGCAAAACTGCCTCTATTATAACAACGATAATTTGTAATTTTAATTATTAACAAGGAAACGATGGCCGAGTTTCCAAAAATCTTTCTATTAAGAATTCTCAGTATAAATCTCTCTGATATATTGTAATGCTACTTCATCTTTGCTGCCAACCGTGCTAGAACGCATAAAGCCTCTCATTAGTTCACGCCTTCACTTACAAAGATTGCTTTAACAAAGGGATGCAGTGTGCGTTAATGACTTTTAGAATTAAGATATGACTGTGGCAAAATAATAAATACCTCCATCTTATTAAGATGATTCGGTAACAACGGTGCAGAGCTGCTTTGTATTCGCTTTCCTCCACATGCATTTTAGTTCAGGCAGAAAACCAGGGATGCACTCCAGAGGAACACATAATGAGGTCAGATGGAAAATCTTGTCTTGTTTCAGATATGAATTCAATCCATCCTTTCTTGCATGTGAGATGATATACACAGAAGGAAATGCTGCTGACATGGTTTAACTTCACTGACACTGAAAATCATTTCCCCTCAGCTGATGTTTTTAGCTTTCACTTGAAATATTATGGATAGTATTACTAGAGATGGCCACAAAAAACTGCTTTTTATTTACTCATTTCATCTCCTGCTATTCACTTAGGACCACTGCACAAAATTCATTTGATAATTTTGTCAGTTAATTCAGATTAGTAATGTGCCAAAAATGTGTCTGATGTAAGGCTGTCATCTTTTCTATTACTGTACTAAAATCCTAGGAAGTCTATAGATTTTTAAGCAGTGAAGGGGGTGACGAAAGGGTTAGGAAATGCTGAAAGAAAAATACTGGTCTTATAGTTAAAAACCTGAAGAACTGGAGTTCACCTGTCACAAGCAGGTACTTTGGTTCAGAACTATTCCCTAGAGCCATGCTTTGCTATTGAGCATAAGTCAGAACAATGTGTCAAGACTTGGAGCATAGCTCTTCAATGTCTAACACAACTATTAGTAAAAGAGCTAAAAAAAATTCAGTTGTCAGCATAATTTGAGTTTAAAATGATTGTAAAGGAATGTTTAACTCCTAATTAGCCTATTCATTGCATTATAATGTACATTTATATTAGGCAGAAGAGAACCTGCAGTAACCTTTTAATGTAGTGCACCTTGTATGCTATATAACTGCCCATTGAAAACAACAAGAATACCTAAATTAACAGTGGTCCTTGAAATACATGCTAGGCAAAGAGCTACAGTTTAGTTGTTAGGCACACTTCAATGAAGGACGACATCATGAAGCCAGTCTGGCTCCCATTCAAGATGTAGTCTTACCAGTGCAGCTGGCAGTAAGCTGCTCTGGCCAGTGAGATTCTGGCTAGAGAAGCTTGAGCTAGCAAAAGCACCAACATGGACAATGATTCTCTAGATCTCAAGACCCCCTGAATCCCTGGGTCTGAGCTTGGATGACTAGCTAAGTCTTCATCACAGCTGCAATCACCGCCACTGCTAATTTAAGTGGGCTAGCCCAGCTCAAACAAGTGTAAATCTGTCTACCCGGGTCAGTCCCCTAGCTATGTCTATTCACCTGTCAGTTTATCTTATGCCCTTTTATGGCATCCATTACCACGCATGTTGACAGATTCCAAAGGGGTAGCCATGTTAGTCTAGATCAGCAAAACAAAGCATCTGATGAAGTGGGATTTTCTCTGAAGAAAGCTGATGTGATAAATAAATCTGGTAGCCTTTAAAAGTGCTACAAGACTCCTTGCTTGTTTTCCATTACCATGGTATCTGAGTGGCTCACAATCTTTACAGCCTCCCATAGCACCCCGTGGGACAGAGCAGAACTATCAGCCCATCTTACTTGTGGGGGACTGAAGCACAGAGAGACTAAGAGTGTGCCATCACAAACTTTAGTTCACAGCATACTGAGATGGAAATTTGTCCCACACTATGCTGCTGCATATTAACTGGCCATGTGTACCTTGTTGACACACATTGATAGTTCCTTAGTGTGATTGGCTCTGACCCACTTTTAAAGTGAAGTAGATCAAAGCATATTATGGAACAGTTAATGCACAACATCAGTGTTGACATGGATAGTCAATGTGCAACAGGCTAGTGAGTGGCAGACTCACCCCAGATTGCAACAAACTAAGGGTACCTGTAAATTTCAAAAGGGATAGCCATGTTAGTCTAGTCCAGCAAAAAAACAACAAGGAGTTGTGTGGCACTTTAAGACTAACAGATTTATTTTTTGCATGAGCTTTCGTGGGAGAAGATCCCACTTCCTCAAACACTTCGAAGATGGGTGAACTTACAGAAAGGAATGAAACTAAATGCAAGGGGGTGTAAAACATAGGATCAGATCATACAGTAACAGCAAAATCAGAGCAGTTTTCAGGTTCAAACCATGGGAAGCCTGAAGTCAAATAACCCACCTTCCCCCACAACCCTGCAATGGTGAGTCTCAGAATCCTGTCTCTTGCTGGAGCTTGTGGACTTCTGCTATGGGGCTAAACACAGAAGCATAGACACTCCTGCCTGGCCTGGAGCTCCAATTCTGAAAAGTGGTGGAGGGGAGGGTCTCATAGCATGGACTATCTACTGTAGTGGAGCTGTGCAAACCCAAGTCAGTTGACCCAGGCTCTGAGGTTCAATGTTGGAGGGATGCTTTTGGCACTACAGAGGTACCCCCAAGTGTTTGTGTGTACAAGCTCCAGATCACTTGCTCACACAGGAAGTATGAGGCAGAGTGAAAATTAAGCGTTGGCTGCCCAAGTCCCAGGTTAGCACCTGAACCTGGGGACACACTGTGATTCTTTGTCCTATTTTTACAGAAACAAATATTTTTGAATTTTAGGAGAATCTGAGACAATGTAAAGCTCAGCTTTAGCCATGTAATAGTGAAGATGCACATGCACACTGATGCCACTTTCCTAATGATTGTAAATTGTATATACACACCTTTGTCGCTAGTATGTAAAAATTATGATCAAAATATACCGTGGATGACAATAGGACCTATCACTGCTGGACTGGGAAGAGTACTGCACTAGTTTTCCCATTCCATGAAGGTTTTTTTTCTTACCAAGCTGGGAGGAAAACATGCTTCAGGTCAATCAAAATATTTCATTGCACATTTAACCATTAAAATATATATATTATATATATATATATATATATATCAAAATTGGATGTTTTGATAATTCTGAAGCTTTTTTCAATATTTTTTCAAGTCAAGAAATTTGTCAAAACAGCAATAACATTGAGATTAATAAACTTCCCCCATCATATCAAAAATGTGCTGTTGAAAGATTCCCAACCATCTATACTGGGGAGCACCACTCAGGCTACAGCTGAATATCATCATACTTTATTTCCACAGCAGTTTTTCTTTATTCTGTGGATGCATCAGTAATGAATATTTATGTGACCTCTCTGTATTCACCAAATTCCTGGCATTGTAAGGAGATTTCACTGAGGTCTAGATCCTAAGATGGTGTCAACTGGCACACCTCCCCTGAATCAAGTACAAGGGAGTGAGAACTAACTGCTTTAGATGGCTGCTTTTGTTTTAGGACACTATGAGTTTTATCAGACAGTATTATCTTCCCCTACCATATCTGCCAAATTCATTTTCACTAATTAGATATGAAAACATGAGCAGTCGTTGTACCTAATATAATTGTAGTTGGGTGAGTCCCAAGGTATTAGAGAGGCATTCCCAAACCAGAAGAACAGCTTCGTGCAAGCTCAAAAGCTTCACTCTCTCACCAACAGAAGATGGTCCTATAAAAGATATTACCTTATGCACTTTGTCTCTGTGAAAGCAATAATTGGCAGTGAAATATGACTTTCTGTAGGAAGATAATTATTTTCAGGTCATACTAGTAACTGTGAAACCTCTAAAGCTAAAAGGAAAGCTGCCACTAAATAAATAAATAAATAAATAAATAAATAAATAAATGCATGCAGTGGTACCATTTTCCTGAACAACTTTAAAATAAGTCAGCCTAATTTTCAGACTCTATAACTTAACATGATAGCAAGGATAATTCTTGGAAGAGAAGAGGTTTGCCTGTCACCCTTTCAGAACTTAAATATGAATTACTTCATTTATAGAATGTTGCAATTGTCCCTTAGGATTACATGCAAAAAGGAATAGAAATGATTTCCCAGAGAAATGTGATCTTTTGCTTTATAATTTTAGTATTAGAAGTTTAAGTTTTGCTAGAGGTAAATATACCAGAGATAAAAATGCTTTTATCTAGGAATAGGGGAAAGGTATGAAAAGGCAAAGTGAATAGGAAAAGACCCAGCAGATCATATCACCCCCAACCACAATGATGTTACTTCATGAATCCATAAATTTGCAAGTGAAAACTGTTTTCTTGAATTCCAAAGCTATGCATTTTCAGGTTAAAATGTATACAGTAGAACTTCAGTGTTATGATCATGCCGGGAGTGGAAGCTGTTCACAAGCCTGAAATAGTCGTAACCCAGAACAAAACATTAGGGTTGTTCTTTCAAACCTTTACAACTGACCATTGACTCACTACAGCTTTGAAACCTTACTATACAGAAAAAAAACCCCCCTGCTTTCCCTTATTTTTTGGTAGTTTACATATAAAGCTGTACTGTAGTGTATTTGCTTGCTCTCTCTCTCTCTCTCTCTTTTTTAATCTCTGACGCTGCCTGATTGCATATTTCCAGTTCCAAATGAGGAGTGTGGTTGGCTGATCAGTTCATAACTGTGGATGTTCACATCTCTGAGGTTCTATTGCAACTCATTTTTTAAATACACTTTGCACAAGTTAAAAAGTTATCAGCTAAAATATTCAATTAGTACAGTAAAATTCTTAGTAGTCCAGCCCTCAAGAGCAACGGAGCCTCATTAGGCATTTTAGCTGGAAATCACAGTCCAGCTGATTAAGTTGTCTGTGAAATGACAGAGCAAAAGTATTTGGACTAGTAAATGGTACAAACGGATCAAAGCAGTGTAAGACAAGCCTTTATGGCACCAGCTAAGTTGCATTTCTCAACAAGAAGAAAAGTTCCTCAATCACAAAATGGGAATTCCTCAGGAGTATGACAAAATTTGTTTACTGAGAAACAGAAGGATCTTAAAGATTTTTTTTGAACCACAGCTGCCTGACAAACTGAAAGGCTAGCAACATCTGTACTACAACACAAAAGGTCAAGAGACAGTGAATTAAGATGATAGCTCTATGGAATCCAAACTTTTCCCTACGTATATCCTATGTTTCTATTATACACACATTATTTCATTATTCATCTCTTTATTTCATGAAGAAATATTTGTTCAAAGGAAGATAGTATTTTTGATTCAATAGATAGTTTCTCCATGGAGATCCTCTTTTAAAATAGATTATTAAAATATTTCAATTTTTTTTATATTTCATGTGTACTTCATATGAGATGCTACTCCAAACCCACACTTTCAGTGGTTCCTTCAAAAAAGAAGCCCTTCATTTGTCCTTAAACAAAATGATTTAATATGTATTTTAGTATTTCTTCACATTCACATCTGTAACTCTTCAGGCAGCCCAAGTCCATATTTATGTCTGATCCTGCCCCCACTAAAGTCCAGGGCAAAACTTCTATGCAAACGAACATGATATAACCTCTGGTACTATAGCACAAATTGCAATAGTCTGCTGATTATTAGTGACTCCTAATCTGTGGCAACAAGCATTAAGTGGGAGGGGGACAACAACATCTCAAGTATCCTCAGGAAGCACCTTGCCTAATTCAGCCCAAAATAGTTGAGCGGTCCTAACTGTCTTCAGTGTCTAATTAGAGTTTGGAAGCTGAGGGCACTTACTACTTTAGAAGTGCCCAACACCATCAAGGATTAAGCCCTACAGAACCAAATTTATTTAAGAGAAACCACTTCAAAAAAATCTAAAAATCAGATCTAAACTTGTGAATGATACTAATATTTAGAAGACACTGATGAAATGCCAGGGAAGGTGGAGGAGAGTCTTTTGTTTAAATAATGAGAAAAAAGTTGAAGTTTCAAGTGATACAAAGCTAAAGGCAATATATTTATCAGGCCATCTGGCCTCCAACTGGATATTGTTCACTCAGGCTGGCATATTTTACACTTACTTTAAATACACCCCATTAACTTTACTAATCATTCTCACATTTGACCAAATTTACAATCTGGTTGAAGCAATCAATTGATATTCCCCAATTTTTATTTCAGAAATGGGCCCAATACATGTTGTACCAATATGTCACTAGTCTCAGCTGCTGTAATATAGACTCAAAAACAAATAAAGCCACCTTTCATGTATTTATAGCTTACTCAGCACAAGTTCCTATTACAATACTAACATGCAAAATGGGGCATAATATTTTTCTGTCTTTTTCCTCCTTGGCAAAAAAAAAAGCACATCATTACACAAGTCCTATCCAAAATGCAGTCTGCAATGTATTTGCATTATACTAAAGACATTTGGTATAGAAATCAAAGCCTAACAACACAGGAACATCCTCTGTGCTTGAATTCCATTCTTGATAATAATAGACAATCTCTCACAATTCAAAGGCAGTTCTGCACTTTTTCAGTCTGACAACTGTTGTCCTTGTTGGGGTAGTACTCTCAAGATAAATTATGAATGCAACGTGAAAGCTGTAAAATTTGTTGTATCTTCTATTATCTCCATGTTAAAGGCCACAAAAGCTCTTCAGTGAAGTCAGCCATTAAGAAATGACAGGTATTGCTATCAGCCTTCTTTATAGCCTATTACCTGCAATGACAGCAGCTGCTACACTACCACTGTACAGCCTATCACATTATTTGCAGCTCAAGCCAGCTACTGTGTCATTTTGGCTCATTTTCTTGACAGTGCCATCATAAATCCATGCAGCTGCAGGGTAACTGTCGGCTGCCTCGATTATCTTCATAGCCGGAATGAATCTTGAAATGTGTGTAACAGGCAATGACTGTTATGGATCAGGTACAAGGGCCATTCTCTATCCATTCTGTCAGGTCTGTGAAGCAATGCCTACCACTAAGAGAGTTCCTAAACTACTGTCATGTAATCGAGTAAAGTACCTCCTGAACTTTGAGAAATCTTGTCGTTCTGCTCTGAAACCAGGAGGCTTGCTTGCCCCTCATGTAGGAACCACAATGCAAATCTCCAAGGATTGAAAAAAGTGTAGCTTTTGCAAGCTCACAAGATAGACATCTTTTTGTATCTGCAAAAATCTAGAACTTCATTTATATTTAAGGAATCAAAGAGGCTATAATTATCCCTCTTGATATACCCTCCCCCCAACAAGAAAGACAAATATGGCTGGCTTACCCCAATTCCCCCACCTTCAGTCTGTACATCTGAAAACCTGCAATAGCCAAGTCAAAAAGAAGTCTAACCAAAAGTGTTCCAGTGGAATTTAGCAAACTTTCAGGAAGGTTTGTAATAGTAATTTGAGAGCATCATTACTATACATTCATGATTGTTTCTATTCTGTAGTCACTATAGGACAGTCAACCAGAATTCTCTGGACAAGATCATGACACGACATAGTACGGGCAAGTGGTTTTGTGACACGAATAGCGCAAGTTGAGGTCAAATGATACCAGCAAGGTGCGAAGTCGCATTGACAGATCTTGAACAATTTTTAACAAGCACTCTGATATTAAAGGGATTTGGAAGAATGAGAGGAACCAATTTAGGTGCCAGGGTGTAGTAATATATTAGTCTTTCCTTTCTAGATATTTGGGTGACATTTTGATTGGATATCAGCTCAAAATTAATTTTATGCTGCCACTATAGTTGGTATACCTTTCTCCACAGCATAAAATCTCTACACAATGCATCACAATTGTTAGGCTTTGATACAAAAGATACTTACTATATCTGAGATATGTGCAATAAATAAATGTGTTAGTCTTTAAAAGTGCCAGAACACTCCTTGTTTGTTTTGCTGGACTAGACTAGCACCGCTACCCCTGTGGAACTTACTGTATCCAGGATTCTTCAAGCAACTTCAGGCAAATTAAAACATTCAAAAATTCGAAAAAAAAATCCCAAACCCACCAAGTATAAGCAAAACCAATATGTATCCTTTTCCTTTTTGTTTAGCCTTTTATTTGTGGCTGTAGCAATGTGTCTTGAACAGAAACAAAGAAGAGACATCATTTTATTTGAAATTGTGAATTCTGCACCACAAAAATTACTTTTAGGACAGTTTCCTCCAAAAGACATTCTGTCAGCGATGTGATGTGTAACGTACTTCAACCTGGCCCAATCTAAAACCCTTGGACAAGTCAATGTAGAGATGCCTTTAAGTTCCTTGATATTTGAATGACATCATATTTCCTTATCCTTAGAGCAGGAAACAAGGTCCTGATTCATCAAAGTACATAAGCATGTTTTTGACTTGGAGCATATAGCTCATTTCATTAACATTAATTGGACAGTCAATGTACTTAAAAGTGACATACCTCCTTAATGTTCAAGAAGAGTCTGTCATTTCTGATAATTGAATCTGATAATCTTTTGCCCCTGTTACAGCAACTACTCTGCTTCAGATCCACCTAAGAGGTCCCTATTTTGGGGGGAAATAGTCACCAAATTATAACCTTTATTGGTAACTGCCGGCAAATGATAACTTTTGCAATGGCAGCTACTGTAGAATACTATTCCCTGTAAATGCCTTGATTGTTTTTCTTCCAAGGGAAGGAATCACTGCACAACTTGCAAAAGGGATTTTTTTCCATTACCACAATATACTTTTTTGATAAATTTAATTATAAAAATTGGTTCCAATTGACTTGAATTCTTAGCAGCAAGTCTTCCTGCATTTGTTTAACATAATAAGAGAAATTCATTCCTGTCTGATTTTATTGGAGTTATGCTTGGGTTGAATTTAGGCCAACATTTTACATACAGTTGGTCTGTCAATACACTATAATATCTGAACATATTTTTTCTCCCAAAACTAAATCAGCATTATGGATAAAAAAATAAGCATAGGAAGTAGTGGGACTCTCTTCCGGTAACTGTTCCATGGTTCCCATCAATGCTCTAAGAGCATAGAAATCCAATATAAATTAGTAGTAGAATAATTTATTATGCCACATGAATAATAAATGAATAGGGAGATTTACTATACATAGACTTCTGCTTAAATAAGGCTTTTATTTCTGACTACATTGTCTTTAAACTTTCAGTTTAATTTGAAAAATAAATGCTGTACTGGAGGTATGAAACAGTACTGAAGCTTAACCTTGAAATACACGTTAAAGTTATAAGAGTATTCCAATCAGAGTAAGCAAGTGTTATATTGTAACACAGAGTGTGGAAGCCCTTTTTAGGAAGTCTTAAAAATAGGGAAAGTTTTAGATGATTTCACTTAAGAAATACTGTTTTAAAAAATAAAGTTCACATATACTTTATATTTAGGCTTAAGGAGTTATTCACTAAAGAGAATATAGGCTTGGTTTTCAGTGTTCTCTAAGGGCTGTTGCTATGGGTTAGTTCTGCTCTTTGAATAGTCTTAAGATTTCTTACAGTAATACTGTCTTACAATACAGAACTGCAAGATGTACTTGCAGTACATGTACAAATGATTGAAGATAATTTGTCCTCTGTATAGCTGGATTTGGAATTTACATGGCTCTCTAGCTTGAAGAAATATACTCTCCCTCTAAAGATAAAAATAGCAAACGGTATGCCTCTTTCTTTTGCAAACAAAGAGGTTAGTTACCTGCAAAAGTCAGGTTGTGGATTGCTCCAGTCTTATCCTGCACTTTACAGATATCTTTAGAGTATTCTAAAAAGTATTAGCAGAGTTATCAATTGAGTTGTTTCCTTATTTAAACTGCTGCTTAACCTGGACAGAGAACAACAGTGATAACAACTATAGTGTTGACAGTTTTGAGGCCAGATTTTTATTTTTACAGATTGTCACTTTTAAGGTGGAAAGCAGCAGTCATTCTGGACTGGTGACAAGACATTCTTTAAGGTAAGTGAACCTGAAGATAAATTCTCACTAGAAACTGCAGGAGGAAATTCAGATACGCAGAATGTAAACAAATACTGAAAATGGAATGAGGCAAAGAAATTTAATGAGGGGGCAGAAACTACCCCATCTCTTTAAAAGAGAGACAGGTTCTTTAAAAAGTAGACTGGGGTTGGCAACCTTTGCCGACTCCTGTGCCAGTCCATCCTCCCTGATCATCAGCTGGTGCCAGTGGCCGTCCCCTCTGCTCAAAAATGTGGCGGCTGCCTGAATTCAGCAGCGGTTACAGCTGGAGTGGGAGCGCTTCCCAGGCTTGCCATGGAAAGAAGTTGCCCCGAGGGCTCATCTTGTTGGTGTGCCTGGGGACAGGGGTCCTGAGGCATGCCGTGAAAAGAAGTGACTCCTTTCAAGGGTTCCCAGGCATGCTGCAAAAAGAAGCTCCCCAGAGTGGCTCCTTTGGGGAGCATCACACACTACAGGGAGGACCCACTCCGGGCAGCTTTTTTCTGTGTCATATAGAGGCATAGGCATGGGAAGACCCTGTGTGTCCCAGCTGTACCCAAAAGAAGCCACCCAGAGTGGCTTTTGGTGGCAGGAGTGGCAATTTCTGTGGTACTGCAGAGGGTGCTGTGTGCCACTCTGAATGGGCTCAGGTGCCACTGAAGTAGACAGTTCCTTATATTTCAGCAGCACCAACACCATACTGAGGCATTGATTTGATGCTAACTCAGGGGAAGAGTGTCACTAATACCCTCTTCCTGCAAAATCTTAGTTTTCCCATCCAAGAACTGATCTTCTGCCATTCCTTATCTTATGACAAGAAGAGAGTCTGTACTGGTAAAAAATGGATAGAAAGTACTTGAGTAAAAACAAACATATATTGAAAGTAAACAATAAGATACATTGCAAAGTTGTATAAAAAAGGAAGACAGAAAAATGGTAAAATTATTTCACTTATTTTTAAGAAGTCAGTGAATGTAAGAATCCACGTTTTAACATTTATTTCTTAAATTTTCACATAAAACAATCAAAAGATCCTACTATGGAATATATATATCAATGGTAACTAGGAAGTCGAATTGTCCATTTATTTGTTATCCAGTCTTTCTCCAGCTGGTCGCTTTCATATCACTGTCTGGCAGAGAGATTTTATTTTAACCAACACAGAGGAATTTTGGCTTACAACTCATAAACACACTGGTTATATTTTGATTTGTACAACTTACTGAATTAATCAGAACCAGATATTATATGGGGAATATATACTAACAGGAGCTACAACTTGGGTAAATCCAAGCTAAAGCCACAGTTTGCTTTAATTATATATTGTGATGCTGCTAAAAATATTTATGCCATTTTCGGGTTAGGATGTTTTGTTGTTGGTGGGTGTTTTTTGTTGTTTTGTATTGTCTCCTTTTCTTGAGTGTAGGACTCGGCTTTCCCTTTGTTTTATGCTAAGAGGAACAAATAATCATTTGAAAGGATCTGAAGTTAAACTTCAAACTACGGACATACTTTCAAGAGAGAAACAACAAATTAGTCCAGTGGGACCTTTAAAGAGTAACAAATTTATCTAACACATAAAGCTTTAGTGGGTACAATCCCACTTCATCAGATGCATGAAATGGAAACTGCAGTATGTTGCATGCACACAAGGCTCAGTCACAAGGTAGCTTTTTAGTCTGTTTTAGAAAATCAAACAAGTTATTTTGATTCAGATTGTGTCCATGTGGTCTTTAAAGAACAATAGATCAGTGGTTCCCAACCTGGGGTACAGGGACCCCTGGGGGTCTGTGGAGTTATTGCAAGGGGTCTGTGAATACATCTGGCCCCAGAGATCCATGTTGGAGAGGGCTCTAAATCAGGGGCGTCAAACTTCTGGCCCACAGGGCTGGATCCGGCCCATGGAGCTGCTGACTGGGCTGTGCCTGGAAGCTGTCTGCAGCAGTGAACTGAACAGGCTCGGGCACAGCAGGGCAAGGCATGCTTCTGACTCACTCATGTGACCTGAGTTACATTACAGGAGAACAAAGGAAGCGCTCCAGCCAATCCTGGCTCAACTCTGCTGTGGTTTGCCAACCAATCAGTGTCTCAGTCACAGCAGGCTGCACCGCCCCCCATCTCAACTGTTCACCGTCAGTCAGGCAGCATGCTAATTTGATTGACAGCACATTGCATGAACCACAAATAAAAAAAGGAAAAAGTGACTGGGGCTCACATGGGAACAAGCCAACCAAGGCCAGCATTCTGAATGACTGACAGTGATGGGTGGGAAGGGGAGAGGCAGGAGCCCAGCCTGGTTGCCTGTGACTGAGCCTGATTTTTTTTGCCTGCCACCGGGAGGCAAATGATTCAAAATGAATGTAGCACGTTAAATTTATTATACACTAGCTAACTGATAGATCTCAAAATGTAATCGTAAACAGGCACTCATCATTGAGCAAGTGAGTTTCTAGTGAAGTCTTGCAGGATTCATTTTTGGTCCTTCATTTTTTAATATTCATTTTTATCAGTGACCTGTAACATATAAAATCACT
Source organism: Podocnemis expansa (assembly GCA_007922195.1). Lineage (NCBI taxonomy): Eukaryota > Metazoa > Chordata > Testudines > Podocnemididae > Podocnemis > Podocnemis expansa. The sequence continues at coordinate 7,613,751 of ML682066.1, forward strand.
CTAGTTGAAGTTTGCAGTGGACATAGAAGATGTGGGAAATAGTAAATAATGAAGAGGACTGTCACAAATTTATCTGAATCAGTTGGTGAGCTGGACACAAGCAAACAGTCTGTGTTTTGATATGCCCAATTGTCAGGTCATATATGTGGGGAAAAAGAATGTAGGCTGGGAAGCAGTGACTCTAAAAAGAATTTGGGGGCATGTGGGCTTGGCAAATAATCAGCTAAACATGAGCTACCAGTGCAACACTGTGGCTAAAAGGGTTAATGCAATCTGTAGATGCATAAAGAGGGGAATTCTGAGTAGCACTAGGGAGGTTATGTTACCTCTCTGTATTCTTCATTGCTTTACTGCTACTGGAATACTGTGTCCAGTTTGCGTGTCCACAGTTCAAGGAGGATGCTGAAAATTTGGAGAGGGTTCAAAGATGAGTCACAAGAGTGATTTTAAGTTTAGAAAACATATTTGAAATAGACCCAAGGAGCTCAATTTATTTAGTTTAATAAAGAAAAGTATAAGAGGTGAAGATCACAGTCTATAAGTATCCACATGGGAAACAGAAAATAGATAAGAGGGTGCTTAGATCTTGAAAACAGAGGTCTGATAAGAGTTATAAGTATAACTAGAATTAATGAGATAAGATCTCTAGGAGCAGCTGTGTGCTGTCTTGTCTCCTTCGTGGTCTTTGTGGTTCTATGAAATCTTTTCATACAATGGGTATTGCAAATACTGATAGTGATAGCATCATGGCAGGCTGCAAGAAATAACTTTAGGTGCTGCATGTGGCCCTTGGGCCAAGAGTTTGAGACCCAACATAGACCATAGCAAAAAATCTTTGAAATTACTTCCCTGTGTTAGAAGCACACTTTAGAGAGAAGTCTTAGGTACACCCTGAAGCCACCAAAAAACCCCAAACAAACAAAGAACTCCCCCCACTAACCATGATACAATAGAGTTAAGAATATTTCTTAATATTTTATGTTTGAAGCTCTTCCTTTCCCCTCCTATTAACCTCTCATCCACATTAATACAGCCAGCTAACTAAGGCTCCAATCATGCAGACTTATGTTTAACTTTATGCTTTATGAATAGTTCCATTGATTTCATTAGATATAATAGGAAGCATGTCTTACATTTGTTAAGATTTATATACATGCTAACTTTGCATACAAGGAGTAATCTCAGTGAAGTAAATTCAGGACCATGTCCTAAAACAGGCTTGTCTAACCTGCAGCCAGAGGCCTAGGCTCCAGTCCTCCAAGGGCTTTCATCTGGCCTGCAGAGTGCTGCTGCAAGACCATGGGAGTTGGGGCTGGCCAGGGCCCTTGTCAATTTTTCCCTGACACTCTGCCTTGCCCCCTCAAACAGGCACTTTTGCCCCCCCACCCTCTGACCTCTGTACACAGTGCAAGCAAAAGCAATGCCAAATATCACACTAAGCATTATTTTATTCAAGTTTATTAATAAGATCGATTTGTATGTCTTATCTATAAAAAATTTTCTCAGCAGCCCCCCCCCCCACTGAGAAAAGAATTGCAATGTGATCCCTCACCCAAAAAGGTTGGACAGCCCTGTCCTAAAACAACTGCAAAGCATTCCTCTTTTTAATGCATCCATATGATGTTAAAACCACTACATTAAAACAATAGATCATTTTGAAAAGCACATTAATACACATTGTTATGTACTCCAAATCCTGTGGTGACAAGCATCAGAATTCCCTACAAGGTAGAATAGACCGATTAAAAAGTAGAATAGGTATATCAAGAAATTAGGAGAAATGCATAAAACGTTAACTCATGCAACAGATTAGATGTGTTTATCTGATCACATAGAATAGAAAGTAGATGATCATATTGATGAGGTTAACTAGATATTAGAATCTATTCTGTGTTCCCCCACAAATCAATTAATTTGGCAATAAAAGGGGGAAACTGATCAATTTGCACAAACAGTATTTACAATATAGTAAAGCCATGGAATGGTTTGGCAGGAGGAGGCATAATGAGGTAACAACTTTATATTCCTATCTGGTCTCTATTTCTTTTCAGACCCTCTGCTGAGGGCCATTATACTAGTCAGAGAATGAACATTATCACCATCTGTTGGTTGTTCTGTGGCCTATACAAAATGAGTAGTGGTCTCAATTCAGTTCCTAGTGAACAGGTGCCCACATCACAAAAAACTTCAAAAATGGCACTAATTACAACCCTCACTAGTGTTATAAGCAGAGAGGCCAAGGAATGAATTGGCTTGATGAATTAACTATCCCTCTCATCTAGAGCAATAAAAAAGTTCATTAGGATACAGATGTTACTGCAATAGGAAATAGAGTGTGTGGGGGGAAAAAAAAGATAAAGTGATGTTTTCAAGCCCCAGTTATTGCTGCCAAAATTTAATATATAAACATTTTGATTTTATCGGTCAGTCTAAATTCAGCAAATATTTTAATACTGGGTCTAATTCCATATCCATTTCACATTCCGGATTCATTCCCATGACTAGGACCTGCAAAAGTGGCATAAAGTCAGCTATGTCCCCCATTGCTTTCCTCTTTCTATGCCAAATGCAACTTGACCAGATCAAAACATCTGGACACTTGAGTTTGTATAGAGATAGCTATAATACAGTTTAGTACAGAAAACACTGATCTTCACCATGGTCATGGAAAAAGGGAAACATTAAAACTGATCATTTTGTAAATGATGTTATGGGATGAGTATCTGAAACAGATGAAGAGTAGTTATATTTTGAATTCCAGTAACTAAAATAAATCCTTTGCAATTCAGTGCAAAAGGAGGGCCAGATTTTCACACCTGCCTGAGACTACCTGTGAAGAAAGATTTTACTGAGGGTGAGTGAGGGTACTTAAGCATTCACTGAATAATTTCAATCATGATGATTACTTTACAATTAAAAAATGGACTAGGGACAATGCAACTGTCTATAAGAACTTGAAGTCTGTAAATGATAAAAAGGGAAAAGAATTGAGAGAGAAGTAGAAAAGATGTTGAAGGAGCTGAGCAAAGGGAAATTTAGGCTGAATATTAGAAAGAAATTCCAAGCAGTATTGTCTATCATACAGTGCAATAATTTCTACAGGAAACTGTAGGAATCCCATCACTTCAGCTGTTTATAACAAGGCTTAGCTAAGCATTTGTTCAGCGAGAGGAAACACATTGAAAGGAAGATGGACAAGATCTATTTTCATCTTTTGCTTTTTTTTCTTTTTCCGGTTGCTAATGTTTAAAATACTACAATTTTCTCTCAGCAAAAAAATATTCCATATGTGGATAATTTCCAGTTTAGGAAGCAGTCATTTTTCCAGAAATAATGTGATGTTGTGCAAGATTTTAAGAGTTGCTCATTCACTTTCAATAGGCAGTGCATAATGCCTATCAGGAAGCTTATCTAGTTTTCTCCTTAAATTCCTTCATCCGTGAATGGAAGTACATGACAAATAAATTTTTACATACATACATATATATATATATATATTCAAAAATATTACAAAGCAGTGGAGACTGTTTGAAAGCAACATTTTTTTCTTATGTGATAATTTATCACCACACGTGGTGGGAATAGAAAATTAAATTAATAATTCTATATATAAAAACTCTACAAACAGAAATTCATTGAAGTTTCTCTTGTTTGAAACCTGGCTTTGAAACTTTAGGGTACTAATTCACATAGCAATCTTTATTTTATGCATCAAAACCACTGTAGAATAGTAAACTTGAGAAGATTTTTTAAAATTAAAAAATGCAAAACATACATGCTTAAAATAAATGCACAAATTGGAACATAACAGGAATTTTTAAAAGGAACCTGAAAAAATACCTTGTTAGACTTCAGGAATCTTTTTCACTCTAAAAAGACCTGAAGAGATAAATCATATGAAGTGTATAAAACCAACATCATAAAGTGCAAAATTATGAGTATTTCCCTAATTACATTAGTCCAATAAAAATTACATGCCACTTCTCTCAGCAGTGATTTATTTAGCCATCTTGTATACTATTCTTGTACTCCTTCAAATATGTAAAACTCACTTAGGGAGGACATTACTCCATTTCTTTATTGTTACTCTCATCACATTTCCCCTCCTCATCCCTGCAATCCTATTCTTTGAATTAAAAAAAAAAAAAATCTGCTGAGCACTAATTATTTAACCTTACCTCCTACCTACTTTCTCTCTTTATTCTGAGATTTCTTAAGGGCTATAATGAGCTGTCCCCACACAAACAGGCCAAATTAGTGGATAATTACTGCTGGGCCTGTGAATGTTCTCACTCCTCCTTTCTTACAGTTTCACAACATTACTAGAATGGTCTGTCACCTCCCTACCAATTAGGCACAATTACTACTTTATAACATTAGTAGTGGTGGGCTTATTATGTTGGAGGATATGTAAAAGTAAAGGGGTTTATGGTGAGTGGGCAGTGAATCAAGGCCAAAGGAGGGCATTGCAGCACTGAGAACTTGTTATATTCATAGTTTTATTTTTATTTTCCAGGACTAAAGCAGCACTAACCTGTACAAACGTGGGTGGAAACAAGAAAGTGAATTTCATGCACCAAAGTTTTCTTTTAAATGAACAAGAGGCACCTGCTTTTGGTGCATTTAGATATTCCAGATGGTGGAGCCAGCACTTGCTTAAAATGCATTATTATTTTCATTTAAAGGTGCCTTTTAGCAGAGAGAAAGGATCTGGGTCTTTGAATTTATCAAATGAGGTATATATCAAGTATGTCATGGCAAAGGGAGGCACATGGAGCCCAAAGAGAAACAAAACATTCCTATTCTATCTATTTTTAAATAGGAGAGTTCAGGTCAAGATAAATATAGATCAGACATTAAGAGAAAAAAGAGAAAAATATTCTAAAGGTTTATACATCCCACATTATTGTATGTGTGGTTAACTTCTCTCTTCCTTGTGGAAAAAATATCTCAGGATCACATGCCTTAGATTATCTGTTCTCTGACTTTCACTTTCCAAAAGTGAAATTTTTGAAATGTCTAAAAGTCTGCATTTTAAAGGATAGAGATATATTTCTGATTGTGAAATGACTCATTGGGATAACAGAAGTCAGAGGTTGTCAAAACAAGAGAGGCTACACTTTTGGTACATAGCTCTATGCTGGTCTCTCAGAGAAATTTCTTGTGTTCCTTTTTCTCTTCATCCTCCCATCCCAGAGCAAGAATTTCTCAATAGGATATTTCCACAGGTGATCAAAAGATATGAACTTACATGTAATAGTGTGCCTGAGTATCTTGAAAGGGGTGGCAGGCATTTGCTGTAAAGCAACAAGGGCATTTCTATCCACCCCAATGTTACATAGGTCTATATTTTCACTTTCTGCCTGTTTCTTTCATCAACTTTTGCAGGACATAATATAATCACATATAATGTTCTATATGCTGGCACAGCTTTGCTGCTCTCTTCAGAATTTTTTGCAAGTATCTTCTTCAAGTGGACTCCATTGTCACCCTGTTTTTGCAACTCCCTCTCCTTTCTGGAATCTGCTTTGGAAGAAGTTTTAAAAGCCAAAAACTAGCTTTTTATTTTTGAAAAGAGCTTTACAGAACTTAATAAAACTAGAAATATTTTCCTGTAATAAAAAACAAAATCAGCAAAAGCAAGGTTTTCTTTAGTTTTCGGTGTGAAGGGGCAGATTATAGAATCCTCTGTAATGTTGTTTTCTCAAACAGGCAATGCTTTGCCAGCGCATGAAAATGTGATAATTAACTTGACTACAGATAGAAAATAAAATTGACCACTTTAGTTTCACGGCCCAAGTTCAATCCTATGTAAAAACTGGACAAATAAAAATATTTTTCATAATTTGTGCTATTTAATTCAATTAATTATTTTTATGCATTTTTATTATAACCTTTTCCTCCCAACAAATGTCACTCATGGAAACTACTACTGCTAGTGTCTGCCAGAGCTTTTCTATCAATAGTTGTTTCATTACAAAGTGGTTTCCTCAATGAAAGGAGAAAGAGCAGAAAGAAATTTGAGGAAAAGAAGCAAGGGATATGGGCAAAGGAAAAGAGTACTAGAGAAAATACAGTTTTCTTCTTTAAATATACTTTTAATGATTATATTATATACACATTATTAATCCCTGTTCCTATTTCACACGTATTATCAAAATACTTCAAATCATTTTGCTGTAGATACCATCATAGGAATACACTCTCACCTGCTCAAAGTCTGAGGTTCTATTCTCTCCCAAAGAACCTTGACAAAAGTCACCACAACCATGACAGGCACAGAGGATGGGTTAAAGGGAATGGATCAAAGGGGATAGATTAAAGGAGGGAAGAAGTACACAGAACAAAGTTATGGGATTGCTTCAGTACTACATCATGTAGCCTCCTAGATATGGTTCTAGCTGTTATTAGGCAAAGTTTATGTTCTAGATTCAAACCTCCCCAACATTCAAGGGAATTCAGAAAAGTGACCTTATTTCAGGTCATTATAGGAAAAAATAACTTTTTCCCACTGTTTGGCATTTTGTAATCCAGGGTTTGAGATTGGTAAACAATTGCTACTTCTCATTTTGAAGTGAATTTATGGCTTGAAACATTTGTCAGACTGACAGTTTGAGGATTGTAAGTCTACAAGTTACTGGCAGAACTGGTAAACCAAGTATAAACATCCCTCACATCTTCATGCCACTTCTCCTGAGCTCTGACATGCAAGAACACCTGGAAGAATAAGAGGGTAGTGTTATATCCAGACTCATTCTGTCCGGGACCTTCCTGCTGAGCCTGCCAACAGAAAAGCCAGCTGCTACCTGTATAAAACTGCATGGTAAGTGAATTATATAACAGTGGAAGTCTTTTTCCTTAATAGATCTTATTCGTCATGCCTGGCATCAAGAGGAACTGTCAGTCATGAAAGAGAAATGATTACAAGGTAATTAAAGTACCAAAACTGGGGGGCAGGGGGAGCTATATATTAAGGTTTTCAATGGATATGGGACTACTATGATAGCAGAGCTACCTAATTTTTCAAAGGTGAAGCCATTTTGAAAAAGTGATAATTGTCAGTGCACTTTTGGTCAGGGTTTATATTCTTTTTTGAGGATAGATGAGGATAAAAATGAATTGAGAAACAAAAGGGGATAAAAATTAATAAAAAAAAATCTGGTTTTCAGCTTATAATTACACATACAAACTCAGTTTCTCATTTGCCTCGCTGTAACATTGCAGTAAATCAGGAGTAATTCCATCAAAGTCAGTGAAGGTAGACTGATCTAAAACTGATATAATGAGAAGAGTATCAGCCCTCCAAATTCCTAGTCTGCTCCACATTCCTCTGGGGTTTGGTGCCATAAAAGGAGCATGTCTGAGAATTTTTTTTATTAAAAATGTGCCTGCTATGTGCCAACTAAGTCTTCGCTGAGTCAGCCAGCCTGGCACAGAGCCTAATTCCACAACTTCTTTGATAATGCTGTGATTGCACTCCTAACATTTTGAATGCCCCTTCACATTGCCACTTTCTGTGACTTTTCCCTGAGACATGACAGCAATGCCAACCCACTCTGGAAACTCCTGAAAAAGCACCATTTGCAAGTCTGCAGTGTATTTTCAACAGAAAGTTTGCACTGAGTTCCCTATAGAATAATGTGCTAAAGCTTTCCCCTCCTCTGTTTCTGTTTGCTGTTTATGATCAAGTGTTTCATGAGATTTTTATGCCTTTTATATATCAAATTAATCTTGAGAAAGTGATAAATGAAACAGAAAACATACAACAGTAGCATACTGAATCAGAACTCCCTCCATTTCTACACATAGACTACAGGGAAATAAAAGAGATCTATGAAACAAACAGTTCATATCAATACTAGATGTTTCATACTTTGTAAGAAAAGTACCTAAAACTTTTTGGGTCAGAAGTGCTAAATGTTAAGAAAAGTTATTTTTAAATTATTTCTGACTTAATTCATGCTAGATCAATATTTCTATTTTCAGTCAAAAATCCAAAAATTCAGAGGCTTTCTAAACTAAAAACTTAGCAGCAGCAAAAATACACTAGAACTTCATACTTTCACAAACATTTTGAGTTAAGTTGCATCTAGTTCTGATTGATTTTGTGGAAAAAGTTCAGGTCAATCCTTATATTATTTGATGTAGTTCATCCTTCTTGTGAATAGGTTTGTTTTTCAATATAATATTTTTTAAAAATACAGGTATCAAAAAAGTCAGTCAAACTAACTTCTTTTTTTCATAACAAATTGCATTGGGAGATCAGATAACTTGTGTGCAAGTGTCAACAAACAAATAAGCCTATCATACCATGACCTAATCTTGTTTAGTTGCCAAAAGATAGCATTTTTATGATACCAATATAAAATTAGTATGATTTTTGACACTCGTCTTTTGCCTAAATGCAGTCACCAAATGTAATTAAATTCGTTTAGAAACTGATTTAGTTGAATCTATGCAAACCAATTGCGTACACACTATTAAATCATTCTAAAGAGTGCTTTCATATCAATATAGCTTAAGTAATTTCCTCGATGACTTAGCTAAACTAATATCAGGTATTCCTAAACTGGGGGTCTGGATCAATGTAAGTGGGTTTAAACAGCTGCAACTTTTGTGGGAAGATCTTTATATCCACTGCTTAAAAGATCGGGGGGGGTATCTTTTTTTTTTTTATAGAATTTTTTTACAGTAATGTAACAGGTGTATAATAGCTCTTGGACTGTAAAATCCTAGTGGAAATAAGCTCCCTGTACTTTTTACGTGTAGTTGACATCCCTGTAGTTGACATTACCTTGTCATACTGAAATAGAACAGTGCCTTCTTTCCACCAGTATTTCACAGCAGGATATCTAATGTACAGTGATTATCCCACAGTAAACACACTTTTTCTTTTTAGTATTGAAGAAAAAGCCAAAGAGGTTAACAACTAAGATGCCAATTCAGTATTAAAAGTCACATTTACTTCAATGGATTTAAGCAACATAAAAGTTAATGAAGAGGACTGCAAATGGGAGTTTGGGGAGTGTGTGTGGTGTCTCATATTGCTTGGTGCTTCTTGGGGGGTTGTTCTGGGGACGAGTCTGGAGGTGGATTTTTTGGTGGGGGTGTTTCACTGACAGGAAGCAGGGGAAATACCGTGACAGATATGGAGGCTGCAAGGGTAGTAATTCAAGCAGTGGAAGAGAATATATAGATAACTGTTGAGAGCTCATCTGGAAAACTGCAATTCTGATCTCCTGCGAGAACTAAAGTAAGCTGGAATGCGGGGGGATGCCATTGCAGGGTCCACTATTTTTAGGGGCTCAGCGTTCTGGGGCCCCTAAAAATATAAAATAGAGCAAGAACACTGCATTCAGGGGCCCACCATCAAAAACTAGCAGGCCCCAGAATGTAGCATTCCAGCACCATGTTCTATTGGGGCCCGAAAGCTGAGCCCCTAAAAATAGCAGGCCCCAAAGCGGTGTTCCCCAGCATTCCAGCAGGCAGGGGAGGGCGAGGAGGTGAGGCCAGGGGCGTTCCTTGACAGGGCTCAAGCCCTGCCCCAAACTGTGCTGCTTTCAGGCCCTGCCCTAAAGTGGGGCCTGCAGCTGCACCGCTGCCCTGACCTGGGGCCTACCACCACCACCTCCCCAGCCGCGCCGCCACCAGTAAGTGCAGGGGTGGCCCGGTTCACGCTGGAGGTGTATTGGGGGCACACCATGGGGCACTGCCATGTGGAGGGGCAGGAGCTGAGGTCTGGGGGGCCCACCCATGTGGGAGGGGGGCCCACCAGCAGAGGAGCATTCCTGGGCCCCCCAAATTATACTTTAACCCCTGATTTCCCGTGTTTAAGAAAGGTTAATTCATATTGGAACAAGTGCAGAGAAAGGCCACTAGGATGATCTGAGGAATGGAAAACCTGCCTTATGAGACCAGACTCTAAGAGATTGGCTTATTTAATCTAACCAAAAGAAGGTTGAGGGGGTATATGATCACCCTCTGTAAATACATGAGAAGGATAAATGCCAGGGAGAGAGAGAAATTATTTAAGTTCAGCAGCAATATGGACCCAAGACAATGGATATAAACTGCCATCAGGAAGTTTATATACACGTTTCTATCCATCAAAGGAGTGAAGGTCTGGAATAGCCTTTCAAAGGGAGCAGCTGGGAGGAAAAAAAATCAGTTAGTTTCAAAACTGAGCTTGATAAATTCACGGTGGGCTTGGTATGATGGGACAGCCTAGTTTGGCAATTGACTGATCTTTGGCTCCTGGTGCTGATGGGTCAATGACTGGGGTGGGTTCCGAGTTATTCAGAGAATTCTTTCTTGGCTGGCTGACTGATAAGACTTGCCCGCATGCTCTTGCCCACATGCTCAGGCATTAACTGATCACCATATTCGAAGTCAGGAAGGAATTTTTCCCAAGGGTAGATTGCCAAAAACTCTGAGGATTTTTTTGCCTTCCTCTATAGCATGGGATGTGACTCCGCTGCTAGTGGATTCTCTGTACCTTAAAGTCTTTAAATTATTATTTGAGTATTTTAATAACTTAGTTAAGGTTAGAGGTTTATTGCAGGAGCAAGTGGGTGAGGTTCTATGGTCTGCATTATGCTGGAGATCAGATTAGATGACCATACCAGTCCCCTCCGACTTTAGAGTCTATGCCTATACCTACATTAGCAAATCAGTGCAGATTAAAGAGGCTTACTCCAGACTAATTTGCTCCCTGTCCACACTACGCTTTGCTTAGTTTGAACTAAAATTTTTTTTAGTCTGAACATTTCATTAGAGCTTAGTTCAAACTAGCACAATGTAGCTGTGCTTGTTCAGACTAAATAAGTTCAAAATAAGCAGTTAGTTCAAACTAAACACATTTTTCAGTTCAAACTGCCTTTTAGTTTGAACTAACCGTACTTTTTTAGTCTGAACTAAAAAAAGTATGGCTAGTTTGACCTAAAAAGTTAGTTTGAACTAAAAATCTGCAGTTAGTTCAAACTAACAAGGCACTGCTTATTTCCATTCTTGGTATAAGCTAATAAACAGTTTCCAAGACTGTTTTTATAAGCACTGTATTCCCTTGACAGATTTTAAACTTTTGGTAAATTAAAATTAGCCTTTCTTCAAAATTAGGTTCAGATATATCTTGAATACAGAATAAAAATGTGTTACTGATATTTCAGAATAGTGCTCCCAAGGAAGCTTTAGGGGGCTAATTGAGAAGCTCACACACAAAAAAACTAATTTGCTGTGCTGCCAATTAAATGTTAATTTTATATTTTTACATGTATTGTTTCTTTGTTTAATCTGAAACATAACAAAGCGCTAGAAAATACCTGCTGTAAGGTACAACCCAGAATTGGTAGAACAACAAATTAGGGGCCCTAAAGTTGTTTACAGTTTGTTTTCCTCCTTCCAGTCCTAAATTCAGTGCTAGCATTTCCTTTGCTATGAAAAACAGTGCATGGAGACACAGTTGCATGAATGTTTTAAAATTAAATTGAATAATTTATATTGTGCAGCTTTCAAAAGAATGATTATTCTTTAGATACTTCTACTTGCATGCGTCTTCCTTTCAGAAATAATGAACATATTTTTTTAATGTCAAAATCCACAAACATTTTACAGGTTAATTAGTAGCAAGCTACAGTTTTTTTCTGGTGCATGGCTCTCAACCCCTATGGCTTCACTGGGAGTATCCTACAAGCAAAAATGAAGGATAAGTGAATTATGTTGATTTTCAGGTTTTATGGGCCCAGCCCACTGTTTTTGAGGGTTCGTAAATCTACATTGAGTTCCTAAAACGTTTCCCGTTGTAAGGAAAGCCTATGTTTTCTGCCATTTTAACAAAATTGGTGAAAGGAAGCCTTTATTATGTTGTATTATTGATAATTCCTCCCTCAAAAGTTGGACTTACACAAGCATACTGTATGCTATATACAGTTATATAGAATGCATCAATACTGTTGAAAGAGTGTTTTCCTTTCCCTCTTCTGACTGTGTTTCTGTCTGTGTTTCCATCTATCCCCTATCTGCTCCATTTTTCACAATTTCTCCTAAGCAAAACATGATTCCAATAACAATCAAATCAGAGTCAAAATTTGAAATCCAAGATGTTCAAGTGGGTGTGAAATTAGGCAAAACAAAATTGCCCATTCTTAAGAGACAAATGAACGTTTCATTCTTCATAGCATATTGCATGGTAACAGACAATTAATGGAGAACACAAGTCGCATACTGATTTCAGCACAGGCGATAAATTCAATTTCCTTTGCAATGTATGTTGCTCTAGTTGTATAGTTTGTAGAGGGAACTGTGGGATTTGACATTCATCATTACAGTTCTAGAATGTGTTTCATCACATGTTCTCAAAGGGCTATCTCCATAAAGGGACTTAACTGCCATTATTGATGCCGAAGTCCAAATTATAGATCCTCAGAACTCCTCCTGAGCTGCTGCCTACCCTAATAGGTGCCTAAAGTCTCTAGGTATTCCACCAAGAAAAGATATCTAAAACCTGTTGCCTCATTCCTGATGCACAAGCCTCTACTAGCTCATGCCTAAGCTCTGGAAGGATCTAGGCTACCCCCTGCCTTTCTCTTGTCTGATCTCCCAATATGGTAGACATTCTCAGAGGCTGTCTACAAGACTGGACTCATTACAAAACACAACCAGAGCAGGATATGAAGGTGAACCCCCCTTATCACTTGTATCGCATTGGTTAGCACTCATTCATTGCAATGAAGACATGAAGCTGGGTCTTGCAGTTGGGTGCCCTAATCACTGGGCTATAATGCCACTTTCAATCACTCTCTGGGCTATGAATATTTAATTATTTACACAATATGGATCATATTCAACAGAGACAATAAGAGCAATCCACTACAGAATACCCCAGAGATGGCTCTCCTGAGAGTTGGGAGAGCAGGTTTCAGATACCTTTCTTCTAAACTAGCAAAGGTTGGATTTGAACCTGTATCTGCTACATCATAGGGAGCATGCTAACCATTGGTCTAACAAGAAACTATGGCATAACTACTATAAATGAATGAATAGAGAAAGGAGCTAAACTCAGGAAAGAATTTCCAGCTGTGAGTTCCCAAAGGAAAAAGGCCTTCATCCCACCCTGACAAAGGCACCTAACTCTTTTTGAGGGGTAGAGCTGGTTTTCAATTTTTTTCCTCAGGACCCCATTGAAAAAAATCATTTATGCCTACGACTCAACAATTACATCATTGAACAATGACTTCCAGTTTGTTAGCAGCAACAGCAGGGGGTGCTGCAATCCAGTATCTGAGAGTCTGCGACCCAATACTGGGTCTTGACCTGGGGTTTGAAAACCACGTGCTTAGGCTATACCCTTCTCCTTATCCTTTCCTATTGGCTAGGTTAGGTTGGTCTCCACTGACGACACTGTCTTCTAATGAGTCCAATTCTTAGGTGCTTAACTCTCCACTTACATTCTATAGGTAGGGAATCAAGGCATTTAAGGAGTGAGTATTCAACTAGGTGGCAGGGAGCTTAAAATTGTTGTAATACTGAGCCTAAATCCCCTTTGTGCACCTAGTGCAGTGCTTTCCAACCTGTAGCCAGGGGGCAAAAAGGGACAGTTTGCTGGCTGCAAAAGGGAACTACTGCCTAAGGACCCAGACAGAACATGTTTCCATGGGACTACAAGCCTGGTGCAGGTTCCTAGCTGCAGCCAATGGGATGGAAGTTTAGCCTTCTCCTCCTCCCTGGCTGTAGCAGGAAGCATGGCAGAACACTCTGCCTAAGTCCATAGATACTGGGGTCTTTGCTGGAGTCAGAGGGAGGAGGAGTTATCTTCTATCCCCCTGGCTGCAGAAGGAATCTGCCACCTCGGGACCCTGGTGGAGCACACAGGGCTACAGGATGTGTGCAGTTACTCTGTTGCAGCCAGGGAGATGGGAAATCAGCGAGGAGGCAACCTCTTTGCTCAATGAACTGCTTCTATCTGGCTGCACTGGGGTGTTGGTGGCTTTCAGGGCTGTAAAAATGATATCTGTGGACCTCAAGCCAGAAAGGTTGGGAACTACTGATCTAGCACAAAATTTCTTACCAACATTCAAAATGGGTCTGATCCAACACCTGTTGAAATTAAGGGGGGAGAGGGGACCTTTCTACTGACTTCAATGGGCACTGGAACCAGCCAAAAAGAAGGAAGATGAAATACTTGCTATAACCATTTTACAATTTGGTTATATGAAATACAAAACATTAAATACTTTCCCTGAGTATATACAAAATGCTAGTGTCAGAAACAGGAAGAGAACCCAGGGATCCTAACTCTCAGCTATCTTTCATTTGACACAGTCTTTGGTGAGAAGTTGTCCCTCCATCTGTCGGACTGGAAATTGATGTGAAAAACAACAAATTATTTAAGATCCTGGGGATCTGCTTTTATTGCATATTGCAGATATCCAGTAACATTGCAGTTTTTATTTTAAGTGACAAGAAATGTTGAAAAGGTTGTTTTTACCTTTTCGATAATTTCCTTTGTATACACCAAGGCCTGCTTAAAAATACCTCTGTAACCAAAACCAGATTAGATTTTATAGTTTTTAATTTTATTATTTATTCCTTAAAATGCTATGTCTTATCTGAAGCCATCCTACTAGTATGAAATTGTCTTATAATGTATGCATTCACCTTCTTTTAGAAACAAAATTAAAATGATAATTTGCTACTGTCTAGTATGTTCATTTTCTTGGTATTTAAAGGTTGCCACTCTCTTGCTAATTGTTAAGATTAAAATAGCAATCATTTTCTGAAATGTCACTGTGCTTTCCACTCCTAAAGTCAGAAAAAACATCTAATTCATTTGTAAATACTGCATTTACCATACAAGTGGGTATGGCAGGTCTTAGCACACACAAAGTACACTGTGATGCCAAGAGAGAGTAGCAGGAGCATTGATCAAAGCTGTAATTAATGCCATTTTTGGGTCAGCTCCAAAAGGTCCAAAGTACATCATTACCTATGGCCAATTCCAAATTCTCCCCTTGGCAAGACTTCTCTCAAATAGCAGCCTAACATCTTAGCTAAAATTAGCAATGTTATTGACCAATCAGTTTTGCAAGCTGCAGTGCCCTCAATGATATTTGACTGTACTGGGGATTAAGCATGCTCAATACTGAATAGAATTGACCCAAAATTCCATATACTTGTAGAATCATAGAACTAGAAGGAACTATGAGAGGTCATCAAGTCCAGTCTCTCACACTCATGGCAGGATCAAGTACCATCTAAATCATCCCTGACAGGTGTTTGTCTAACCTGGTCTTAAAAATCCCTGATGGAGATTTTTAACCTCTCTGTGCAAGTTATTCCAGTGTTTAATCACATTGACAGTTAAGAATTTTTCCCTAGCCTAGGGCAGCCACATGAAAATGCCAAAATCAGGACAGGCTGCAAAAGGAGAGAAAATTTTCCAAACACTGGTGGATGACCCTGAAGTCAGGTTTCCCAATCAGCAAACAAATAATGCTTCTGATCTCCCACACTGATTATCAAGAAGCAAAAGCAAAATATACTTACATCCCCCTTTACTGCACTTCAGTCTCTGGATCCAAATAACCCACTGGGTCTAAGTAAAGTGATGAGTTACTTGTAAATCCATGTTCTTTACCTGCACATCCACTAATGTGATATATGCCATCTTGTGCTGGCAATGCCCATCTGCCATGTATATGAGCCAAACTGAACTGTCCCTATACCAAATAAATGCACACAAATCAGATATCAAAAAGGGTAAAATCCATAAAGCAGTAGAAGAGCACTTCTCTCTTCCCAGATGCTCTGTAGCAGACTTTAAAGTTTCCATATATGAACAAAAGAACTTCAGAAACAAACTTCACCCTGAAACTGTAGAACTGGAACTCGTATGCAAACTTGACACAATCAGACTGGGTCTGAACAGGGGGCTTGGAATGGTTTTCTCATTAAAATTTTCCTTCTTTGCACATTCGCACTTTCTAACCAACTGTAGTGAATGGGCCTCATCTACCCTAATCGAATTAAAAAAAAACAGTCTTGTTTTGCTGGACTAGACTAACACAGCTACCCCTTTGGAACTTAACTGAATTGATTTTGTTAGCACTTACTCTCCCCATTGTATTGTTTTTCACCCTTGCAAGTGTATACACACCTCTTAAGTATATTTTCCACTTTATGAAGCTGATGAAGTGGGTTGCAGTCCACAAAAGCTTATACCTGAAAAAAAACAGTTAGTCTTTAAAGTGTCACAGGACTCTTTTTTTTTTTTTTTTTGTTATACAAGGAAAGGGAAACTATAAGAGAACTGTTAAGGATTAAAGCAATTAGATAACTACAATGATTTATAAGTTCATATATATCAGGTACCTGACATGCCATATTTCATATGAATTACTGTGATTCTGAAATATTGATATATCATAAATTGTCCCATAATCTAGCCAGTTTCTCAACTTTCACCTAGTTTCGCATGCACTGGGGTCCCTGGTGGAGCAAGAGGAAGGGGAAATCAGTGCTCCTTTACCCCAGCAGAAAGCTAAGGACTCTTCCTGGGTCCCTAGGTACTCAGATCCCTACTTGAGCCTAGGAGCATCACTGCCCTGGGGTCCAGGGCTCATCAGCCCCCCTGAACCGCAGGCTTTGCCCCCCACTAATTTTTGCCTAGCAGGAGCAGATGCAGTGACTCTGCCAGCTTGAGCTCAGCTACTGCCCTGCCCTGGAGCGTGCAGTTGATTCAGGTGGGCCAGGGCAGCAGCACAGAGGGAATTTTAAATCCCTCTGCAGGCAGATATTGCCTGCAAGTTATTGACTTCCCTGCCCCAGTCCTGGACAGGGATGGCAACAATTAAGTACTCAGGATGGGGACTGTTTCAGGGGGCAGGATGGGTAGGGCTAGGGGCAGCTGTGAGGCCCAGGGGGATCAACCCAGTGAAGTGGCCCGGAGGGCCTGGGCAGGGGATGGCTGTGGAGGATGGGCCCCTCTGTCCCATGGTCAGGCTAATGGGAGGAATTGGGCCAGGCAGTTGGCCAGGAGGAGGATCAGCCCCTTCTGGTGTCAGGGCAGTCTGCGATGCTTCCGCCCCAAGCCCAGGCAGCATTGCCCAAGGGCCGGATCAGGCCTGGGCTATCTGCCACTGGCTGGCACTGGCAGGAGCCAGATTGGGCCTGGGCACCTGCCGCTCACTGGCAGTGGGAGTAGCTGGATTGTTCCCGGACCACCTGCCACATGCCGGCAGCGGGAGGAGCCAGATCCAGGCTGGGCTGCTGGCGGGAGAAGGCCAATCTGGCTCCCAGATTGGGCTCCAAGCCCGGGCCCTTTCTTTAGGTCAGCAACACCCTCTGCTGGAGCCAGAGAGAGGGGAGCACTAATCTCCCATTTCCCTGGCTGCAGAAGGGAAACAACTGCCTAGGGACCCAATGGAGCATACAGGGCTACAGGACACATGCAGTTTCCCTGCTGGCAGACTCCCCATTGAACTCCTTCCATTTGACTGTAGTCAGGGGAGAAGCGGGGAGGGCCCTGGCAGAGACTGCTGGCCTTTCAGGGTTGTAAAAATGGTATCTTTAGCCCAAGAGCCGAAAAGATTGGGAACCACTGCTATAATGCCTACCAAGCAGTGATTCTGCAGTCATTCACCTAACTACTCATGTGACAGAAGTCACACTTGCGTGCAGTGTTTGAAGAGTGCTGCTTTATGTTATATAAATTATGACTTAGCACAGGGACGTAGGACAACAGTGAAAAGAGTGAATAGGCAGGAAATGTTCATAGCATAAGGTTACTTGTTTTCTCCTGGTTTCTATTATGTTAGCTCCTCTGATTTTTTTTAGGTTGATGTTTTTTAAATTTACCTAGAGATGACTGTCAGGTTTGAGGAAATAATATAAAGATGTAGGATTTGAGATGTTCTGAAATAATTAACAGACTAAGAACAGCATCTACTGTTCAACTTTGTTGTTTTTATTTAGTATACTGTACATTTAAAGCTACTGCCTTTTCCACATGGAAGAAATAGCTTCAGAAAGGGTCAGGACATTTCAATAACCTCACCAGAATTTTTGACACAAATCAATGTTTCTACTCTAGTTAAATATTCTATAAAATTTTAGCCTCAGATATTAATAACCTCTTCTAGACAATTGACAACAAAGAGCTAAAGAAAATTTTCATGACACAGCTTCCAACATCTGGGGACGCTAAAAATCTTTGATTTAAACAAGGCAGGTTTTGTTAATGCTGCTGTCCAGGTTACATACCACAAAGTAAAATTAGATGAGCTTTTGGTGTAATGAGTTTTTCTTTTTGGGGTGGCTTTATGTTCCCTTCGCCTTTCTTCTTCAGAATAGCACCAAATTCAGCCACCTCATCCTTCCAGTGGAAAAAGGCTGGACATGGCTCACTCTACAGCTCATGAAAGCTGTCCATTTCTCACAGACTGAGTATGTCTTTCTCTGTGTTCCTAGCCCCTTTGGTCTATGAATTTGGGTTTGAGCTCTTTTCCCCCATATAGGTAGGTGTGTGTTGCATTGTAAGTGTCAATAGACAATTTTACTCTAACACCAAAGCTCAGCTCCAGGACAGAGTTCCTGCAAATTCTCACCCTTACAAGGGCAGAATCAGGCCTTGAATCTTTAGAGATCCATTTACCCTTTGTTGAACATAGCTGCAGTGCATTATGCATTGCTGTTTAGCACTGTGAACTTCTGACTGCCAGACAGTACCAAAGGCAACTTTCTCACTGGCAAGTGGCTGTCATTTTACCCTTTTTTTGTCTAGGAAAAATTTCCCTTATGATTTTTTTTAGTCTCTTATTATAAAGATGGTCTCCCCAAGAATATTTCTACTACAGGGATACAACATATGTCTAAGAAATGGGTTCATTTCAGTAGGCCCTGATGTTGATGGATCCCAGACTAATGTCCAAACTGGAGAAATTGTGTGTGTGTGTGGGGGGGGGGAATTAAACTCAGAGTAACTAATTGCAAAACTTGGCAGGCATCTGAAAGTGAAGAAAACATCTTGATTTAACATCTGAGCAGGAATAGGGTTTTTGTTTTTTTGGTAATCTGTAAACAATTGGACCATATGTAGTGTGACAGGAAACATGAAGGCTGTGATAGAATATCATGTAAGAAACCTGGTGTTTAATTACTGCACTTGATTAGTTGGATAGAAAAGGGTTTACATGGTGGCATATGACCTCTGTTTTCAAGATATACAGAGTAGGTTTTACCACACTTGTGAGATATTAAAAATCATTGATGGTTGCAAAATTATTCTGAAGTTATTAGAGTCCACACATGTTAAATATACAGGTATTCACAGTTTTTTTAAAAAAGAGTTGAGTTCTCATACGATGACAAAGATTTGCCATCTGGTCTTCAGAGATTCCTGAGACTCCTAATTTTAGTGAAGCATCTTTCTTCTAGTTCTCTTTTCAGCTGCATGCTTAGGTTCTTCCTCTGCTACTCTGCTGAGTTCAGTCTCCTCCCTCTGTTATCCCCAGATCAGCTCATTGCCCAAGGTACACAGCTGAGTGACTGACACAGGAATGGATTTAAGGATCAGGACACCCCCAGCAACTTCATAATGGAGAAGGACACTACCTACCTTATTCCCCTCATATACCAATTATTTAATTGGGTCCCAGCACATAGCCAATAGGTCAGCATAGATGCCCTTCAGCCTAACACTATGATGCATCTTACTTCCAAATCTTGTCATCTTGCTCCAGAGAAGCAGGAGTGTTGCTGTTGTTGGGCCCAAGGGGCTGCAGTCCCCCACATCTCCAACCCTACCCCAGCAGTGGCAGGGGCTGGATCCGGGCGGTGGTTTGCCACTTGCTGCCAGCCCACAGTGGCAGGAGCTAGATCTGGGCTGAGTCTGCCTGCTGCTGGCCGGATCCAGGCCAGGCTGCCGGCAGGAGGAGCCCAATCCAGCTCTCGGATCAGGCCCCAGGCGGGGCTGCCCGGTAGGGGGCTGGGCCCAGGCCTGGGCCCTGACCATTTTTTCAGGGCAGCGATGCTTCTGCCTGGAAGGCGGGTGTCTAGGGGAATCCTTAGTCTGCCAATACTTTAGAGCTCCCTGTCTCCATATAGTAAAAGATCTTATAGCAAAAAGTCCATTCTATCATTTACCTCTGGAAAGTGGCCTTCGTAGCCTTTATCTGCACTGGACCCCCGTCACAAGCATTGGCAAAGAAAACTTTCCTGAATACCTTCCAAACCTTACTGTACCTCCTCAAGTCTGGGGGGGGGGAGGGGGGGATGACACACCTCCAAGTCTCCAGTTGGTATGACCCAACAGGAAATATTGCTTCCTGATCTTCAAATAGGCAATAGTAAAGATCCATAGCACCTTAGAATTGCAGCTCATTATCAATATTCCTCAATTCCAGGGAGGAGAGGAGAAGCAACCACTTCAAAATAGGCCCCAGATGCCTGAGAAAGCTTTAAATTAAAAGAGAGATGGGGGAACTACCAAACAAAATAAGTTTTCTTAACCCCTCCATCCACCCAGGCAAACTTTGCATGCACTTTAAAACACAAAATAGGACTAAATTCCGTTGTGTCTGGGCATGGACTCTCCTCTCTTTCTCCCACAGGCTGAATACCCCCCTGATAGTCTGACCAAACTTTAGCCCCCCATACCGCCTTTCTGGTGGCACAGGGAGTCCGATGCATTCTCTTATCTGTCACTGTCATAGATATTATTTGTCATACGTACCTTAGATTATGTTAGTCTTGCCTCTGCAAGACTCAGAGTGCATGGGAACACAAAAGTGGGACTTATTAGGTAATAAGCCCTTTCTGTGCCCAAAAATGGGAAATGAATTTTATTTCATGTCACTTTTTTAAATTTCATTTCAAATTTTGGTGCTGCATGCACATGCCTTCTCCACTTGACCACAGGGTGTGAAGAAAAAGGTAAAAAGTGCCACTATGCCAGATGTATGTTTGCTTCCACATCTCAGGAGAATCCCCAGCAGGGAGCATATAGATAGTTGCTGCCTGTTTTGTGTGACCCAAAAGCAAAGGGTGGAACTGGCCCCAAACATTGGTTGTGGCCCTTTGACTGTTTTGAAATAACATGGAAGGCCCTTCAGGCTGAACAGGATGGACACAAGTGTTCCAAAGGTTTTACTTGACTTGCTTTTGCTGAGCCAACCTCCATTTCCATGGAAACAGAAGAAAGACAGCTGGCAGCTAGCAAGTGGGAGTTAGAAGAATTCACCCCTCATGCCAATTTCAACTGAGTGATACCATCTGAGACCTGTGCTGGATTTTAAAAAGCATTAAGATTTTGTGAAGCAAAATGGCTCCTAACATCTTTAGCATTTTAAATCTGAATTCACACACTAGACATTTTTAATGGAGCTTTCTTTTACTTGCCTTTATACTTAAACCGCCTTATAAAAATATAGCTTTAAAAGATGTTGGTAAATGGTTGCTAGCAAAAAGGTTCATGGGCAGACAACAAAGCACAGGAGACTAAGGTGCAGGTACTCCTCTTCCTGAGTTCTAATCCTATTTTCTGGCACTGACTTCCTATTGGACATTGGGCAAGTCATTTAACTAGAGCTGGTTCAAATTTTTCTCCATGATTTTATCAAAAAAACGGTCTTTTTCACTAACATGTGAAAAATGGTTGACACTTGACATTTTGTTCTTCATACAAAGATTTAGTGCTTTTTTTTATTTTTTCCAAGAGTTTTATATGATAACATAATCCAAACAGTTATTGAAATGTTTCACATTTACTGAATTATTGGGTAAATGAAATGCTTTGATAGTATTCTTGTGTTTTGGGGGGGGTTGTTTTTTTCTTTAATTTGTTTAAGATATTGGGAGGGGGCACGATTTAAGAAGAAAAAGAAATAGGTCTGTTCTGAGCACTTCAAGAAGGAAACAATAACTTAAAAAAGTAAGTAGTTTTCCTTTAGCCTGTTTCCTTAACTGAACAATAGTGATGACAACCACCTGTGGAGATTACACTGTCTTGGTTATCTCCACTCTCAGTTGCAGAGGTGTGTTCTTCAGCAGTATTTATGGACCCTATTCTACTGCATCCACTATACAGCTTCCTCACTGAGATAACAGATGGATCTGAAGAACACAGTATGCAGTGGGGATCAAAACCAGTCAGGACTACAGTTTTGGCAGTACTAATTTGGCCCATTTTGACCGGGAAAAGGAATGAAGCAAATCATTATCATCACTGCACTCTTCTAATTATCTATCTTTGAGCATCATCAATACTGGTAAGTCTAGCCCAGATGTGGAAATATCATTTCTTAATTATTTAAGTGCCTCTAGAGGTAACACAAATGGCTTTCAGGAGGCCACTGAAAATATTGACTTGTCTTATTTCTTCAGTAGAAAAAAAGATACTTAGAGAATTATGAACTGATCTTTACTCTTAAATTAGCCATATGTTGAGCCTCAGATTGACAGTACTGATTAACATGAATGTAAAGTTTTAATATTTTAAATCTGCATTTTATTAATATTTAATACAGGGTCATAGGTAATGTCCATGTGTATGAAGTGGAAAGACAAGAAGGAGATGCACCAGGATCCAGTTCAATTAATTCTTTTCCTAATTGCAAATGACACCAAAGACTGAGACAGCATTCTTCCTATATGACTGAAGTGCATATTCAAGACTTCATTAAATAACACCTTTTGTTCTTGACAATTATATATAAATCCTCTCCCACTTCCATTCCTCTGGCTTCTGTTTGTGATCCAATGATAATTTTGATAAGAACAGAAAGTTGAGATGTGCGAGATATGCCCCCGGTAGAGTCCATATGGGAAACCAAGTGACAGGTTTTTTGAGAGTTTTCATCCTCAAGTAATCTAGTTCAACTGTTATTGTCCATTAAAACATACATTTATTTATATGTTATGAAATACAAATAACTATTAATATTACAAATTACTATTAGTTCTCTTCAGGTATATCCATTTTCAAATTCATTCCATTAATAGGGATTTAAAACTAAAATATTGAATGCTGTTTGTCCCCCCACATTCTATACTTAATACAGGAAAAATCCACTCATGCCAAGTTTTAAATTAAAAGTACCAAAAGAGTTCAGTAAATGAAGCTACTACTACAGAAAAGATCAAATTATGTTGTTTATTTCCACATAACTACATACAATTCTGTTTAGAATACATAGGTTAATGTACGGAGCAGCAGTAAAACAACAATGGAAATTCAGGGAGAGCTGCAGGTATAATGATTTTCACGCTCAGATTATAAAGTAGTGCAGGAGATAATACATACTTGGTTATACACAGCAAATTAATTTTTCCTTTATTCTCAATATACAGTGTACAAGGTCTAATAATGTGAATAGTTTTCACGTGCAGTATATACTGAGACTCTGCCTAGCCAAGTAAATGCAAAAGAAAGGGACATGGGGAAGAAAGGAGGTTTGAGTCATTTTTGCAGCTTCCTGTTTCCCAGGCTAACAACTGCAGGTCTGATCTGACCTGGAACCCAGCCTAGTCCTCAGATGGCCCACATTGGCTGTCCACTCTAAAGAATGCTGTACTTCTCTGTATGTCAGATAACTACTTACTTGAAAAGGTGTTACTAGCTGGTGTTCAAGAATATGTAGCACTGTCTTTGTGTTTTGAATAGCTAATACAACCTCCTTTTCTTGTGCATTGCAAATGGCATTGCAAAGAGGCAATCTTTACATCAGTTCTTTACCCCAAATCCTTCAAATGCTGTTCCGGCAGCTGTGATGCATGATGCATGCAATGCATCCCATGTTAAAATAAATCCTTTTTAGGGTGGAAAATATATGTCACATCCCTTTTATGGAAGGTGGCAGCCTGTGGTGGTGGGGACAGTGGAGTGCACAGGGCTTCCTCAGAATGCTTTCTACCATTAAGTTCAAACACCGGAGGTTAGTGCTCAACCTAAACATAATAGCAACCTCTGTGGGATTCAGCAAGGGAAGGAATCCTCCAAGAGGTCATGGAATGACTGTGGGGCTGCTTTATGACTGCTGCAGCGTTTCTCCCTAAGGAGAAAAAGATAATTGGATTTAGATAGGAGAGGATCCTGACACTCTATCCACCAGCCTGCCTCCACCAAATGTTACCAAAATATAGGCTTCCCCTGGCCAGAGAACCCAGAGCCCCCTGACTTATTGGTGGGCTTTCTCCAACTACCCTGTCTCCCCAGCTTCCAAACTTTGACTCCTGCTTCAAATCCCAGACATTCCTCCTTGTAGACTAGTTGAAATATTTCCATATCTTCAAATGTATGAGTTTTGAACTTTAATTCAGTATTTTTGGAATTTCCAATAGTCATTTTCCATACATTATTGATAGATTTTCTTATCTGTCAATGCTAATATGCACTCAGCTTTAACTGCATCTTACCCAAACCCAATGGCTGGATAGACTTTCATTATTAGCTTTAGGGGTATTTAAGAAAATCAGAATGTCTACCTAAAATACCACACATTAAAGAGGGACTCAGACACCAGAATGATGATGAGTACAATGAACTGATTTCCTTATAGCAATCTAACCTAGAAGTGGCATGAGTGGCAGCTGTATATTGTATTGGAAATAGAGTGTAACAGACGAGAGAGACAAAAAGCAAACAACAATAGTAAAACATGCTGGCCTGCGAAGTGAAAAAAGGAGAATATAGAATACCTGATTCAAGGTTATAGAGTTAGCACAGCTGCTCTGCCAATGTTATCCATGCATAGTTCTTTTATCTATATTATCCACTACAGTGAGTGGCACTCTTCATGAATATGAAAGAATGGAAAGTATGAGCATTGTATATACATGATTAGATACTGTATACAAATGAGCTGAGATCCATTTAAGAGGATATAGATGATGGCTCCCATTCTTTCATTAAGAACATCATTATTTTTTCATATGTGCAGGAATTTGTATTTGTAATATGGATTTTTGGTATTTACAAGCATTATTTTTATTGTATATAAGCTGAATATCACAGATGTGGTTGTTCTGGCATATTTTCAAAGCTGCATTCTTTTAAAAGCTGTTTGTTAATATGTTGTGACACTGCTTTATCTGATTAACTTTTTCCAGCTGACACACCCCACGGAGAAGTACCCTGTTTGGCCATGTCAATCATGTTTCTCTTTATGACATCCCTCAATGTAAGCAAATCCAAACAAGTTACCGTGTAACATGACTGCTGAGAGAGAATTTGGAAAGCAAATGTGGATCAGATTCTTCTCTCATCCAGACTTATGTAATAAGAAACCTGTTATAAAGCCCACTAATACAAACTGAGAAAATTTCAGTTCACTTTAATCAACTTTAATCAGATCCTAAATCAGCAGTAATTCCATTAAAAATAAATTTAATAATTGTAAGTGAAAATCTGACTGCACTAAGGAAGAGGGGAACGAGGTTTATTGTACTCATTTCTAAACCGCGGATAACATTTTCAATTCTGCCTAAGTGATTTAGGTTCCTACATCCTATTTTTAAAGTTAGACATTTACAATCATTGAACCACAGGGTTAGAAGGAGATGAAAGAGTCATTTAGTCTACCATCCCGCAAGACAGATGGCTATCCAGCCCCTTTTTCAAACCCACCAGTAAGAACTTCCATGACTTCCCTAGGTGGTTTATTCCATAGTCCGAATATTCTTACAGTTAGAAAGTCCCCTTCCCTTCACTGAGATTTAAGAGAAAACTGCTGTGCTGTCATTTGAACCCATTGCCCCTGGTCCTGTCCTCTTTCCACTTAGGGGTATAAATCCCAAAGTCAATGGGACTAAGGTTGTTTTCACTTCTGAGTTAACCCAGTTTCTTACTTAGATTTTAATCCAATCATTGTTACTGTTCACAAAAACAATTTACTTCAGTTTATATGTGCTTTGAACCTGAGCTTGTGTGCTTGTCTGGGGCTATAGGTTAGAGTCCAGGTTTTACTTTAACACAGGTACTAGTCTTTCTATTGTGGACACAAGCTGAAACCCAGATTACAGAACTTGGGCTTCAATTGTCCTCCACTGTCCGCTGTTTGCAGTTGCAGAAATGAGTGGTGCCAACACTAGAATATGTTTTGAGTTGGATTGATACTTTAGCATCAGCTGAAATGGAATCACAGTGAGGAGCATCCAAAGTCAGTAGCGATTTAGCTTACTATTTTGGTGGGCTTAGCATGACAAGAAGATATATAATATTCAACACAGGGATACAGGAAGCACAGACAAGTTCTCCCCCAATATTCTGTAAAACAACTTACAGAGCAAAGCAGCTCAGTTCAAGGCTAAGAACCAGAGGAACCTTAGAAATCTCGGTGCCTAACTGAGATTATGGCAGTACCCGTGTGTATGTACCTACATGCATATTACTCAAGTGTAGCTTAGCACTACAGATGCCTGCATCTGGGGTTGGTTAGCTCAGGTTCCCATACCCAGGTAAACTCTTCAGTGAAGACATACCCTTAGGCTCCTAAGTGCTTGCTTCTCTGCAGAGTTACCTTGAGTTGCAGCTCAAATCACACTCCTAACTCAAATCCTGTTTAAAAGGAAAAACACCTTTAAGTCAAGCGTAGTGGTGCCTTTAACTTAAGTCGGCTAGCCCATCAAGGGGTATTGATTAGTTTGAGTTAGTTCACTTCATCAGCTTGCTAACACAGCCATTATTTTTTTCCATCATGTGGCTGCTCTCGCTCAAGCTATGCTGTAACTTGAGAGTAGCTAACTTGAGGGTAGGTAACTTAAGTTAGAGCATGTTTTCATCTCTATGTTAAGTCATTCTTGAAATTTTAGCCTTTGACTTAGAAATTGATTACTGATATCACATCTCAAAACTCCGTGTGAAGTAATATTAATAAAAAAAAAAACCAAAAAAGAAAAAAAAATACAACATGCATTTATGTAACTATTGATTTACACTGATATTATAGGGTACACAAATTTTGCACTATATGTGAATATTAATGAAGCATAAATATAACCCATTAAGACATTATCAAACTACATAATCAAAACAAATTTTAAAGTTCAGCTAGAGGACAAATTAGATTGGCATCTAGTGTTATGCTCAGGTTAAATGTTTCAGCCTGCTGCACATTCTAGTGTTTTTCTTCTTTTCTCTCTCTTTTTTTAAATGTAACTGAATTTATTTTAGCTCCCACTACCAAAGGATTACATATTATTATTTGAAGTAATCTTACTCTGCAGACAAGCAGTACGTTTTTCTTCAACTTATAAGATATAAACCCAAACATTACCAGCATAGTAAATATGTATACTTCAGAACAGGAAGAAACAGAAAATGAATACCAGCTAGAATATTTACAGTATGAACTGTTTAAAGAAAAAAAATGTGTTTGATCTTTGGCAAGTTCCATGACTTTGAACTGACACTAGACAAACGATTATGGAGAGAAGATTCATGAATAGTTACTCCTCCACTTGTGGGCTCTTATTTGACTATATAGCCAGCATTCCTGACTGTGTAAGATTTGCTCCCACGTATGTTACTAAGGTCACTTATTTTTGGTACATTAAGACAGAAAGAAAAAAAGGTCTTTCAGCAATGTAGCCTCAATTAATTTAAAACACGTAGTAATGGGCTCTAAAATAACAGCATTTTAACCAGTGAGTTCATTAAACATTTTCACAAATGCATAACCGTTATTTTGCTTAGTCAGATGTTTTCTCAAAGGAGAGTTCATTCATTTTAACTGCTTAAAATACATAATGAATGATGTAATTTGTTTTTTATTTACATTTTACCACTGATAATATTTTATTAAAACCACCACCACAAAAAAGCAGTGTTTGGATTTAATCAGCTTAGTTTCCAGTGCAAAGCTTGCTTTTTCATTTAAAGAAATGTTTGAATTGTGTTCAGAAATGATGGAAAACGAGTTACACTGAAACTTTGTGACAAGGTTTGCCTGGCCTCACCCAAGGGCAGGCGGGACACTGGCCACAGGTGGCCCAATCTAGTTTTTAAATTTGGCAGTCCCTTCCAGGGGAAGAAAGGGATTTGGCGAAAAACAACAGTACATCTAGAACAACAGTCTACAACATGGAGATAAGGTACTCCACCATAAGTCAAATGCCTTTTATAGGGGGTACTGGATGCTCAAGACTTTAGGGACAAGGGGTAAACCACACAGGGTATACGACGGGGGTGCCATCTAGGGAAAAGGAGGAGAGGAGGAGGAGACACAGGCCTGCTCTACTTCACCGTGTCCCAGCCCAGGGCCCTGAGAGAGGCCAGGCATTCGACCGTGGGGTCAGTGGGGATCTGGTCACAACACACTGACCCCGGTATGAGATACAGTTCTCCTGGACTACTGCCTCCCCCTCTCCCTGCAGTACCTGTTCAGCCTCTTCAGCCATGTCCTCAGGGTAGCCACTCAGGGGCAATGAGCAGAAGCCCTCCATTTCATCTGGTGGTGGTAGGTTGGGAAGCTCTGGCACAACTTCTATCTCTTCTAGCAGAGGTAACTCTGGAAGCTCCACATGGTCTGGCACAAGGGGCAGCTCCTTGAGACCCTGTCCCTCAGGGAGGTTAGTTTCCTTCAGAGCGAGTGGCAGTTCATCCAAATCACACGAAGATGGCAGGGCAGGTTCACAGCAGTCTGAGCCTTCCAGGAAACATTTGGGGTTTCGGGGTTCCAGCTCTCCCCCCAGTCTGTCATCCCCAAATGGATTTGGCTCCTCCCAGGGGCACCAACCATGGGAGGCCCAAGCCAGTTATCTGGGTAGTGAGATGGAGGCCTGCGGGTAGGCGTGGGTTCCACCTGCAGGTGGAACGGCCGGGGCTGAGGAGCCAGGAGGGAACCATCTTTCCTTTTCAGTGGCCAGGGCTGGACTGAGCTCCCTGGCCTAGCTTTTATACTTCCTGCCCTGCCCCTTGGCCTCCGCCTTAATGGACAGCTGCCCCTGGCCATTTTGCCTCCTCTGGGGGCAGCCATGCTATCCCTTTACACTGATATATGAGTAATACCATAACTAGTTCCAAAAATTATTGAGAAATCTATATTGTGTAAAGTCATAAAATAATTATGTATGTGGTAAACTGTGAAGCTTAAACAAATTCTAAAATACAGGTTATAGTCCCTGAATATTAAAGGTAGGTTTGCCAGAACTGATTTTAAGAGAATCTGCTCAGACATTCTATTGATGAGCCTAACAGCACAGCATATAAATAACTAAAACAGAAAAATTAAAGAAAATTCAATTGCATGCAAAAGGAATATATGGCATACTAAATCTAGCGGCTAGAGGAGCAGGCAGGCATTCCCGATCTTATAGACTCATAGAATCTAAGGTCTAAAGGGACCAATACTATTATCTAGTCTGATCTCCTGCAGAAAGGAGGCCACAAAACTGCATCCAGCCACTCCTGTAATAAACCTCTAGCCTCTGACTGAGTTATTAAAGTTCTCAAATCATGGTTTAAACATTCTAAGGTACAGAGAATCCATCAACAAGTGAGTTGTGCCCCATGCTACAGAGGATGGTGAAAAAACCCCAGAGCCTTTGCCAATCTGCCCTGGGAGAAAATTCCTTTTCCAACATCAAAGATGGTGATCAGTTAAATCCTCAGCATGTGAACAAGACTCACCAGTCAGATACCAAAAAACAAATTCTCTGTAATACCTCAGAACCCACCAAATCTAACATCTCATCTCAGGATGCTAGGATAGCCACCACTAGTTGTCAAAAACTGGTCAATTGCTAAAGTAGTCTGTCACATCAAACCATTCCCTCCATAAATTTATTTATGCACAATACTAATAGTGTTCTGTGTAACCTGCAGTAAGTCACTTCACCTTTTTGTGCTTCTGTTTCCTTTCTGTAAAATGAGGCTAATGATATTTTGCCTTCCATTTTAAGAATTTGGATATCCAAGGGATTAAAGGAAGGGGAAATGCCATGGAACAGCATTCTGGAGCCCCCTATTTTTAGGGGGCAGCGTTCCAGGGCCCCCCAAAAATAGAAAGAACATGCTGGAATGCAGCGTTCCGGTGTGTTCCCCTAGGGCCAGCTCAGGGAAAGGTCTGCAGGCTGAGGCAAGCCCAGCCACCCCTCCCTCCACTTTCCTGGGGCCTGCAGTGGCCCTGCCCCTTTCCGCTGGGCCTGGCTGGCATACGCGGCCCAGGCCCAGTCTTGGGCCCGTCACCCTCTCGCCAGCCAACTGACCAGCCAGTGCCGCAGCCTCCCTCTGCACAGCCCAGCCTGGTCCGGTTCCTCAGTGGCATGGGTAAAGGGGCCCTCGGGGTTGGGGACAGCCAGGCTCTGGATTGGAAAGGTTGAGGGGGGGCTGAGGAGGTGTAGAGTTGTTGGGGGGTTGAAGGGGATGGAGTGGGGCAATGGGAACAAGGGGACTGAAGGGGGCTGGGAAGGTATGGAAGGGGGTGAAGTGAAGATGGGGGAGCTGGGGGTGGGGGGTTAGGAGGACTGGAGTGGGGACATGGGGGCAGGGAGCTTAGGGGAATGGGGACTGAGGAAGACATGGGGGAAAAGGGGTCTGATGGAGGATACGCATTTTGGCAGCAGTAGCTGGAGTAGGGAGGCAGGAATTTGGGGGGCAGTAACTGGGATTCATGAAGCGTGGCCCAGACCTGCGTGAAGGGGGGCCTGGAAATTTAGGAGGGTTCTGGGGCCCACCAAGTTATACTTTAAGCCCTGTTGATATCTTCTCATAAAAAAGGCTTTATGAATGCAAAGCTGTATTACCATATTTTCCTAGGTTTCAAGGCATTGCTATAGGAAAACAGAATAAACAGAAGTGCCAGCTCAGTATAAAATATGGATAAGAGTATTCATGGCTTTGACAGTAGCAATCATGAAGCTTTGTCAGCACCATGACATATCTCATTTTCTCATCTCAAGTCCGGTGCTTATCTGTCCATTTTCAGTGAAGGGGGACCAGAGTTGGAAATCAGTTGTACAGAAATATTTCACAACTTTTCACCAGTTTGAAACACCTCTTTAAGAGCCCATATTTATCAATACTCTGGTATCAGTGTGCTTCTTTGGCTCCAGGTCTACAAGGTGCTGAACACCATCTGAATTCTGCGATTCACCCATTTGAAATACCCTGGGTCAGTTGAGTGGCTTGTGCCATCCAGGCTCTTATGAAGTCATGATATTTTTCATAAATTTAAATCTTGTATGTAACATTGTTCATAATAAATAAATAAAGGTGGAAAACAGTGACAATAAGAAAAATACCCCCAATAAGAACTCCATGGACTGAGGGGAGGATTCCATTTCCCCAACCTGTCTGGAACCCCACTCTGCACAGCTCATTTCAGGCTGGGCATTCCTGTGTAGAGGGTCAACTTAAACCAGGCATGGTCAAACTGCAGCTCGGGAGCCACGCTCATGGAAGAACATCAGCAAATCAATTTAGTATGTAAAAGTATATGGCTATATGCCTCAGTGCTGTTCTTGAAGATTTAATAATCAGCTTGTGTGGCTCTTGAATTCCATAAGTTTGGCCACCCCAGGCTTAAACTATGCAACACAGAAGCCACACTAAGCTCCATTTCGAGAGCATATGGAGATTTTGAGTGCTGCACAGGCCAGAATTGCAGCTAATTTGCACAAGCAATAAGATGATGCCCCTCAAAGTAAATAGAAAACAAAAGTGCTATATTTATGATTAAGACAGTGTACAGAGTGTTCCTCACTACCGGCACATATCAGAGTTGCCCTGCATGTTGCAGAGCTTTATGTCTAAAAGATGTATCCTTGTCCTATGGAGTTTACAGTGCCCTGAAAATAGTCCTTGCTTGTATAAATTGTTGTATTAGCTCTGTGGGAGTCAGACCTCATGTAACAAATGATATAAACAACACAGAATGGGTGGGTGAGAGACCAGAGCTGTCACAATATCTTGTGTGGGTCCTTGAGCTTGTTATATACACCTCTTGTTGCTTTTGCATTTAAAATAAAAGAAAATAGACAGCTTGTTTACAAACTGGAGACACTGGCTGAGATTTTGAACTGTACCTCCAGAGGCAAAAGGGAGCAAATGTGGTTTTAAACCACCTTCATGCCATTGGCATTCTGGGCAGCTCTATGAATAAATTAGAGCAGCCAGAGACTCCTGCCTGTAGGCTGCTGCATGGGCCAGAGTTGCCTACATTTTTCTGTATTACTTGGTACTGCTGTAACTCACAGTGCAGTATAGGGATTTCTGGGCCACTTTGGATAGTGGGAGAGGCTACAGGCAGCCATCAGGAGTCTCCCATAAATCTGAGCAGCATCTGCCTTCTTTAACTCCTGACCCATGTTCCACACCCGGTGCACCCTCTGTGTCGGTGCTTGCAGGGAGAGTCAGTGTGTTACATGTATTTTTTGGACTGTGGTAATAAGTAAAGGGAGGTAGACAAGGATAAATGGGAACTGCACATATATGGACGCATAGTGCCATCAGGAGACATCATAATTCCCCCTAACTGTTATAGAATATTTCCAATTTCTAGTGTTTAAAGCACTAATGGAAGATAATGTTGCTTTTCATACATTTCAAAAATATGTAAATGCTAAGTGATTGCATCTGTATTTGTTATGTCATTGTGAATCTGCAGCAAAAAGAACCAGCAGACATATTTAATGGTGCCAAAGACACCCACTGTCTATTTGTGCCTACAGGGTAAAGCAACTTTAAGTGTCAGTAAGGATTGACCTATTCTGAATTAGCATAAGCGATGAGTGAACCAGTTAAACTGATAAAGAAAGATTCTGATTCCCTTGATGGTTTCTCAAACTGAGCTTGAACTCTAACCTTTCAAGGGAACTATTCCATTTAGTGAAAAGATTGCATTTTGAAGTTGACACTAGTTTGTGTAATGAACTGAAGAAAATCCTTGAAGAGAAATAAGCAAACTTCAGGAAGTTTGTCATCCAAACATGAGTCCAGATTCAAATTTTGCAGCTGGTCCCTATTCTCTTTGTCTTTCACATCCAGCACACATTGCCTTCCACTCTGTCATGCCTTGGCCTGCCCTCCACTAAATTCCAGGGTCCCACACAACTCTTAGAGGTTTATGACAAGGTCCAGATGTTTTCCTCTACCACAGATATTGATGCTGTCTAAATCTCCTATACTAATGTATTTGTATAGTGTGGGCTAGGGCATGGTAAGAAGCAGAAGATGCAAGAGCCCATGAGAAAGATATAAAACCCAGAATATTTGAGAAAGGTATTTGGCTATATAATGAAACTTCAAAAGCAGGAGAGCTTTTGTTATCAGTCTGTCTCTGATGCTATTGTGTTTGTAACATTACTGCTGAAATTCACTCATCTCAGTGAAATGGCTTGTTATTTGACCAGTTCTTTTCCTCTGCATTGAACCCACATATTACGGGGTACTTTACAGGGATGGAAAAGCATTTCTGTAACCCCACCCATAGTTTGTTATTTGTATGAATAAAGTTGCAACCTGCTGCTTTAACCCATTCTTTGTGCCTGACTGTGCATCATTCAGTGCATATCCTGATAATCAAATAAAATGTTAAACAAAGAAAAAGAGCAAGACTGTAAAAGCTCAGGAACAGTTGGAGGTCTGGGAGACTTAGGTTCACAGAAAGGTGGATGGAAAATAGATCTATTTGAGAGGACATAGCTGGAAAGGGAGAATTCATTTTAGGAAAGCATTTTGGACAATAGATTTATGACAAAGTTACAGTATTTGGGAGCTTTTAAGGAGGAAAAAGCCAGTCTGGGGAAGGAAGAGTGCATGTGGTAGGGCAGCCTCAAAAAGTTCAGAAGGGATTAAAATGCATTTTACGAGCAGCCTTTAAAAACTGTCTTGTGCTAATGCATGTGACATCTATTTTAGGGTCACACACCATCATCATTGCAGCTCCCTTCTATTGCAAAGAATCATTTCTCTTTTTGGTTCACTGTCTCCTGGATGATTCACTTGCCCATTCCCTTGCATTTTCCTATATTCTGAAAGATCATATCCCCCAGTGAACATATGCACTGCTTTTTACCCTCATGTTTTTGGTAGGGTTAATGTCTATCCTTAAGTCCTTTGTTACTGAGCCTCCAATGAGACATTCTTGAACCTTCAAACTGAGACTCTCATTTAATAGAATTTATGGCCAAGAAGATCAGTTCATCTAATCTGATCATCTTGTGTGACCTTCTTATGTTACAGGCTGCAAACACAACCTAGCAGCCCAAGCACAACAACCAGAATTAAATCGATGCATTACAGCCTAGTATTTGTTATATTACACTAACAACACTATGTGCTAGACACTACATGAATATGTAGGAAGAGAGAGCCCTGTGCCAAAGAGTTTACATTCCAGGGATTAGATTTGAGTCAGTCTCTGTTCAGGCACTGAGCAGAGAGAAGGAATGACTAGCTTCCTCACACATGCCCGTATTATGGCCTGCATATACTTCAGTCAGATGTGAAGCCCCTTCACTTAGGGCACCTACTGAGATATGACCAAAAGGAACAGGAAATAAGGCAAAGGTATAGTTCCATTCCCCACTACATGGTATCAAGTACAACTAGTTGATCACACTGCAGGAAAAAACTGCATTCCTTAAAAGGTAAATAGCAGTTCGTGCCCTTTACTAGGCACTGGGAAGCTAGAGGGAGCATTCTGTCTTTCTGATTCCCTTCAGGACTCCCCAACAGCAGGACATCATCCAATGCAGGGCTGTGTCTCAGAGTCTCAATCTAGCCCTAAATAAAGATAAAGATATGCCAGTGCTGGGCTGATGTTCTCTGCAAAGTTTCTCAGAGAACATTATTTGTTCCTCTTTTGATACCGGTACGTGCGTTTCCAGGACACCATTGTAGCTCTCTCCCTCTACTCAGTCCCCTCTCTATTTCCATCATTTTATGTTTAATAAAGCAATTATCTATTGTCTGGGCATTTTTTGAGAGCACCTTGGGCTGCTTTACCAAAAAAGTTAAAAGCTAGAGAGAAAAATAAAACAAAAAAAAAAAAGTGTGCCACTCAGAAGGACAAATGAACAACGGTTTTGTTTCATCAGCATGCACTATTAGAAGTTGGCAGCCATCAACCGCCTGCACTTGCAAGCTAATAATACAAGGGGAGAGCTGTCAGCACAGGGAACAGAGGGAGTGACCAATGTGTCAGAGTGCCATATGATACTAGGGATCACATACACACACAAATAACACTACCCCAAAGAGTCCTATGCATACAAAATAATATTGGTGCCAAGTTAGTCTTCGGTGATCCCACAAATAATTGGAACAGCACTGAAAATCAGAATGAAGACCTACAATTATCAGCTGCATGAGTATAGAACAATAATATTCAACCGGAGGGAATGTTATACCATAAACAGTCAAGAACCATATTTGGCTGATACAAGCAAACATCATGATTAACAATATCAACTGCTGCAGAGTGGTCCAACAACAAGAAGGAAATGTAACCTGTATTCACCAGATATGTAGAGGTCAGTGTGGCCTGTAGAATGGTTAGATACAGTCTTCAAGTGTAGGTCATGCTGCAGAGACTAATATATTTACATATAAACAGCATTCCTACATATAAAGATCACATAAGTAAATTTTATACATTATGCTGCAAATGTCATGTAGGAAACATAACTGTCTGATTGATATGCAGAACATTTGCCAGAACAGTGACAGCCAAAGTAAGTTCAAAGTCACAGGAAATGTTGTCATCAGCCTACTGTAAAAATGTACAATTACTTGCTATACTCTCTCTGTTTAAAGGTGACTACTACCATCTTTTCCCTAGGCTACTTGTTCACTGTAGCTTATTATCATTACAAAGTATTATAATGGATTAGCTTTTCCATATTGTGTTCATATTGGGAAGGGCATGTTTTAGACAGCACACTGACAAGGGTTTTGAAAAGGCATTTATTTCTCCACTAAAAATTACCAGGGAGCTTGTTTTCGAGAATAAAAATCTCTAAATTGCATGCTTGCAAATTCCTCTTTCCTGATAATTCATTTAATATAAAGAAATCAGAGAGAAGAAGTGAGCAGTATCTAATTAATATCTCCTAATGCTCAACTAATGTCAAGCATGACTCCAATTTATAACTGAACTATATTTTTACATTGAAAAATTCAATTACATTTACTGACAGACTTTGAAATGCCACATTATTTATATTGGCAAACTTTGCAGTCTCTCAGTATATTTATTAACATTCTTTCCACAGAATAAAGGGTATATACAATACAGATCACTGCATTCTTCATTTTTTAATCTTCCAAAGTGATATGTACATCTGCTTGAGTAGGATGGCACTGCCTTATTCTAGGAGATCCAAAAGACCAAATCGAGCCAGCAGTTAATTTGCCTTCCCTTTTGATTCTCCAGGCAAAACAAGGTAACCTTGACATTTCTCCCGCTCTCCTCTCCCTCCCTCTTTTTCTTCCATCTCTCATTTTCTCTCTCTCTCTCTCTCTCACTCACTCACTCTCCACACACACACACACACACACACACACACACACCACTCTCAGTGCACACATCAACAATTTTGAGCTGTGAAGAGGTTCAATTGCCACCTTGGTGACTCACTTGTAATGCACAAATCATTTACTAGGATAGCTTGAGGACATGACAATGACAGAGAGACATCTGTTGGGTGGAGGGGATTAAAAAAAAGAGGTTATTCACAGCTGGTACATTAGCCATGCTCGCCACTAGGCCACCATAGTGTCCTAGTCCTACAGCTTCTTTTTCCTCCTTTCTGCCTGTTCCCTGCTGTCAGCTGCCAAAAGATATCTGTTCTCACCCTTTGCTGAATGAAAAGGTGCTAATGCATGACTTCAGGATATGTCAGAACATACAGTACTTACAAGTGTTTGGAGATGCAGCCAACCTGACCATGGGGAAAAGAAATGAGTAACTAAAGAATGATTTTCTTGAAAAAGAAAGAATGAGGAAAAAATTAATCAAGGGGCAATTTCTTTCTCCAGCCGTACAGAGGAAGAAAAATCTTTTTTCTTGAATTGAAACTCAATTGTGTTTTGCTTACAACAGCAAAATACTTAATCAAATGTATTTGCTCAAAACTGGTCTGTGTTTTGTTTTTGTTTCTCTCCTCTGACTGAGTGAAGTTTGAAAATACACAGAAAGTACACAATGGTTGAGAGATTGCTGTTAAAGGAGTTAGATTAATTTGAAATATGTTTCTAATATAAATGATAAGAAAAAAATGAAAGGGGGGCATTAAATGAGCTGTGAATAGTCAGCCAAAATGGCTACTTGTTCTCTGTTGCAGCGACTGTACAATACACATTCACGCGCTTCAGATATGTAGTAATCCTCTCATAATACAAGATTAATGCTGCATATTCACTCACATAAGCTCAACAGGCAGAAAAATGTATTTGCTTTGGGACCAGCTCTTCAGCATTCCATTGCACCTCTATATTTTCTGCCCTCAAAGGAGTCAGGATGATGTTGAATAAAGGTTTTAACAAAACCCTGCATTGCAGGGCCTTAAGACACTAAAGAGGTGGTGGTGGCGGTGGGAATAAAGATTTGCACCGTTCACTTGATAAACAGGCCTACGTTAGTTCATTTATTTAGGGTAAAGGCCAAAAATGAGTAATTATAGGACAATCAGAGAGCAGCGCCCCCCCCCCCATAACATGTTGGTGATTTTGTAGCGATGAAAATAAAACAAAACATACTTTTGAATTATAACATTGGATTCAGAGTTCAGAAGGTCCTGCAGTTAGGAAGGTCCTTCATACATTGCAAAAGATACATGTATTAAAAGAACTTTTTTCCACATCTACATCCTTCTGCACCATCTTAAAAGAAGAGAAACTAAAAGGCTAGAACTAGCTAAAGTATGTATCAGACCTACAGAACCAAATAACAGAGTGCATAAATTCACCTCCAACTCTTGTCACCTCATAGCTGTGCAGGAATTATTTCACAAACTGAGAATACTGCAATAATCTGTGGATTCTGTGGCATACTGAAGAAAGGAAGTAATGGGATAAAAGGTTATCTTTCCTTTCTGAAAACTGAGAAACATTTTTTAGAAACAAATATTTCTTGGTCCACTGGTTTGAAAATCTAGGTAAGGACATTTTCCTCATTTGTCCCCATCCACTTCCAGGAAAAAAATATCATCAACTCTATTGTGGGAAGACTTTGTCTAACAACAATTCATTAGTTTTTTGGGTAAAAAGATTTTATGTTCAAGAAATTGAAAGAACTAGCAGGAGTCTCATTCAGTGGGAGGCTATATGTAATTTTCACACATCAGTATGGATATGGAGTAGTTAGTGCATACAAATACAGTGCATTCTCCACATTGCATGAGTCTCTTCCAGTGAGCTGACCATGGTTAAATGTGGCAGCGGTCACTGTTGAATTTCCCATGGTAGCTGATTTTCAATGGGAGCCAAGGAATGTGAATGCTGCTTTGATTGGCATAGTGAGAGGATGGCTATCAAAAATGGGTCTCTTTATATATACATTTACATGTCATTCTCCTAGATTGACAAGGAACAAGAACATTCTTCATCTTGGTCATCAGTGATGCCATGCAGGATTATTGCTGACCCAAACAATGAAACTTACAATGCAAGCAACATCAAGAACATTGGCTTAAAAAAAAAGAGGGGGGGACCATTGGGCACCTCTGTTTCATGGCTGCAGCAGTACAGTCTTGCTAAATAGTCCATTTTATTAGTGTCATATGAGTGGGGTATTGTGTGAGGTTTCTTTTTGTCTCTTTCTGCAACCTCGTCATGATGAATCATTGATCACATTACCACCAATTTGCTTTTCTTTGGAAAATAGGAAACCAGGAACAGTGACCCAACAAACTTGAACACTGATGTGCTGAAACATCTGTGCATCTCTCTGGGTTATATCTGACTTGCTTGGTCAGATTGTTCCAACATAGGTCAAGTTTTCACTGAGCAAGCTAAATAGTGGTGAAGAAGTTCTCCCCAGCTTTCTCAGTCTTACAAAAGGGCTGAACATGAGCTCCTCTTGTCTGAAGATTAACTTGATGACCAATCAGGGGAAACATGGTCTTCCTTCTCAGACCAACTCTCAACATGATCTAACAGAAAGTCTCTATCATTCAATATACTTTCATCACACAACTCATTTTCAGAACTGCAAATCACTTTATAAGGTCAGAAGCAGAACACTGTGCCCATTGGTTCATCAACTTGAATTGTGCAACACATAAAATCTGATTCTGCTTTGTTTGAAGCACAATACCCAGAAAGACTCTCAGGAGCATGAGACAAAGGAAGCCAGTATCAGTCCACTTGGTATTGAGGATACCTAGCAAACCTGAATCTGAAGGGACTAACTACTCTGGAGTACCTTCTGCCTTAGAGTACCAGAATAACAGAATGCAGCAACCACTGTCAGTGCAATACATTCATAACTAGCATATGGCACCTACTACTGTTCAAAATACTCTCATTAGAAACAAACAAATGTGCATAGGCCTACACAAATGCAGGATCACAATGCAACACATTTGGGGTGCATTTGTACCTCATGTTTTTTGATTTAGAAAAAACATTTTTTTTCTGAGTTGTGTGCACACGCCCCGGTGACAACGTCATAAAACAGCACAGTTGGAGGGCCACTAACTGAATTAACAGCATGCTTCTAAAGTAGCACATTAGCCCATAAATGTGGCTGAGGGTTACACCAAGGCCGAAATCTTGGCTTTTCCACCTGGGAACTTTTGAAAAGACTAGAAAAACAAATGAACTTCACTGAAAAGAAAGTTAGTTTCAAATTCATAGGGCATGGTAAACTACTAGGCAATTACTGGTATTACTGTTTTTCCATATTAAAAAAAAATTGTCAGGATAAACAGAGGACCAAATTCATGCTCACAGCAAGTAGGTAGGAAACAACTCCTGTTGATTTCACTGGGAGCTGTGCCTTTTCAAGCCAAGGCTCAAACTGGCTCTGTAATTCCTACCCACTTGCCAAGCTACTCTGCATGTTCTAATTAACAGCAGACACACACTTGTTTTGTTCACCACATGAGGCTATCTTGTACTTCCAGAGGAGGCTCTCCAGCTTAGAAAAATTGTGACAGCTTAGATGCTGAAAACTTTCACTTACAAGGAAATTGATGGAAACGCTCTGTATTATTGGACTTGCCTCTAGTTTGTCTCCAAGTTCCATTTCCTAATAATTTGCCGCAATTCAGATTACAAATACTATATCTCTTCTGTTTCAACAACAGTTTGCTAATAATT
This sequence comes from Podocnemis expansa, assembly GCA_007922195.1. Taxonomy (NCBI): domain Eukaryota; kingdom Metazoa; phylum Chordata; order Testudines; family Podocnemididae; genus Podocnemis; species Podocnemis expansa. The sequence continues at coordinate 7,654,006 of ML682066.1, forward strand.
ATAGCAAAAATGCTACAAAGAGAATAAGGCAAAAATTTAAAAAAAAATTCTGGGGACTTTCAACTGAACATAATAAGCAAAGAATTGCCAAAACAAAATTTGTTGAGTAGATAGAGAAAGAAGCAGAAACAAAACTTTGATCCAAGACCAGGTTTCTTGAAAATTACTAAAACTAATAATGAAGCATAGTCTGGGCTGTATTGATGAAAGGAATATGTATTTTGTGGGGGGGGGGGGATTTTTACCCACTGCCTTCCTAATAGACCTGCTTTAAAATTTTCCTAAGCATTCTTGTGACAAGAAGCAAATGTGTGTATTTATAGAAGAATAGTACGCCATAAGTATAAAATCATAGCATCATCTACATATTGTATGTGCATAGCAATTCGGTAATTATCACTAGTACTATTCATTAAAACTGGAGAATTAGAAATTGGATTGACAGTTAAATTTTTTAAAAAAATGAAAAATATCATCTTGTTATCCCTCTGATGAATCCATCTCTGTCTCATACTCTCTTTAGTTCATTTTCATGTAAATGCTTAGTCTCCATTTGGTTGAGGGCATAGTTCAGTATTATTCCATTTTTAATTGTTATCACAGTGAGCAGGGGAAAGAAGTTCCTCTGTCATTGAATAACTTGGCTCCTCTCCTTCCCTTTATCAATTATTATTTCACTTCAACAACATTTCCAATGATTGAGGCAACACAATGAATACAGAGACAGGAGTTCAACTCTTGCCTTACACCACAAGTGGAAATTCATATAGTGGTTTCATTCTTATTCCCCTTTGTGAACATCAACTAGCCATACAATCTGTAAAGATTCATGTTGGTAGTTTCTACTGAACAGAGACCTTGACTAGAAAAGCAGGATTCTCTGGTATGAGGAGCTGGTCTGAGGAACAATGACAGTCTTGGGGAAAAGCCTGCAGAACACATTGAACCCATCTCAGCACACAGCGGGGCTGAACTGCAGGCCTCTAAAGGTAGAAACATGACCTGCTACCACTTGAGCTACAGAACTATGCTCTGTAGCCAAGGCTGCAACAGACTCAGGAATTCTGGATCAGACACAGAACAGGACCCATAACATATTAACCAGTGTGTTACAGTGACATGATGCTTGGTTCAGAGAACTTGATTTCCCACTTATATGAACACTATTGTTACTATGTTGTATTTGATTGTGTCCTAAGCACATCACACAAGACAGAGTGTCCTTTCTTGAAAGGGCAAATTAAATTTCAGGTGTGACATGGTGAGTGAAGGGTGAAACTCTGGGGAGATCAAATTCAGAGAGGTAAACCCTGCAGCAGTTAAAGGCAGAGATAAACTAAATTTAAAACAGAAATATAAAATTATGGCTCAGACTGTGGCTGTCCTCATGTGTGTATGCAGAGGGAGAAGGAGAGAACACACACAACCGATGTTAGTCACATGCTGCTTAATACTCATTATGGAGATAAGCATGCTGTAAGAACCTATATAGACTAGACTAGGCAGTGTCTTCTCACACCCGCAATGTCTCCTCATGCACAGCTCAGCTGCAATATAGCTGAGTGATCAAGCACTGCACAAGGGTGACAAAGTCTCCCTTAAAGGGAAGAAGTGGGATGAGAATAAGGCCATGTCATCTCCATCCCAGGAGTTCATTGAATTCATGTTGCTCCTGCTGCAGCTTGAATGATCATAGAACCCAAGAAGGAATTGTCTGAGTCTGTTAAAATGCCTCTTATCATTCCTCCTACAGTGCTGTCACCCTGTGTCCTCACCCAGGGCAGAGATGAACTTGAAAGGAACAATATAAATTTAAGGATTTAACTGGAGTCTGTTAATTATTCTACCTAGCTCAGAAGTTGCAGTCTGTGACAGTGAATAAATTCCCCAAAACACTCCTGGGGCAATTAAGAGTTTTGTGGGTATAACCCCCCCCCCCTTTGGAATTTGCTAGCTCCTGGAACAGCAAACTGAGATTCTGGCTATCAGAACCTCTGGACTACAGCCATAATGGCTCTTGAGCTTCCCGATACTATTTCCCAGCCTATGTAAGGTCTGGAATGGGCGCAGAGTAGATGGAAAAATGCTAAAAAAAGTCAGTGAGAGCCTCAGATACAAATTTGACAGTTTATAGGGCCATCATGAGGCCAGGGCTGCTCAAGCCCCTAAATGGGAGGGGTCAGACAAACTGCCTCAGAGCCAAAAAAGGAATAGTTTTGCTTTCCCCTTGAGGCTTTTTGAGTTTGGAGGAGCTGAGAAAGGAGCATCATAGTCCAAAGAGTCTATACTCAAGTCCCATGCCCCAGTCAAAGGGAGAATTTGAGCTTGTGGGAATTAGTATGTAATCAAAAATAAAAATAAATTTGTTAGTCTAAATGCCACAGGACTCCTTGTTTGTTTTACTCAACCAGACTAACATGGCGACCCCTCTGGATCTATGTAATCAGTAAGTTCCAGCCTTGCAGAAATTAATGATCAGGGAAGCAGAGAACCAGTCATGCGCTGGCTATCAGGAGTTAGCAAGGCTCTCCACAGAGCCAGGAGAGAATCATATGCAATACAAGGGCTGGTGGTGAGGACACCATCAGGGAACCCCTTTCTTTGGGTTCAGATTGCCAATGTTCACAGTTAAGGATTCATCCTCACCACCCCAACGGCCTAGAAAAGTACTAGGGAGAGAGCTGGGGGGCTGTGAGAAGGAATGAATGCAGGGAAATGTGGGATTTGTTATACTGTTGAAATTTTCACGTATTAATCTTAATCCTTTCCTTCCCTAAAACCTTTGTTTCCTGTCCCCAGCAACATTCCTTTTCTTATGTTGTTCTTTTTGAGTGTGACATTTCACTAGATTGGGTTTGCATTAATGTGTTGCGTTGCTCAGATATGTATTATATTTCTTGTGAATAGACTAAGCATATTATTTTTGCAGATGATACAAAACTGGGGGGAATGGTAGACACCCTAGAGGGCAGGGACAGGATTCAGGGAGATCTAGACAAATTGGAGCAGTGGGCCAAGAGCAATCTCATGAGGTTCAACAAGGACAAGTGTAAAATCCTGCACTTGGGACGAAAAAACCCCATGTACTGCTACAGGCTGGGGAGTGATCAGCTAAATAGCAGCACTGGAGTAAAGGACCTGGGAGTCATGGTGGATGGGAAGCTGGATATGAGTCAGCAGTGTGCGCTTGCCGCCAGAAAGGCCAATGGCGTACTGGGCTGCATCAGAAGAAGTGTTGCCAGCAGATCGAGGGATGTGATCATTCCCCTCTATTCTGCACTAGTGAGGCCACATCTGGAATACTGTGTCCAGTTTTGGGCTCCCCACTACAAAAAGAACATGGACAAATTAGAGAGAGTCCAGAGGAGGGCAACAAAAATGATCAAAGGGCTGGAGCACAAGCCCTATGAAGAAAGACTGAAGGAACTAGGCTTATTTAGCCTGCAGAAGAGAAGATTGAGGGGGGATTTGATAGCAACCTTCAATTACTTGAAGGGCTGCTCCAAGGAGGATGGAGCTCGACTGTTCTCGGTAGTAACAGAGGGCAGAATGAGAAGCAATGGTTTCAAGTTACAGCTGGGGCGGTCCAGGCTGGATATTAGGAGAAACTTCCTTACTAGGCGAGTGGTGAAGCATTGGAATAAGCCGCCTAGGGAGGTGGTGGAATCTCCATCTCTGGAGGTGTTCAAGGCCCAGCTGGACAAAACCCTGACTGGGATGATCTAATGGGAGTGGTCCTGCTTTTTTTGGCAGGGGGTTGGACTAGATGACCTATGAGGTCCCTTCCAACCCTATGATTCTATGATTCTAAGTGTAAAATCCTGCATGTGGGATGGAAAAACCCCATGCACTGCTACAGGCTGGGAAACATTCAGTTAAGTAGCAGCAGTGTAGAAAAGGACCTGGGGGTCATGGTGGATGGGAAGCTAGATATGAGTCAGCAGTGTGCTCTTGCTGCCAAAAAGGCCAACGGCATACTGGGCTGCCTCAAAAGAAGTATTACCAGCAGATCAAGGGATGTGATCATTCCCCTCTATTCTGCACTGGTGAGGCCACACCTAGAATACTGTGTTCAGTTTTGGGCTCCCCACTACAAAAAGGACAGGGACATGCTAGAGAGAGTTCAGAGGAGGGCAACCAAAATGATTAAAGGGCTGGAGCACAAGCCCTATGAGGAAAGACTGAAAGCATTAGGCTTATTTAGTCTGCAGAAGAGAAGATTGAGGGGGGATTTGATAGCAACCTTCAACTACTTGAAGGGATGCTTTAAGGAAGATGGAGCTCGACTGTTCTTGGTGGTAACAGAGGACAGAACAAGGAGCAATGGTCTCAAGTTGCAGTTAGGGAGGTCGAGGCTGGATATTACAAAAAACTTTTTTACCAGGCGAGTGGTGAAACATTGGAATGAGCTGCCAAGGGAGGTGGTGGAGTCTCCATCTTTGGAGGTGTTTAAGGCCCGGCTGGACAAAACCATGACTGAGACGGTTTAGTGGGACTGGTCCTGCCTCTGGCAGGGGGTTGGACTTGATGACCTATGAGGTCCCTTCCAACCCTATGATTCTATGATTACTTATTTTACTAAGGCACCATAAGCACAGAGAGGCATCACCTGGGGTGGAGACCTGTGCACTGAAATAAAGAACCCAAGACCCAAAATATATGAAGAGGTGTGGAGAAGTCACTCCAATTAGCAAGCACCTAGAATGAAACTACATGTGGACACAGCAAATAGTATTTGGCCCTTTCTAATTAATGAATGCTAACTCTTAGCAAAATTTCTAAGAGAAAGGCATATGCATTGGAACTCTGTCTGTTTTGTTCCCTTGATTATTTCTTTCTGCAGTGTTTTTCTGAGTCTTATAGAATATTATCATTGTGATCAGATGGCCTCAAGTAGTCACTGTCAGAAAAAAAAAACATTTTAAAAATGTCACAAGGATCATAAAGCCAGTAATTTTACTGTTGAGTTGCCTTTCAACTAAATTATCTAAGCTTCAATATAAAATTCCTCTCAGTGCCTCATCTCTAATCCACAGTATCTGATTCCTTTTTTGGAATACTAAGGGGTTATACTATCTCATTGAATGATTAAAGAAACAACCTCCACGCTAATTCAATTAAGGAGGACACCATCTCTCTCTATAATGTGTATATTTCATCTTGAGAAGCAGAAAATTTGTGAAAAGGTAGATAGGCTACTCTATAACCAGTATAGGTTCAGGTCATGTGCTCAGATCTGTAACCATGATACAGAGACCTGTAGCCACCACACAAACAAAACAGAAGGTGCACTGTGAAGCAGAACACACTTTGAGAATTGTGCTGATCCTCTGCAATGTTTCCTGGAACCTGCTTATAGCAAACAGAGTGAAACTCCATCTACAATACATAAGTGCATTGGACTTAAGAACTGTTACGCAGTGCTAAAGACGATGGACGAGTTGGAACAGGAGACACCATGCACCCTCAAGGCTGGGAGGATCACAGCCACTACAGCTAGGAGGAAACATAGGGTTGTGATGGTTGGGGACTCACTTCTGAGGGGGATGGAGGCCCTCATCTGTCACCCTGACAAGACCCGCATCCAAGACATTATGGAGGGATTGTCGAGAATCATCCACCCCTCTGACTACTACCCCATGCTTTTCATCCATGTGGGAATCAATGATACTGTGAGAGGTGACCTTCGGCAGATCAAAAGTGACTACAGGGCTCTGGGAGTGCAGGTGAGGAGTTTGGAGCACAGGTGGTGTTCTCCTCGATCCTTCTGGTCAAGGGTAGGGGCCTGAGTAGAGATAGACGCATCCTGGAGGTGAACACCTGGCTGCAAAGATGGTGTCGTCAGGAAGGCTTTGGCTTCCTTGACCATGGAATGCTGTTCCAGGAAGGAGGACTGCTAGGCAGAGATGGACTCCATCTGTCGAGGAAGGGGAAGAGCATATTCAGACGTCGACTGGCTGACCTAGTGAGGAGGGCTTTAAACTAGGTTTGAAGGGGGAAGGAGACCAAAGCCCACAGGTAAGTGACAATGTGGGAGACCTGGGGGAAGGGATGGAAGTTGGGGGGAACAGGGACTGTAACACCATGGATAAAAGAGAAGGTAGTTGGAACATGGGTGGGAAATCAAATAGATGTGTTACATGTTCTAATGAAGCTTTAATACCTGAGGCAGGTGCAGGAGGACAATCCCAGGAGAAAATATAAGGAGATAAATGCAACACAAATGAAAATAGACTTGGGAAAGTAGGGCAGTCAGCCTGGCATCTTAGGTGCCTGTACACGAATGCAAGGAGGCTGGGAAACAAGCAGGAAGAATTGGTAGTACTGGCCCAAACAAGGAGCTATGATATAATTGGAATAACAGAGACATGATGGGATAGCTTGCATGACTGGAGCTCTGCCATGAATGGGTATAAGTAGTTCAGGAAGGACAGGCAGGAAAGAAGAGGGGGAGGAGTAGCACTATATGTAAAAGAGCTCTGTGACTGCTCAGAGCTCCATTATGGAAGTGGAACCAAGCCAGTTGAAAATCTGTGGGTTAAGCTTAGAGGAGAGGGCAACAAGGGGGGTGTTGTGGTAGGTGTCTGCTATAGACCTCCAGAGCAGAAGGAGGAGGTGGATGAGGCATTCTATGGACAACTGGCAGAAGTTTCCAGATCACAGGCCCTGGTTCTCATGGGGGACTTCAGTTACCCTGACATCTGCTGGGAGGCCAATACAGCAGTGCACAGGCAATCCAGGAAGTTTTTGGAGAGTGCTGAGGACAACTTCCTGGTACAAATGCTGGAGGAACCAACTAGTGGCCTTGCACCTCTTAACCTGCTGCTCACAAACAGAGAAGAATTGATTGGGGACATAGAAGTTAATGGCGACTGGGGCAGCAGTGACCATGAGATGATAGAGTTCCAGATGCTGATTAATGGAAAAAAGGAAAGAAACAAAACGCAGACCCTGGACTTCAGAAAAGCAGATTTTGGCTCCCTCATGGAACTGATGGGCAGGATCCCTTGGGAGGCTAATCTGAAGGGGAAAGGTGTCCAAGAGAGCTGGCTGCATTTTAAAGAAACCCTGCTAAGGGCACAGGAAGATACCATTCTGATGACCAGAAAGAACATCAAATGTGGAAGGCGCCCAGTGTGGCTTAACAGAGAACTCTGCACTGAGCTAAAGCATAAAAAGGAAGCTTACAGGAAGTGGAAGCTTGGACAGATGACTAAGGAGGCATATAAAGATATTGCCTAGGACTGCAGGGATAAAATCAGAAAAGCCAAAGGACAATTGGGGTTGCGGCTAGCAAGGGATGTGAAGGATAACAGGAAGGGGTTCTTCAAGTATGTCAATAACGAGAAGAGGATCAGGGCTTACTGAATAGTGCAGGTATCCTCGTGGTGGAGGGTGAGGAAAAAGCTGAAGTGCTCAATGCTTTTTTCACTTCAGTTTTCACAGGGAGGGCCAGCTACCAGCCCACTACACTGGGTATGGCAGATTGGAGAGAAGAAGAGAGGCCCTTGCTGACAGAAGGTCAGGTTAGGAACTACCAAAAGAAGCTGGATGTGCACAAGTTCATGGGGCCGGACAACCTGCATCTGAGGGTGCTGAGGGAGTTGGCTGATGAGGTAGCAGTACCACTGGCCATTATCTTTGAAAACTCATGGCGAACGAGGGAGCTGCCTGAGGACTGGAAAAAAGTAAATATAGTGCCTGTCTTCAAGACAGGCAAAAAGGAGGATCCAAGGAATTACAGATCTGTCAGCCTCACCTCAATCCCTGGAGAAATCATGGAGCAGATTCTCAAAGAATCTGTCCAGAAACACTTGGAGGAAAATAGAGTGATCAGGAACAGTCAGCATGGATTCACCAAGGATAAATTGTGCCTGACCAACCTCATCGCCTTCTATGATGAGATGACTGGATTTGTGCATGTGGGAAGAGCTGTTGATGTGATATACCTTGACTTTAGCAAGGCTTTTGATACGGTTTCCCACAGCATTCTCGTCAGCATGTTAAGGAAGTATGGGTTGGATATGTGGACTGTAAGGTAGATAGAGAACTGGCTAGATCAACAGTTTCAGCATGTAGCTATCAATGGCTCCATGTCTAGTTGGCAACCAGTAACAAGTGGCATGCCCCAGGGCTAGGTCCTTCGGCCAGTTCTGTTCAGTATTTTCATTAATGATCTGGATGATGGGATTGATTGTGCACTCAGTTAGTTTGCGGATGACACCAAGCTGGGGGGAACAGTAGACACACTGGAGGGCAGGGAGAAGATTCAGGAAGACCTTGACAAATTGGAGCAGTGGTCCAATAGAAATATCATGAGGTTCAACAAGGACAAGTGCAAAGTCCTGCACTTGGGACGGAAAAACCTCATGCACTGCTACAGGCTGGGGAGCGATCAGCTAAGTAGCAGCACCATCGAAAAGGACCTGGGGGTCATGGTGGATGGGAAGCTGGATATGAGTCAACAGTGTGCGTTCACTGTCAAAAAGGCCAATGGCATACTGGGCTGCATCAGAAGCAGCATTGCCAGTAGATCGAGGGATGTGATCATTCTCCTCTATTCAGCACTGGTGAGACCGCATCTGGAATACTGTGTCCAGTTTTGGGCTCCCCACTACAAAAAGGACTTGGACAAATTAGAAAGAGTCCAACGGAGGGCAACAAAAATGATCAAGGGGCTGGAGCACAAGCCCTATGAAGAAAGACTGAAGGAACTAGGCTTATTTAGCCTGCAGAAGAGAAGACTGAGGGGGGATTTGATAGCAACCTTCAACTACCTGAAGGGATGCTCCAAGGAGGATGGAGCTCGGCTGTTCCCAGTAGTAACAGAGGATAGAACAAGGAGCAATGGTTTTAAGTTGCAGCTGGGGAGGTTGAGGCTGAATATTAGGAAAAACTTTGTTACTAGGAGGGTGGTAAAGCATTGCAATGGGCTACCTAGGGAGATGGTGGAATCTCTATCTTTGGAGATGTTTAAGGCCCAGCTGGATAAAACTCTAGCTGGGATAATTTATTGGGAGTGCTTCTGCTTTTTTTTGGCAGGGGTGTGGACTAGATAACCTCATGAGGTCCCTTCCAACCCTATGGTTCTATGATTCTATGACTTGCTCTTATAGACTGCCTAAGGTTTCTCAACATGGAACTTCAGTGAACTTACATGGTGAACAGGACCTTTTTCCTGGCCATTTGCACAGCAATACATTTTATTAATACTGAAGATTCATTGAACTATAAGTAGATACCACTGTGTTAACTCTCTTGGAATACAACCACCACCTGTATCAGTTAGATATTAACTTACTTTGCACTAGTTCCAAAGGGCTAGCCATATTAGTCTAGTTCAGAAAAACCAAATGAGGAGTCCTGGTCCATTTAATGACCAACAAATGTATTTATCTCACAAGCTTTAGAGGGAGAAAATCCCACTTCCTCTATGTGCTGTTTCCCAGTGTTTGAATCTTAACAACAACTTTGATTTGCTGTTAGTGTGACCTGACCCTATGACTTACACTTCTCTCGTTTATTTTCTTTCCATTCTGTTATGTTCCCCCATTTTCAAAGCATCTGACAAAGTGGGATTTGCTTCCACAAAACCTCATGCAATAAATAAATTTGTTAGTCTTTGCCATAAGACTCCTTGTTTGTTTTGCTTTGCACTAGTTGCTCAGAGCTTCTATTTTGTGGGATCATCAAAGTTTCTTCCACTGTAGTGAATGGAGGAAAATAAACAATGGGACATTGCTATCGCTCTATTTATGTTCCATTGGAACAGAAAGTCTCAACTTCTGCCCATAATTCACTGTACATCCATAATTTGTTTAGGACTGAAATTAGATATAGCCTGCCAAGATGGTCTGTGAAAGGCTAGGTCACCAAGACCTTTTGAAGATGGATATTAATCATCACTGAAGGGTCACTGCATCTCCTAGAGAAAGCAGACCACAATACAAGTACAGATAACAGAAGTAAACGCACTTAGAAAATGGAGGCAACAGGCATGGATCCAAATGAGGCTTGATAAGAGTGCTCTGAACATCAAAGAGAATTGCTGTACAGAAACAATAATGCTGAGAGGTGGCCTGAGGTGATGAGAGAAAGAGGATTGCTTTCAGTGTATCCAAACCGTTCACTTTTATTTTTTTATCTATGTAACTAAGTTAAAAATACCTTATATGTTTTAATTTATGAGAGGTACAATTCTGGATGTTATTTTGTTTTAATTCTTTTTTTTTCTGTCTTTAATATATCTTGCTTTTGTAAAGATGATGGTTGCATTGGTAATTTCTCACAGATAGCTTCAAAGAGAAAAAATCCTGTTATCTCTAAGAAGTTGTTCAGAAAAGTAAAGAGCTTCTGGAACTATATCTCCCACTCATTCTCCATAAAGGAAAATAAAAAAAGTGTCTCCTCCCAATAAGTGTGTTGCCATCAGACTATCACAAGAAGAGAAGCTGAAGGAACAAGTAGAAAATGAGAACTAGAAGTTGTGTCACACATTAATTAAGATTGTTGTGCTCTTTGAGACATGATACATATGATAGTTTCCTGGTTGAAGCTCACATGCATCAAGATAAAATGTTCTTTTGTTAAGGCCCTCATCTGTGGATGAAGATGCTACTGAGCTTACATGGACACATTCCTAGATGGCACTACAATGCAAATGTATTATAACAGGCACCGATACTTCCATAGCTCATTATTTCAATGCATTCATTATAAAATAACAAATGAGCAGATTTACTGATTTAAGATACAACAAATATAAGAGACTTCATGTCCACCTTTCACAACCAGTAACAGAGAAGAATGATGAACTGCCTGCATGATTTTGCATCCTATCCATACCATACATGTACAACTGTTCCATAACTATAACAATGAAGTAATAACATATTATACACGTGAACATGCGCCCACACACACATACAATATTATATAGTAATAGTGTATTTTGTATAGCTATAGCACGGGGTGTCAACCTTTGCAGGTCCTTGTGCCAGTCCCACCAACCAACCCTCAGTGGGTACCAGGGGTGATGCCGGGGGCAGGGCCTGCAGGGGAGGGGAACTGCAGTGCTGAGTGGTGCCGCAGAGCCAGGAGCTCTGCGTGCTGCTCAAAATAGGGGCATGTGCCATCTTTGGCACATGTGCCTGGGCTTACCAACCCCTGGTACAGTTGATATATATTCAGTTAGGGTGTGATTTTCAGTCAAGCCTTAACTATTCCCTCCATTTTGCTCCCCACAAATACTGGGACAATTCTGAACTAATAACCAGTGGTTGATTGTGTTTAAGTAGTTTAGATGTCATTAAGTACTAGATTTTCATTCAGTTACTAAAGTGCAATTCTTTGTGCTAACAACTCCTCCTTCTCACATGTAGACGTCAGAGTTCAGTGATGTCCAGGTTCCATAAGCAGAGGACAGCCTCTGTATCAAGGAGGCTAAGCACTATAAACCACCCTTCAGGTGTCAAATTGGGCACCCTTTCACCACACGACTCACAGCATGGGCGTAAACTAGCCCAAGCTGGTACACAGATGCAGCAACTTGGTGCAAGTCAGAAAGTAGACAGGTGAGCTTGGTTCAGGATCTTCAATCAAGCAGACAATGAAGCCAGAGCAACAATGGACTCCTAAATTTACTTATTATAGTAGATTCTTTTTCCCATCAGTGTTTCACTCTATCAAAATGAAGTTTTCAACTCCCTGGTGGTTGATCATCTGTGCATCTTCTGATCACAGTCGTCTTATCCACAAACTTGTAGGAGCAAAGAGGTGTCAAGTAATCAGCCATGGTGCGTCACCCTGATCTGCAGGAGTGCGATATCTCCCTTGAATATGAGCAGACATTCAAGTATCCACAGCTTGTTTGCTGTCTGAACATGCAGAGTGTTTGCTGGAATATCAGACAGAGGTGAAACAGGTTGGTTTAATCTGTCACAGCTCTCTAGGCAGACTTAATGGCATCTCATCAAAGGCCTGGCAGAGCTGTGTGTGCTAGCACTTATAATGTGAAGTTTGGTGCATATTTCAAACACCACAAAGCTGAATTCAATGAGTGTGGTGACTGCACACTCAGACCGCTGAATGATAATCAGCTGGAGTAGAAGCTATACCCTGTACAGATGTATGAAGAAACAAACGGTCTAGTTCCCAGAAGATTTTTGATGGTTTTCCTATCAAGCTGGAAAGAAATATTTTCCAACTTCCAGGCTGCTCATCAACTGAGGGTACAAAAAGCAAGGCCACATTTTGAAAATGAGCCCCTTTATATATTGTGCTTACTTCTAGTGGTGTTCACTCTGTACAGTGGATCTGCAGCCTTTTTCTAGCCCACTAGTAATCAGATATCAAATGAGAAAGACATTACACTGAATTTTAATGGTGTAAAAAAAGTTTCTGATTTAGATTTTGGAAAACTATGAATCTGCAGTGTCCCAGGATAATATGATGAACAAAATACCACACTTAGAACTCAAATAAGGTATTTCATAAAATTGAAAAGGCACACCATGTCACCTTCCATGCAACAGTTACTGTTAGATCTTTATCTATTGGAATGGGATGGAAGAATGTGTTAGCTAAGGCATAGTCTCATCTCTAGAAATTACTTCCTCATCTAACTCCTTACCGATGAAAAAACAGGCTTGGTAGTAGGAAATTAAATGCCATGGAAAGATGAAGATTGAGAACCAATTGAGAGCACCATTATGAAAAAAGACTGTCAATTCTTTGGGGCAAAGACCATAGCCTTTTAATATGTTTGTATGGTCGTCCACACAACAAGGCCCTGATCCTGACTGAGGCATTTGGGAACTGGTACTGTATACATGCTGCTTAAAAGTGATTCTGCAAAAATGGCATGGACTTGTCACTGAATTTCAAACCAAATTAACTCAGTTTCTTTTGTGTTGTAAAAATTCTCTCTCCTAATTACAAGTACAGCAAAACTTATCTGAAATTCAAGTTGTATTTTCCCTTGGGTTGTACCTCCAGTAATAATGATTCTACAACTGAATGTAATTAACAGTTGTGCTGATGGTGTCGAGAGAACAAACATTTCTTCAAGTAGCTATGGCTCTAAGACTTCAATGGAGCAGATTTCCTATGTAAGAAGAACTCATTTTAGTCAAATTTTTTTTTAGCATACAAGCATTTTAACAGATTTTCACCTATCAGTTAAGATCTGTACTCAAACAGATCAAATATTGGATGATTCTTAACATGTGCTGTAGAACTTAGTAACTCATACTGCAGGTGCATCTGTTTGTACTACTATCTCATGGGAGCAGTCTTCAGTGGAACTAAAAACATCGTGATCTGGAGGGCTATGTGAATCTAATGGCCTAGAGGAGCCGTGACAGCTATTCTGTCCTAGAAACTGGTGTACTGGCCAATGGCAGTGGAGAGTATATTGCCCCCTGCGGAGGTAGCTCTAGGTTGTGGGAAGTGAATTTAATCACTCAAATTTCATGCACCACTCCCACATAAAGCTGAATTACACTGGCTATATAGGCGTTATGTGAATTTCACTATTGGACAGATGAGAATATATAGTAGATAACTCTCTTGAATCAGTGAAATACTTTAAAGTGCTGTACTTACGCTGACATTTCTTCCCCTTTTTTCTTTCTGTCTTCTTCCTCTCTTGATCTTTTAACTGAATTACTCGTTCTTCTTGCTCACACAGTCAACCTGATTTCTTTTTATATGCAACCTTCAGGTTAACAGGGAATGAGGCCAATTAATTAGCATGCTTGATTTTCAATCTTTAGTGTCTTCCAATGAAATATGATAACTGACATTGACATATGAATTGCAGGATATATAAGCCACTTTTCTATTTCAGTGCATCCTTTTATATTAATTACTCTTCTCGTCTAATATTTTATTCATGTATGAAGATTGTTTGCATTAGCACATGCTTGCAATAAAAAGATGGTTAAAGAAGAAAACTTCTCCAAGATGTCTGGTACAAACAAACAGAGCTGATCACTAGAGTAATTTTTGTTCACTGGTGAGAAGGTACTAAAAAAACCTCCCATTTAAAACCTGATGTCTCCAGCCTTGTTCAAAATAAAGACTAACATATGCATGACAAAAATGCATGATTTCATTACAATTCAAAAAAACTGAATTTGATTTTTAATTCATACAGAAAATTCCATATGCTTGTTCAATGCATTCATGTCGTCGGTGACTATACGAAAAAATAAGCTTATATGGGAAAACAACATATTAGATAATAGTAATTTCTTGCCTGTTGGTTTCTTTATGTCTCCTTATACCAGTCCTTATAGCAAGTACAAATTCTTCTGCAATCCAATGAAAACTGGAAAAAAAAAACAAAAAAAACCCTAAAGCTTCTAACATCAGCCCTCCAGAAATGTCCAATTATGTCATTAGGCACTGCTCTATATGGGGATGTTGCAGGACTGATCACTCCGGGGAAAGCTCAAGAGCGACTATGAAGCAGCTAACCCCTGAGAATACATTTTGCACTCCCCTTAGCAGCTAGCCTGATCTAACGATCAGGATGTAAGCAAGAGTAGGGTCATGATTCTGCCTCCTTCTTCCTTGTCTTTTTAGGAGGCAGCTTTACCCCCAAGGAGATAAAATACAAACAGGGAGCAGTTCCCATGTTCAAAAGACTAAGACTCTTAGCTGACTCTGTGGTAGAGAGTGCAAAGTGGGGGGAGGAGTTCCATGCACCCTCCCTCTGTGAACTTGCATAAAAGCCAGCCACATTTTCAACCAAAAGGAGTTGTCTCCATGGCTCTTTCTCAGTCTCCAGCAGGCTGAAGTAGCTATCCTGGGCGGTGAAGCTAGAAAGTTTTTGCCATTTCTGATCTGTATTCCAGTAATGCTTAAAGACCCCAAATCAACATCAAAGCCCTGTTGGGCTAGCCATTGTATAGACATAGAATAAAGACAATCTTTTCCCCAAGGAGTTTACAATCTAAATAGTCTGGATAGATGTCTAATGCACCTTTACTGTCATACGCCAAAGCACAGAAGATTTTAGCTACCCTGCTCCATTTAAAGTCACTGTGAGACAAATAGTTAAAATTTTGCACAGCACTTTGAAAGTTTACAGCTCAAATACAAATGTTTTTTATATGCCAAAAATCACCTTTGGATTTAGGCATGTAACCTAGTGGAGTTTTACCATACTAACATCCTCCTGATACCTATATCACTTCTCAAATATGAACACAGTATAATTGAGTCATTCAGTATGAACCTGATTTCCTTCTGCATAGGTCCAGCAACTTTGCCTTACAAACAGGGCAAGCTGAGGCAGGGAAAATGTTGTAGTCGCTGAAATTTTCTCTGAAACGTTAGTTGTGTTCAGTTGACAATAGAGAAAAGAAAAGGGAAATCTTCTGCCACATTTGATTGAAAGAAGGTTTGCATGTGTAAATACTTAAAATTGCAAGAATGCAGGGGCAGCCTTACATTTGACTGGCACTAAAAGTCAAGTACCCTCAAATTTAGGAAACCCCCAAATAGTTAATTACAGATTTTATATTTCAAGACAATTATAGTATTAAATGCCCCCTCACAGAGAAAGAAACATGAAGGGAATTTTTGCAAAGCACTAACAGTTTCCTGTGCAAATCTAATAGGAAGGAGGAAGAGTAACTCTCTTACTTGACAACTTCTGGTACAATATGTTATTGCTACTCCAGCTAAGGAGGCATTGACACTTCTCTGCAATGCTCTTATCATCTTCCCTCTTTTAATTTCAAAAAATATAATGGGGTCACTGCTCCCTTCAAATTTCTCTTCAAGACTCACCTTTGCACCAGACCTCTAAGAAATCACACAGTTCAGGAAGTGGCGCTAGGTATCACTTCTTTTTGTTTCCTCCCTCTGGAACAGACCCCAGTCCATAACCAAGTCAATCTCTAGTACTTAGTTAATTATTTGAGTAAAGAGGGACTTTCCACCTCCAACACCAACCAGGAATGTATACTTTTTTGTCCCTACTGTGACCAGTTTGCATTTTATTCACATTTCACCTGCACTATGCCCAAACTTGATCGACCCCTGGGGACTACAATCATACTGAAGTCAGACTTGCTAGGCGTTCAGTACTTTTGAAGATGAGGCAAGTGCCTAAGTATAGGTTTAGGAGCCTAATTGAAGGGTGTTTTTTTGGTTTGTTTGTTTGTTTGTTTTTAAATGTTCTTACTTTACATTTTCCACTAGGCAGAACAACTGAAATGCCTAATTTTTTTCAGATGCATAGCACCGCTTAGAATGTTAGTTATATTAATTATCTCAATGAATTAGGAAATACACCTTTTATATGGTCAACTCTCCTTTCCTTACTGTTAGCAATGTTTCAGCACTTTCAGGTGGGTGGAAAGAGAAAACTGTTATTTCAGAAAACATTGTTGTTCCTAGCCATGGAACAACTTGGGTTCCTGCCCAACTTCTGCACTGTAAGACTGCACCTATGGAGTCTGCCCATGCGTGTGTTTTCCTCTAACATGTCACAAGCTTCCTTACAGGTTTTAATATGAAGAATAATAAAAAAGGGTTCTTATAAGTATGCTAATGAAAGACTGAGGGGTAAAATAATGCACTTTTTAGTAGAAATAATGCAAGGATTGTTCTTATTTCAAGGCTCCTGGCATGTCCCATGGGGGGGGAGGGAGAAAATAGAAACAAAAGGTTGGGATGGCCATCACCTGTATTCAACAGCAAAAAATTCAGAGAAAATGGAACTTGAGGCACCCATGGTGCCAAACATTTTCAAATTTCCATGGAGAAAAGACATTAAGAAGGAACTCTTCTGAGCAGAACAACTCATACATTTAAATCAAATAGCCTTCAAATGGTCCTTTTCTTATTTAAGAGAAGTCAGTTATGGAATGTGGGAAGGCAGTGGGAACAGTTAAACAGGAGAGTATTTCCCATAATAGGATGCAACAGATTTTGACAAGATTAGCCTTCCAACCATAAACAGTTCCTCATTAAGACTTTTGTACAATATGAGCTAAATATCAGTAAAGTGCTGACCACCCATTGATGTTGATGGAAGTTATATATGGCCCTATTTAACAAACTCATTACAGACGTTGACTGAAACAATCTTCACAGCAGTGAAAAAGTCAGAGTGAAATTCTTAAGCACATGCCATTCTTTACTTTTTCATATCAAACTGCTGGAGCAGGTGAGGAAAAGAATGTGATAACTCAGAGAAGAATGTCTTGCCACTAGTTGGGTGAGAATCTACTGGATATAGCACTATACAAAGAACCCTTCCTGTCTTTATGACTTTTAAATACACGTAGGCTATGTCCACACACACATCATTATTTCAGAATAAGTTATTTCAAAATGAGTTATTTTGAAATAAAGTCCTTATTTCGAAACAAGTTAATTTGAATGTAGAAAATGTTAATTCGAATTAAGGGAAAAGCTCAAAGTGAAATAGCATGTCCGAACACAGGACTTGCTATTTCGCTTTAGGAGAGGGGCACCATGGGAGGTGTGGCAACATGGCCCCCTCCCTGGCCCGTGCCCCCACCCAATATAGGCTAAAAGAAAGGCACCCTGGGAAGAAGGGCAAAAGTGTTATTTCAAAATAACACATCTGAACGGCATTATTTCGAAATAACCATTTCAAAATACCAACTGTTTCAATTTAAAGGTTTAAGCTATTTTGAAATGACAGCTCTTATTTTGAAATGATGGAGCCCGTCATTTCGAAATAAGAATATCTTGTGCAGACCTAATCTCTTTTATTTCGAAATAGCCAGTGTTATTTCAAAATAAGAGATGTGTGGACATACCCATATAGTATTATCATGAATACACAGCTACAAGTAGTCAAAACTGTATACAGGTTCTAATATTAGGGGCTCATTGACAACAGATAAACTTTCTTCAAATCTACCATTTCTAAGTTGTTTAAAATGCTATGATGTAGCAGTGCTTAAGGTTACATGTTAATCACATGCGCTATGTGCCATAAACATGACATATGATTTTGTGATGCAACAATCATATCAAGCTGGTAGTCAGACAAAAGAACTAAGAATCAGAACTGGTTTTGATTGCTGATTCCATCACTAAATTGCTGAATGATCATAGGCTAATGAATTTACTTCTGTGTGTCAGTTTCTTCATTTGCATAGTTAAAAAGCACCTGCAAATAGTGCTTTTAATTCTTAGAATAAAGTAATACTGTCAGTGCAAGAAAATACTATGATCACCACCAAACATGTTAAGAGTTATTAATTCCTCTTGGCTGGTCATTATGCATGAACATTCAGAATGTCTGGGGCAATAATTGAGGAGAGTTGGGCAGTGCTAAAGATGAACAGACTCTATAGGATGTGGGGTGAAGACACAATTCACCATTTCCCAATACCCAGTGGGGAAATGAATCACTGAATGTCATTCTCTATTAACCTTACAGTTAAATTTGGACAAAAATACACATAAAAATGAAATAAAACAATTAGATAACACTTTAAGTGGTTCATTGTTACTAATTCATTTAGTATTCGCTGTAATTATGCTGCTCATAATGAATTCATTTGATATTAATGTGGATGTTCTGCAGCAATTTCATTGTAATACAGTTTTAATTCATGTGCTATTAAAATAAAGTAATGCCAAAATTTATATTTATTATTCTGAATGCATAATTTCTTATTTTTAGAAATATTGTAATATTAGTTTTGTTTTCCCCCAATTTAGCTGCACATTTCAATCATGAGATCCTTGACACTCAACTTCACCCTTTTTCCGAGTATAAAGCACCTTTACTTCCATAATTCAAGCATATAAGATTTCAGACACGTTGCTCCAATTAAAGTCACTGTGTGATATACAGTTAAAATTTTGCACAACACTTTGGAAGTTTACAGGTCAAATGCAAATGTGTTTTATATGCCAAAAATTACATAGCTTAGAGCCTGATTTTACCACCCTTTCTAATAGTTAGTTATTGTTCATAATTATGTTCATACTACACTACACTACATCAGTAATACTCATTGTGAGCAAGGTGGCTGAATTGGGTTCAGTATATTTAGTATGAGTAATCATTAACCTTAAACCTACAGAACAGAACATTCCTCAGGACAGCAGTTGTGACTCAGCTACTGAAACAAAAAAAGGTTAACTTTGGCCAATACACTGCTAGGTAATTTGGTGTTTTACATACTATCACATCTACAAAGTGTAATTATTAGATTGATGGACTCATTTTCCTTAACTATGTGATCCATAAAATAGAGAGGAAATATAATTTATTTTTCTTATTTCTAATGCTTTACATACTGAATGCTGACAGTTGCTGAAATGCTAATTCTGATATAGGATACTTTCTTGTCTAATTTCTTTGTATCAGCAAGAAAAGATTCAAAAATAAAAAACAGAACCTGTGTACACAGAGCCTAGACACATGTGTAAACAGTGTTGAGCCATGCTACTGAACTTGCTGCTAAGCAGATATTCCACAGCCCTGAATTCCATGGCATGATAAGCATTGTGAGCAGTTCTAGAGCCCTCTCTCTTCCCCTCCGTGCTGCGAAGTGCTTGAGGTCATGTGGGGTCAGATTTTCAGAAGAATTCATCACACTCTGATTGTGATGCTTATGGCCCTATTTTCAAAGATGCTTTCCTGAAACATCTTACCACTTTTATGGGATGCCTAAATAGAAACTAAAATGACAATTACAATGTTAAGGAGAAAGAAACAAAAATTGCTTTATTTTCATTTAACCTGTCCATTATTAAGAAGTCTTTTTCTCTCTTTGATATAATTACAAAAAATAAAATGTAAAGAAAATATTCCTTTCAGTATATTACTCATTTTAGTCCTGTATTCTGTTCAAAGTCTTTTCTTATAATTGATCACAAATAGAAACATTAAATCAAAAATCTCAGAGGAGGAATTGTATCATTCGTGGCATATAGAAAATATTTGTAGCTGATCTGGTCTGCAAAGAACAGTGGGCAAGATCAATGAAGTGAAAACTAAAGAAGCAACCTTTCTGGTCTCAAAGTCTGACTGCTCTTTGTTGGTCCAATAAAAGCTATTGCTTTAATCTACTGAACTTTGTCTTCCAAAGAAAAATTAAAAGTTCAAGGCTTAAGTCCAGCTCTTTAGCTCTGTGTTTCTCAGATGTGGAAACAACTAAAAATATCCTCCTTCCCTCCTCTATCTGACAAAGAATAATGTGATTGGAGCCTTTTAAATTGTAATTATTTATTTTATGCTTATCATTAAATTCACACATTAAAGGAACATACTGTTCAATATGTTCCTCCCATTCAGAAGAAGTTTTATAGTTATGTTGTGTGATAGCAGTTGGGGTAGACCTTTCACTCCTGCTGACTTCAACAAGAGAGTGCTCTGTAGACACCCTGGACCTGGCAAGGTTGAAATTTTATTTGTTTAAATATCCAGTGTAATAAATGCAACAGAATTCTTGAACCCAACCATCACTGGAAACTACTGATGTATTCTACATTCAAGTTGATGCTATAGTTCTTCCTCGAGCACTGCTCAGATACATTCAGAAATGGGCGTCTCCATGTTGGAGCGCCGGACTGGTCAGAACTTTTTGCCGTAGCCTGTCAGAAAAGGGCAGGCAGCCACCGCCTCCCACGCCACCCCATGGCTATATATGTGGCTGCCGCCCGACCCCTCCCCAGTTTCATTTCTTCCACTTTTGCATCGGTTGTTGAACTGCCCACTCCTTGCGTTTCGCAAGCAGCCTATCCATCGTTCACTTTATGAGCTCTTCGCCTGGCTGGGAGCACCTATTTGTTGACATAGTTCCACCAAAGAAGGTCTCCCCTCTCAGGCTGGAACACTACACTCCCTCATCAGTCGCCATGCCGGGATTTAAACCCTGTGCTGATTGTGGCAAAGCCTTCCCACAGGATGATCCCGACGAGAAGTGCCTCCGGTGCCTGGGCAAGAGCCACATGGTCACTGCTTGCTCCATCTGTCTGTCCTTGAAGCCAAGGACAATCAAGGACAGGGAGCAAAGGCGCCATGCCCTAGCCTCCGAACTGGCTCGGCACTCCTCCCCTGAGGCTTTGGGGCCTCCTGTGGTACCGCGTGCCAGTTTGGCACCAGAACCCGCCCAGCACCACGCCGACAGGGGCCGCAGGACAAGCTTGGTATCGACCTCAGTACTGCTGCATTGTCACAGCCCTGCATCACTGAGACAGGGCTGACCCCGGTACCGTGGCACCGACTTAGCCACACCTTTGACATGGGGCTTCTCCCGGGACCGCTTGGGATTGGTACCGGTCCCGACAACTCCAGAGGCAGTGGAAGCTGTCAGGGCCCTCCTCATGCTGCCTACACCTCCTTCCACAGCACCAGTTAGAAGAGGGAAACTGGCCTTTATGTCTAAGGCTTGGGCACAGCACGAATGGCACTATTCCCCTTCCCCACCACCGGCCTTGGGCTCTGAGGTGGAGTCCGCCGCCACTTTGGGCCCCAGTACCATGGAGCCATCCCCTCAGCAGCATATTACCCTGTGGTCCTCTGCACCATGCTGTGGGTCCCCAGATGATTCCCCTTGCTCCAGCCCTGGGGAAGGAGCCTCAAAGGGCTCTAAGCAGCCTCAGCATCAGGTTTCAGTCCCATCACCATTTCGGTACCGCCCTCATGAATGGTCCCCACAGGAGGCCTCTGCGACCGTGCTGGCACTACCGCCGGCACCGGGGAGAGCCCTAACTTCAGTACCGTCATCTTACACGGGTGACTTGTCAGTGCATTTTGATCTCCTGCGCCATGTGTCAGCTCACATGGGTATCGAGGCTCAATCCTCTGAGGCACCCTCTGACGTTCTATTCGGCCCCGTATTTTCCTCGGTGAAACTGGTCATAGTTCCCCTCCATCCCAGCGTCTGGGGCTTGGCCTCCTCCCAATGGCAAAACCGGGCTTCCGTCTCCCCAGTCCCAGATATAGTGGGACTGAAGTACAGAGTCCAGGGGTCAGAGTTTCCCTCACTCACCCACTACCCAGTCCCACCTTGTGCTGTGGTGGAAGTGGCTGTAGGGCCAGGACAGACCTCCTGTGATCTCCTCCCTACATCAAGGGACACAAGGGAATTAGCGCTGTTGAGTAGGAAGGTATACTCCTCCTCGGCCTTCCATTTGCAGGTCGTGAATAACCAGGCCCTAACCAGCAGGTACATGTTGGATGTATGGGAGGCATTAAACAGATTTAGACACCTACTCCCATCAGAGGCCAAAGAAGAGTATGATGCCTTCTTGGAGGAAGGTAAAATAGCCTCCCAGGACCTCCTCCTGTCAGCATGGGACGTGATGGATACGGTGGCCCACACCATGGTCTCAGCAGTAACCCTGCACCATGCGGCCCGGCTACTGGAGGCCAGAGTACCCCTGGTCTCTCAAGAGGTAGCCCTTGATCTCCCCTTCGGGGGTGATGCCCTCTTTCCCCCAGAAACCTCGGCCATTTTGGGTACTGCTCGTGACCCCTGGAAGGAGCTGAAATACCTTGGACTTCTCCGGACGGGACCTCTCCCATGCCCCCCCGCCCAATAGGGCCCATGTCAAACTGGCCTCTCTTTCCCCCCTTGATAGTTAGTGGTGAGGACTCAATCCTCACCACAACTTCAGTTCGAAACTCACCCTGGGGACCCTCCCAGCAAGGCCCTTCCCCACCCAGCTCCGGGGAGGGATTCTGCCCGGTTGTTCAGCGGTATTGATTCTAATAACAGCTTCGCTGCCAATCATCCAAACTCTGCCAGGGAGTACCCACTGCCTCAGGACAACATCTGAAGAAACAGAGGCTTAAGTGAAGGGCAGCTGTCCGATTTTCCCACTGCCCAATAGCTAGGCAATTAGCAGCCTCCGGCTTTACTGGCTCCCCAAAAGGTCCAACCTGTGAGTGATTCCAGCACAGACCTCTCCGGGGAACAACTCAGAGGTTAACTAGCCTCTCCTTCCCCAGGTAGGGTTAAGGTTTCACCTTATCTATACCCCTTCTGTTGACCCTGTTGCACCTCATTATCCAAGCCTCCTTGATCACCATGGCAGTCTCAACAGAGACCTGCAGCCCAATTCCTGTGGGCATCCTTTAGAAAACAGTTTTACTCCCAGGGCACCATCATGCTCCACACACAATGCCCTCCCTTGGGTGGCAACTCCTCACCCTTGGGACACTCAAAGTTTCATGGTATACACTCCAATTATCAGAGTGTATTGCCCTGTCGATCCCCGTTCCAAGCTAAACGGGCCTTCTGCTTACTGTGACCATCCCCACACCAGGGAACGTCACTCCCATGTGTTTTCCCTTGGAGGAAGCCCCTCCATCCTACTCTCCGACCGGATGGTTGAAGAATCCCTTGTTGACCCTCGCTTTCCTCTCATAGAGGGCATCTGAAAGGTGGAGGATAGAAGGAGCCTCCCCTGCTTTCCCATACGCTGCCCTGACCAATCTGATTGTCAAACGCAATTAGCTGTGTCTCAACATAGCTTGCACCTGATCAACCTCATCAGGGTTTTAAGATATATGCCTCCAGCTCAGGATACTGCAACCCCTTTTGACCCCATAGAGCACGCATATCACTTCCGCCTCTCAAGTACTGGACTTGCAGGCCAGAGACTGGCCAACGATGCACTCGCAGTCTCTACACCAGTGGTAAAACCCTAACGCTTGCTACTACCAGCTGATTCACAGTTTGGCGAACAACTTGGTGAGGGGTCTCACTAACTGGACCCCAGCTCCAACTTTTGCCTTCCTTCCTTGCATAAAGATGGGCTGCCCTACTGATCAATGGATTTTTTCTTTTTCCCCAGGCCTGTCAATCATGGCCACCTGGAATGCTCTTTAAGCCCGAACATATGTACAGGGACCTCCTTTCCCTTGACGAAGTGGACTGGTGTCACTTCCTCCTCTCTCTCCCTACCACTAATGTGCCCATTCCTCCCACCCAAATCAGGGGGCTCTCAGGTCACAACCTTTGGAGGATATGACATAATAATACCGATGGTTTTTTTTCCACCGGTATGGTCCGCAGACCACTCTCTCAGGCTGGCTATGAGTCTGACCTCAGTCATCGCCCCCCTCCAGAGTTTACCCAGTGGGACCCCTTTCGTAGCCTCTTCCTTATGATGGTCATAGGGCCAGGGTCACCCCAGCCTAGCTCCAGGACAACCCCGCTCAGCTATCCCGCGGGTGCAACTCCCTCTCTCTCATCACGCTCCGAGGGTTTTTTAGCCACCACAGTCACAACTGGGCATTATATTCAGGGCTAATCAACCACTTGAGGTCTTTCTCATTTGATAGACCTCTTATTACACCAGCCAACATCCTGACCACTGACTGGGAATTCAGCATCTAGCCGTCCCCGATGGAACCACTCTCAGGATAAGTTCTAATAACAATAGCACACTCATAGAAGGCGCTTCAGATAAACCAGAAGTGTATTAAAAGAGGCTGTGGGTTGTGCACCTTCAGGGTGGCAAACCTTCTCTGCTCCCTCAGTAGACGCTGTTCCTTCCCCCCCTGCATCCCAGTTTGCCCTAGGGGCCCTTCCTACAGGGTGCCCAATCCTGACACACTCCTCTGTGCATCACCAGCCTCAACATGGGGGCCACACTGGTTGGACTCTCCCTGGTGCAACAAGGTCATGTAAGCCAATCTGAGCCTAGTCTTGTAGGTCACGGGACTCAATACTCAGGACTAGTGTATTTATGTGCCCTCCCCTGGCCATTGCTTATCGCAATCTGCTCCTCGCCACCTATACTCCGTTGGCCAATTGCCAGCCAAAAAAAAGAGAGAGAGAAAAGACAGGTGAAATGCCAATAATACCACTTCCTCATGTCGACACAACATTATCGATACTGCCAGTTCTATTCAATGGTGACCTCCACAGTGCCATCTGTAGACTCACATAGGCCTGGGACATACTCAGACTCACAGGAAGTTCTTCTCCTGGCCTGCTTTATGTAGGGCCATTCAGTGACCAGACACCTGCCTTTCCCCTTGGCGATCTGGTGCTTCATTTGCAGTGCTCTCTGAGGTCGTCAGCTGCTGCCTCTGGCTGCTCGTACTTCCTCGTTCAATCTATGATGATGTAACTCTCCTAGATCCTACCCGCTGGTAGCCCACCTCTTCTACAGGATGCCAAATGCCCCAGATTTCTGTACCTATCAGGCTCATGGCACACAAGTGTCTCATGACACTGAACCAAGGGAAACATGATCTACCTTTCCTCCAACGGGGTATGGCAGTGTCGGTATCCACTAATGCCAGCCCGACGATCCTACTGCCTCCTGAATTCCCTTGTAGGAGGTACATTAACAAGTATTGCTGCCAGAACACTAATCTGGTTTTCTCGCGCCTCTGCCAATATGCTTTTAGGCAGAGTGGTTAGAGTCGCATTCCTCGACTTTAACCATGATGCACTGGTATCTCATTATGCATCAGATGACCTCAGGTTCTCCTGCTTAAGCACCACAATAGGCACTCGGAGAAACTGGACCTACTTTCTCAACTGGGTTAAGTCCTGCAATCCCTGCTTATCCTTGCCGGGGTGATGGTCCTTGGGTTCATCTCATAGACCTCTCCAGGACCTTGCTCGTTGGACAAATACCCATGTCAGAGTTATGCTGTTCTGAAGGTAGAAGAGCCAACTCCACCCGCCATCCATCAGCATGGCTAGTAGTCGCTTATTTCTGAATGTATCCAAGCAGCACTCGAAGAAAAGCAGTGGGTTACTTACCAGTAACCATCCTTCTTCGAGATGGGCTGCTCGAATTCATTCAGAACCCTCCCCCCCACCCCCGCATTTCGAGTTGGCAACTCTTAGGAACTGGGGAGAGGTCGGGCGGCGGCCACATATATAGCCAAGGGGTGGCATGGGGGGGCCGTGGCCACCTGCCCTCTTCTGACAGGCCAGAGCAAAAAGTTTCGACCAATCCGGCACTCCGGCATGGAGACACCTATTTCTGAATGAATCCAAGCAGCCCATCTTGAAGGAGGACGGTTATTGGTAAATAACCCACAGTAATAGTGCTCCTGCAGTGATTTGGGCTAGTAGTGAAGAAGAGCAGGTTTAAAAAGAGAAAGAACTATACTGATTGAATACAATGCCTCAGAGTAGTGGTTCCCAACCGGTGTGCCACATGAGAATTTCTGGAGCCAGAGCCGCATCCACAGCCGTGGGTTGCTGCCCTGACTGCCGGGGTTCACCAGAGTTGGAGTCACGGTGGCAGCTCCATGTGGCCCTGGCCGGGGGCATTCCCAGGACCGGGAGCCGTGGCAGAGGCTCCAGGTGATCCTGGCAGGGGGGCGGGGTTTGCCGGAGCTGCGGTGGCAGCCCTGCCTGGCCCCGGGTGGGGTTCCCTGGAGTGGGGGGGGGGTCCCTGGAGTCAGAGCCGTGGCAGAGGCCCCATGTGGTCCCAGCGAGGGAGGTAGGATGGATCACTGGAGCTGCGATGGCAGCCCAGCCAGGGAGTTCCCTGGAGCCAGATCTGTTGCTGTGGGTGACGGCCCCATGCAGCCCCAGCCAGGGATTCTCCCTGCAGTTAGAGTCCTAGCCACAGGCTGCAGCACCATGTGACCCTGGCTGGTGGGTTACACAGAGCCACAGGTGGCAGCCCCATATGGCCCCGGCAGGTGGTGGCGGGGGGGCCTAAGCTGGACCCATAGGCAGCAGCCCCAGCTGGGGGTTCCCTGAGCTGGAGCCCCGGGCAGCAGCCCCAAAACAGGGTGCCATGGCTCATGGATATTCATGTTAATATGAACAGTCATGAGTTTGTCATGGCCACGTGCCGTGGCATAATTGAAGGCCTTAAGGTGTGCCGCAGTAGAGAAAAGGTTGGGAACCACATCTCAGAGAGAAGCAAACTGAAAAAGCAAGGAAATGCACAGTTAGTACCCAAGGCAATCATGTGCTCACCATCACCTATCAGGTACTGAGCGTACTCCTCTTCACTTTAATGGGAGTAGAGAAAGCCCAGGATTAAGATATTAGAGAAACCTACTCTACATTTTTATATGCCCAAACATAACAAGGCACAAAAGAAAATGGCTCTTTTTGCTAGGAGGACTGACCTTCACATATTGATATTACAACTGCAAATTTCCATACTTCAGTTTGTATTAGGGTTTAACATGGTGCCTATTTATCATTTTACTTTGTCAGTTTGTGTTTCAATGAATTAATGTACTTTGTGTTTTACTTTTGGAGACCTAGATTTAAGTAAGACATGGATTAGATGGCTTTAATCTAATATAGGGGTCAGAAACTTACACTTCCCCATGCTGGCCCTTCCTCCTCAACCCTCAGCTGGTAAGGGCAGACCTCTCTGCTGAAAAAATGTGGCAGCCACCTGAAAGGTGGCAGTGGCCATGGCTGGAATGTGGGCTATGGGTTGCTTCCCATGCATGTTGTGGAAAGAAGCAGCTTTTCTCAGGGGTCCCCAGGCCTGCCACAAAAGAAGCTGCCTGAAATGGCTTAAAGTGGCAGGAATGGCAATTTGTGGTACTGCAGAATGTGCCACATGCGATTCTGAATGGGTTCACATCCCACTGTTGGCACATGCTGGGGGTTGCCTGCCCCTGACCTAGTAACTAGCAGACATTCATCTGATGAAAGAGTATGATGCACCAAGCCAACTGTAGCTCAAAGAGGAAGAATTGAGAGTCATTCACAGAAATAACATCCCTGAAATTGCTAGGTGAGTTACAAGCACGAGTCCCATGGAATTTGTGTTCTAAGTCACTTGGTTGCTTTTGAAAATCACATCCTCTGGAATGCTCTCGGTCAATACTAACATACAGAATGGTGGATAGATCTAGAGCTATTGCGTATTTTGTGGGATTTTCTCCCACAAAAGTACAACAAGACTCCTTGCTTTTTTTGTGCAAATACAAGATGAAGTACTCCCCTGCCCCAAATCTCTTCCCCTTTCCTATTCAGTAAAACTATACTTGGGTCATCATCCTCTCAAGCTAGCACTGTAACTGTTATTACTTCCAGTTCTTCATGGTGAGATAGATGTGTCCATATTTTGATAATTTCCAAAGGGGGTAGCCGTGTCAGTCTAGTCCAGCAAAAGAAAAAAAGGAGTCATGTGGCACTTAAAGACTAACAGATTTATTTTTTGCACGAGCTTTTGTGGGAGAAAATCCCACTTCATCAGATGCTTCGCAGATGATAATCTAACATGTAAAAGAGCTGCGACTAAGTTAATATAAGAGATAAAACATTTGCTAGGCATACCAAGTCATCCTCCAAAAACTGACCAGATCTCTTTTTTGATCCCTGTTAATCTGAATGTCAAAATTCACAGAAATCCAAGTGCATTAGTCAAACCACAATATACAGCGCAAAACCAGCCTATTTTTGTCTTTACGCACATTGTATTTTCTGTACATGGGGAGTTATTAGGTTAATAAAACCCTTGCTGCATCATCCATTCTATGGACATTTATTTTGGTACTTCAGGTGATATTTAGTCATGAGCAAAAAACAACAACAACAACAACAACAACAACAAAAAACCCCTTGAGTATCAATTGTCACAAAGAATAAAGTCTTTTTCTCTCATTATTCATGACAATGAAAGGAAAGTCACTACATAAACTTTCCATATTATCAGGGTCTTTAGGTCATTTGCACTCAAAGCTTAATTTAAGATACAAAATGGAGGCACACAACACATTTATCAAACATTCATGGTCTACTATGTACCATTAAAGACAGAGGAACCACTGTTGATTGTGTCATAGCAAGCATTGTATAGTGAAGATCCGAGATCTTGATCAGTCCTGTGAATCCACAGATCTCCAGGGCTATGCCAGTATGTGCATTCCTTCAGATGACTAGAGGGCATTTGATCGTACAACGTGCCGAGGTGTTTCTGTCCAAGCTGGCAACATGGCCAAAAAGTACATGCAACACTGGCAGACTCTTGCAGGATCAAATTTAGGACTTCTGAAACTTAATGTACGAGTATCTACTGACTGAGCTAAAACCTCTGCTGAACTTAGCTGAGGCTGAATCAGACTCAATAGTCAAGATTTGGTACTGACAGAACACATGGGATGTGTCTAGGCACTCTGGGTCCAGGTTTCTGACCTGTATAGAAATACAGGTATTACAGAGATTTGCTAGATCCTGAACTTTGTCTCAGTGCAAATTGGTTTTTGTGGCCTAGAAACATAGACTTCATGCAGGAGGTGGCAAGACCAACTGGTCAAAAAATATTTGGTTTCTTATAACCACTTGTACTCAGCTTGCAGACCATGTATTTGAACTCATCAATGATCTCCATGGCAATCAAGCATACTGCACAGGGGACTGTCTTGGCCCATATCCAAGGTTCTAGATCTTGAGATTTTGTCATGAAAACATGATGCATGAAGAATCCTGAAGATCTTGAAGAGTGGCTAGAATTCTGTGACTTCACCATACAGCATTATCCATGTAGTCTTAGCAGATGAACGCTTGATGCGCAAACTTGTTCTCCGTGTACGGAGCAGAAAGTCCCAATAACCAGCTGACAGAATTAAAGAATAGTGCTGGGGCAAGACTGCCTCTCTCATACATAACTGAGGTTATGAAGAAACCTGGGAAAAGCCATGACCAAGTGCACTCTCTAGTACTGCTGTGAAGATTGGTCACCAGATTTAGCAGATCTGGAATGCTAGCTCCTTTAGGTGTAATCCAAAGGGTTGACCTGTCAATTGACTAGGAAGCTGCTCTGATGTAGCCACCTCATTCACAGACTGTTGAAAATCATGTGTGAAGCAGAAAGTTAAACTGTCAGTGTTGTTCAGCCAAAAGCGGTAGGGTAAGGACAGTGTCCATTGTTGACCACCCAACAGGAAAACCTGATTGCTATGGAAAACAATCTGCTAAGGAACAGCTGCTTTCTAACAAACAGAATGGCAGCAACTGAGAATGTTTGGTACTGTAATGAAAATATATAGCACTAAAATAATCTTTCTTGTGTTTACATATTGTAAAAACTTTCTAATTTCACCAAACTCAGTAAACTTGTAACAGTTCACAAAATTATTACAGAAGTAACTTCCTGAAAAACAAGAAGGGAAGAATGGGAATTAAGTACCATCGACCGCTCCATGAGTTAAGAGGAAATACAGAGAAGTCAAATGTGTTGGAAGGGAAGGGGAGTAGACTATCAAAAGCAAAAAAAGAAGCTGCAACTGTCATACAAACATTTAGATAGGAAAAATACTGCATTATATCTTAAACAGATACTGTATATAGATGGACTTAGATTTGCTGCATGGGTCCAGTTAATTTCCAAATGGAACTATATTACTTCCAATCAGTATATTCTCAAGATGCAGTCAGTGCATAGATTAAGATAGAAGAAACATGATCTATAAAGCAAATCTTGGTAATAACTCTGATGATAGCATTCAGGACTATCTGCAGATGATTTAGCTAACTATCTAGAATGCCCAGAAATAAAGGATTAGAGTAGCCAATCTTGTGAAAAAAAAGAAGGTACAGACAAGTGAGAATAAGTCAGCTATAGGCAGAATAGTTTTTAATCTTGTGATACTCTATAATCATTCTATAAATTAATTTCCAACTATACATTTAATATGAAGACTGAGAAACAATTTGTTTTTCTGTACATTTCAAACTGCAAAAGGATGAATAAGATTTTTGCAGCTCACTGATATGGTTAGTAAGAATACAGGAAACTAGTTATAGACCAACAACATCTATGCTCCAGAAATAAACTGCAGCAGAATTTCTAAAATGATACATATTGCATGCACCTTTGCCCATCATTTTTCTTAACTAAAGACGATTGGAATAGGGTAAAAACCATGTAAGGTCATCAACAGTATCACAGTTTCCTTCAGAAATGGAATTCTTTTATTAAACACGTTTAACTCTCTGGAGATTTGGCATCAGCTTTTATCTTCCAACCCAATATTGCAATATCATTATCCTGCATGAAATATGCAAGTACTAAAAAACTGAAAACTTCTTTCTAACAAGTGTAAATGCAAACTGCTAAACTTTGATTACACAAGTACTCTCCATCATTTCATTTTATTGCAGGAATAGCGAGCAGGTTCAGTCTGCTTTGACAGCGAAACTCCCACCTGGGGATAACAACACAAGATAAAAATGCAATTTGGGTAGATGTGGATGCCACCTCCTTGAGTTGCTGCTCCCAGTTTGTAATAAAGGCACCACACTGTAGTAAAACTGCTCAAACTAAAATAAATAAATAAATAATTTTTTAAGTTTATAAGATGACAATTTGAAGGTTACCTAAGACTTCTCAAATCTAAACACAATCTTATTATTTCAGCAGTTCAGCAAATACTATGCAAATAACAAAAATTAATATTGAACATATACATTTCTGCAGCACTTAAATGGTACATAGATCACAAATCCTATGCATTAAAAACATACTACTGCTTTGGCATTAATATAACCAACACTAGCCTGAGCTAAACAAGGAGCAAGTGCCAAGTGTTCTTAGTAGGCTGATATCCTCCTTCTTGTGGATGTCTTCTTGCTGCAAGTAGGCCTTTGAGTATCAGTTCCCAGGGCAGAGATATCCACCTCTGCTTCGGCTGTCTCCCTGGTAGTCTAACTAAACTAACTAACTAAACTAACTAAAGCATATTGAGACTTTTCCTTATACTTGGGAATTAAATTGATTTCCACCCTCAGAGATGCCCTACTGAGCATGCCTTAAGGGTTCATGAACTTTTTCCATTGTCTTACTCATCCAAGATTCTGGCAGGAAAAAAAATTATTACTGTTTAAAAGGAACAGAGATAGTAAAATGGGTTACGTAAGGACTTATGAATTCAAGATAAAAGTATCTGAATCATCCCCATTTTGCCTTCTGAACTTATTTTATCCACTCTTCACTCCACACGCATAAGGATTTATTTTTTTTTTTTAAGAGTCAAGTAAACATGATGGTAGTCATGTTTAAGGGTTAATTAGAGTTTCAAGTTTGTTTTATAGTATCTGCTCGGATGGCTGTAAAGTAGCATAAGCCTCTGAAAGGCCAACAGGTGGCACTGAGTATTGCTAGGATTTAGAATAGAATCAATTCTACAAATAATAGCTGTCGGAATTCTGCACTGATTTTGGAACAGCACTGCATCTTAGGTGAAACTACAGATTAAATATGCAATGTTCCACTTCTATATCTGACCATTAATTTGAGGGGAAAAATCACTTCCAACCTCTTACAAAACCATTTTCATGCATGTATTAAAAATCCCAATTCTACCAAAGGATAATGGATATTAGATAACAGCATACAAATATAATGGTGCTACTATAATCAGTTAAAGGTTAACTAGAATTGCTGTAACCATAATATTCAACTGTAGTTCACCTAGTAAAAATACAGGAATAAAGGAAGAAAGCAGAAAAAGCTACAAAGGTATGGCAAGTGTCATGCCAATATGACCAGTGTCAACAGCCAAAGTGACTAAAACTGAGGAAAAAATTTGTTCAAGAATTAGAATCACTGTGATCCAAATGAGAAAGTCTAAACATAGTAATAAAGCATATGACCCCTTCAACCTGTAGGCATGAACTAGAGAAAAACAGAGAGATGAAAAATTCATAGAGTAAGCTAAGTAATGTCATCAGAGGCCCTATTTAATCTGAAATTGAAGTCTCCGAAGACTTGTACTCTATATCCTGGGAGACCTCAGGATCAGCTCAGATGGCACCTTTGCATACTAAACAGAAGAATCTCTAGTAGCCAATTCTAAATAATAAAGAAAAGAAGGTGAGTTTGTGACAATGAAACTGTACATAAGTGGTGAGGAGGGTAAATAGTATTTATGGGATCCTAGTAACCCCATTAGCATTTTAGCTATTTTGTATAGTGATTGGTTACATATAATATCATGTACCTTTAGGGGACATAATGAAAAGAAAATTCAGTAGATTATTAGTTGCAGTTATCACCTTTTTCCATAACTTTTTTTACATAATGAACTCTTCACTGGTGTCCATAAATTAAATGGTTGGAACATCAGTAAAAGTATATAAGGAGACTGTCAATGCTTTTTCCAACTGATCCATCTGAATCAGCAGTCTGCAGTATTTTATCTTTATTTATGCACATTGTGACTACACCTCCATAGAGATAATGCTCCTGAAACATAAAGTATGTTCATAAGAGATCCATGAGCCATTTCAGATTATAAAAAAATTTACTGTTTTATAGAATTCAAGTCAGCCCCATTAACTTTGCATTGCATAAAACCACTAGATTAGGATTTTTAATTGAGCAAGTTTGCACTTTTTTTTCCTTTTTAACCACACTAGACTTCTATCTTATCACTTTTGAGATCTATATTCAAAATTTAGAAGACAATATTTGTTTCAATATCCAAATTCAAATCTCTGAAAGAGTTTTCAGGAAGAGAGTCATATACAAAAAAAAATGTGTGTAGAGAAGTCACTATAAAGCTTCAGAGTAAAGCAGCATGCGATCATGACAACATTTTCTCTCTCGCAAAGAGAGACTTTTTTGCACTTCCCCTTCCTTGAAACTTGAATAAAGTTAGGATATAGTTTTAGATTCAGCTGATAGAAAGATACCTTATGCTTTATAATCAACTCAGCTAATAGATGAGTGCAAGAACAGAATGGATGAGGCAAAAGGAACAAAAATTGCATGATCTACCTACCTTTCCTAACACCCTACCTGTCCAGAAACAAGTATGATGGGGGGGGGAAGGGGGAGAAGAAACTAATATCACAACATGAAGCTTTCAGTTATTTTTGCCAGATAGGAAGATAGTTTGGTGGTGAGAAGAACAGAGTTTCATACGAATTACAGGAAATGGGATGGACCTTCACCATATTGAAAAAGTGAACCTACATCTCAAATAACATGAAAATTTCAAAGACTGGTGTCATAAACTAAATTAACATCTTCTAGCAGAGTTTTCTGGCCCTCCCACAAAACATAAAGAAGAAAATAAACAGAAAACCCCAAACCACACATAATGATAACAAATATATTATTCAGATGTCCTAAACATTGTGGTATGCACCACATACACTGCTGCCCTGTGCAAATCCATGGTACAGTGAAAGCAGACTGCTTCCACTCATCACTGTGGTACGTAGCTACACATGGCAGTTAAAAGTTCCAAATAGGTAGGCATCAGGGAAAGACTATGATTGCATGGAACTGTGAGAGCCTTTCACCTTTTCCGTGCCATAGCCTTTCACTGTAGCAGAGATAAACAGTTGGGAAAGTCTTCAGCAGTGTGGTGGCAGTGGAACAACTGCTAAAAATAGCAACGTAGATGTGAGAGGCAATGTTTCAGTGTGCAGAGAGCTGTGTGGGGCATATACCGTAGGGTTCAGGTGTATGAGTTACTCTATTCTGCTCACTTTGGCTTTGCCTTGTCAGTTAGATGGATAATTAAGTTCATGGTAGCTGGGCATCATATTTCTCTTCTCTATATACCATCATTAATATAAACATACCTTGAATGACTATTCCACTACTGAACAGATCAGAGTTGACGTCAGTGGGAAAGGATCATGCACTAATCATAACTGAGGCCAAACATATATTTAGCCTTTAAAATGTTCTTATAAATAGCGATTCCTTAAGCTTCATTAATTTTATTGCTGTGCACTGAATTCTTTCCAGAGTCACTACTGATGATGTATCCAGAACTGAATGAAGTATTTATAATAAACACAACTATTAATTTCCAGTGTGATCACCCTCAAGGTGTACAACAAATGACTGTTGCCTTTGATAAGCTACGTCCAAATTCTTTTGATATCTGTCCTTGCCATACCACATCAAGAATATAACTCTTTGGTATCTTCTCTTAACCACAACTGTCTTGAAGTTTTATCCCTCCCAACAAATATTTGTGTTTCAAATTACTGTTCTAGAGATGTGTGACCTTGGAATTTTCAAATTCACATCTCATTTTGTTATATTTTGTTCATGTTTCCCTTCTAGTTATATTTTTCACTCCTATTATTTTTCCCCATCCTTACTGGTATTCAACACCTCCCAGCGGAGAATGATCTTTGAATTTCAGTAAAGCGAAGTTTATTAAATTTTGTAAATAATTAATAATTAAATTAAAAACAGAACTAACAGCAAGAATTCCACACAAGACGACATGGTCTGTACCCTGAAAAGCTTATATTCAAATTAGAAGGGTAATAAATGATCCTTCTCTCAGTTTTCTTTGAATGGGTATGTTAATGTCCCAGTGAAGAGTAGGATTTTATGGAACACTATTAAAGTCTTATTAAAATGTAAGTAAGAGTGCAATCATCTACTGTATGTGAAAATGATATAGACTATGGGTCTCTTCTTAAATAACCCTACTCCCAAACCTTGAAGCTCACTCTTTTCTTTTAATACTTGTGTTGACTTTGTTTTACTAAGAATTGAAGTTAGTATTACTGGACCTACTATAAAATAGGAAAATTTATGTTCTTTGAAGGTTTCAGGCTCTGACTTTTCAGAAATATCTGCTAATAGCAACTGAAGTCTGTTATCTAAGTCCTTTAATTTTTAAAGTGTTCCTGGACTAGAGGAGGGGTGCGTGTGTGTGTGGGTGTGTGTGTGAGTGAGAGAGAAAGAAATCAGAAATAAAAGAGTCAGTTAATTAATATAATTGAAATATTATTTAATTCATGTTCTATCCCTGGAAAAGAACTTGCAGTATCCCCTATAAGCACAAAATTAGTTTTATAGCATCACTGCCTTTTCCTCTCATCTTTTAGTTTCAACAATAAAAATAATATACCAGCTGCATGTTTTCAATAATGTTAGGAATTTGTAATGTTAAGTATGACAGCTGATAGTGCTATAGAGGAGTGGAACAAGATGGAAAACCACATCATTAACTGAGCAAATTTGTTCCACATCTGTAGTAAATTGTTATTAACAAAAATGCAGCAAAGATAAATAGATTTATTGTCATTAAACAGTTCTTTTACCACTGTCATATTTAAGGTTGTGTGAATTCATATTGTATTATAATCCTTTTTTGGATGTGGATAAATTTGGTGACAAGAGTTTGCCTTTGAATGGAATTACAAATGTTTTAACTGAATTCAGAGAAAAACACTTCTAACGTGATCTGATGTTATAAAAGAACATTCTGCAGGAATTGATAAGCAAATATTTCTAAATTTCCTTTTAAAAGGCAAACGGATAAACTTTGAAAATTGGCTATTGTAAAAGAACAGCAACTGTTGACCAAATTCAGAAGAGCTCCAAGTGTCAAAGCTCTATTCTAATTTACACAAGCAGAGCATTTGGCAGTACATATTTCTTTCTTCACAGTGTTGTATTTATTGTATACTATTTATTAAATATATTTTGATAAATTAATATTCAGATAAGCCATGCAAATGAAATACCATGTCAATTATTTTAATTTAACATCATCCCAATGGCCATTACAGAACAATGCATCTTGATAAAGACTGCAAAGGAGCTACTAGAATAAAGACTGCAAAGAAATTACTGGAATGCATTGCTGATGGTTGCCAAGTTGAAGGATAAATACTTTGTATCACTGTGGATAGTTCCCTACCAGGATGGAAGAATCTTGAAAGTTTCTGAAGTTTGGTTCTGATGCTTATCAGAAATTGAACCAAACCTACTCAAAATATATAAGGCTCTATTCTTCTGTCCTTTCTCTCTATTTCCAATTTTTCTCTTCCCATCCTGGAATATACCCCCCCAAATCCTCCCCTCATTATAATTCTGTTCTTTTCTTTTCCTATCACCCGCCTTCCTTCCATGAATCCACAACAGGATGCTCTACCTTTAGTAAGATGCTACCAAAGCAAAAGATGGTTCAGACTTGCCAGCTATTTCTTTTATTTAAAAATGTATAAATAGCTCCCATCACTATGGTCATTGGGAACCTAGAACAACAGAAGTAAAAATTATGAAAAAAAAATAGCCTTGTACTCTGCAATAGTACTGGTCCCAATGGCCAAGTAAAAGCAAGTCCTCCCAATAGGTACTGAAACTAGCCAAATACTGGCTCTGTTCTGCACCGAAGAAGTTGGATCCCAGCTGAGAATGTGCTACCACAGGTCCTGAAGGACTCAACTCCAGGAATGGACAGCAAGAGTAACCCAGCATACTGCAACCACTTGCATGAAACAGTTGGAGAAGATCTGTCAGCTAATGGGGTGCCAGTCTATTTGATAGTTATAGATTTTATTCAATCCCTGAAATGCACCTAAAAATGAACAGGTTGCCAGTGCCGAACAGAGCACTGGTTGCAAGTACTTACTGCAGCTCTCACCCATTCAGAAGGAGGGAATGCACTACCTGAAGCTTCTAGATATTTTTCAAGATTAGTTTCAGTTTGACAAACATTGCAATAATCTATGCTTCAGGTTACAATGGTAGGGATCTTTGTGCAAGGAACTACTTAAGGGAGTAATGGGTGTACCCTCTGGGTCATCTGTAGATAAGGCATTAATTACTACCCGTTACCTAAGATTCCAGGAACACTAATGGATCCTATAACATTTTGAGACTACAAATTACACAGAGAAAGGTTAAACACACATATACCCATGACAGAAAGCATTGCCACAGCCACAGAAGTTGTATAAGCTTCCCTCCAGCTATCACTATCACTACTCTTTTAACCAACCCAGTAAGTTTTAAATGGAGCATCTATGCTATGTCTATGCTGCCAAATTTGTCCAGACTAATCAACTTAGTCTGGACTAATTTAGCCCATGGCTACACTAGGCTTTGCCTGGTTCGAACTAAGAAATTTCTTAGTTTGGAATAGCCAAAGCTTAGTCCAGACTAGTAATACCCCTTGCTTAGTCTGAACTAGCTGGCTTAGTTTGAACTTTAGTTCGACCTAAACACATGCCATATGTGAAATAAATGGCTAGTTCAAATTTAAAAAGTTCTAACTAAGCCATTAGTTCAAACTATCTGTGCATTCTAGTTCAATTTAAAATGTTACCTTAAACTAGGACACGCAGCTAATTCAAACTAAAAAGTCGCGGTTAGTCCGAACGAGCCCAAGGCTCTGTTCTGTACCCAAGGCTAGTTCGGACTAACCTCAGACTTTTTTTAGTTTGGACTAGCAAGTCCAAACTGAAAAAGTAGATTTAGACATAGCCTTTGAAGCCGCTTGAAATTTGGAATATTAGAAATCATCTTGATGGAGCCAAATTAGTGGGCACAGTGCAAGTGAGGCAATCAAAGACATATGATAAATATGGTATGTGCAGTGGCTATGTAGTTTATCACATCTATCTGCAAATTCACACATGAATATCAGCTCCTCATATTCATATATAAAACCACATACTTTGCTATTCACAGCTATTAGTTTAAAGAAAGTTGCATCAGCAAAAGCAGTGTTCTGCTATTCCTTGCAAAACAACAGATATTCACTGTATATATAAAGTAATAGTCGAACTAGTGACTTGTGATGTCACTTACTGTGGTGACACAAACATCTAATTTTGCCATTGATAACATTACCTCAGTATTTATAAGAGATACCCTGCATCAAACATTGAATTGCTGAGCTACTGTTACCTAGCTGTTTAAGACAAAACTGAACAGTTTTAAAGTGTGATGTCACACTGTGCTTTTGTTTCAAATTTGAAGGATTTAAAAAAAAAAACTTTCACATCTGGAAAGAATGTATCCCTTCTTTACAGATGGAAAAAAGTCTTAAAAATAATGTCAACTAATGTAGCTAATATGTACAATAACATCGAATGTATAATGTCATGTTCCAAATCAGGGAATTTTGTTTTGGTTGAATTCTAAACCCTTTGAAATAAAGGACTAAATTTATATAATAGTTCCTTTTCTGATTAATATACCATGCCATCTGATTTGATAAATATTTCTCTTTGGAACATACAGTACAAAATGAATGACTGAATTCTGCATTATGCATAAGGATAGCTGACAAAATATCATGTTTAAAAAGTTTCTTTTATAACTATAACAATCAGGCATGGGCAAACCAGGAGAAATAAGGAACTTTTAGGAATGTCTGATGATGAGAATTATTGACTTTTTAAAATATTAGAATTAGACAACACATGGAAAATAGCTTATTGTTTGATCAAACATGCAATAGACTATTCTAACATTTCCAAAGTTTTAACGTCTCTGCATGTAAGTGTTCTTGCCATCATGTGGGGTTAAAAGAATTTATTTGTGAAGCACAAGGAGGATGCTATAAAAAGTGAAAAGAATCACCATTTTAAAAAAAGAATATGCTCTGGATAAATATCTGAGCTTTGGAGCTCACTTTACCATTTATACAACCCAGTCTTTGGAGGCTCGCCAGTCACCACTATCCACAATGCCAGCCTAACTATATTTTTCTGGCTGGTAAATGAAAAATACACATTTGTATGAGAAAACCAAGCAGCAAGGCTTATACTTAAAGGCTACTTTCTTGTAAATGTTCTTTGTCCATACATTCCTGGAAACAATACATTTTTTCTTAGAAGTTACACTTTATATTTTTTTTTGGATTAGTTGCTTTCTCTAGTTATGAAAAATAATTTTTACACTAATGATGTTCTTTTTCTGTCTGGTGGACATACACATAAA
Organism: Podocnemis expansa; assembly: GCA_007922195.1. NCBI lineage: Eukaryota > Metazoa > Chordata > Testudines > Podocnemididae > Podocnemis > Podocnemis expansa. The sequence continues at coordinate 7,693,633 of ML682066.1, forward strand.
TGTGTGGCATATTCCTACTTTTCAGCATGTTTTCCCTGTGAACAGGTGGGAAAAATTCTTTTTAATAAGCTATTGGGCTCTTTTCAGGTCACCAAAGGATTTTGATTTCTTTGCTTGTCAGCTCTGGTTAAATTAAAAGAAAATGTTCTAAAAAATATGTCTTCATGTGGCATGATATGTCAAAAATAGTTAACACAGCATGGGAAAGTGCTTCAAAGCATCTACATTTTCTTCCTTAGGAATAAGTCAGAAAAAGTATTACACTTTTCTTTATCTAGGTCTTAAGAACAATTACAAATTGTTAATATCAATGCTATTAGAAACAATGAAGAATTTCGTAGGCAGGCATGGCCAAACTGCAGCTCATGAGCCACATGTGGCTCTTGAAAGAAAAAGTGAGGCTCCTAGAAGAACACGGCATGTTGGAGATGGCAGGGAAATGGCGGCATTTTTACTGGAGGCCTAGTTTTCATGGTAACCTTAAGTAATTATTAGAATCTGACATTAGTAGGATCAATATTTCCCCACATTTTACAATAAAATTAAAGTGTGCAATGAATTTTAAACTTGGTAATTTTGGAGTAAGTAAAAAGCATATGGCTATATGCCTCAGTGCAGCTCTTGAAGGTTTAATAATTGACTTGGGTGGCTCTTGATTTCCCCAAGTTTGGCCACCCCTGTTAGTAATAAACAATCATTCTCTAGAATTATTTGCAAGTTATATATTTTGCCTAAATATGAAACACTGGATATAAGCTTGCATTTCCTAATAATGCACTTTAAAGCCATTTCAGTGTACATTTTTAATGTTACATGTGCCTTCAGTTACATATTTTTACAGGTATAGATGCCCTAAAGCAGAAAGGAAATGTCCTATTTAAAAGCTAGTAAAATATATCCTTGTATTTTATAGGAAATAATTATAAAGAAATATTAATTTAGTATTTCTATATGCCACTACATATCATATTCTTAAATGTGAAGCCTATTTTATATTTATTAATCAATGCTCATATATATTTTTAAATAAAGTTCAGTTATAGATTTTAAGAGAAAAATAGTTACACTCCCAAAGATTCAAAGATATTTATTATGTAAATAAATTATTTCTTACTTTGCCCTAAAGCCAACTAAAAGTAGAAATAATTCCTATATGTTACTGTTCTTTGTAATGTCAATACACTCTCCTTTCAAGGTAAGTAAACAGTTGGCAAGGAACTCCCTCTTGTGGTCAAATATTCTTAATTAGAAAAAGATTTTCACATAACTGATGGTCTGAATTATTAGAACATGGGTCACTTGAAACCATTAAGATTAACAATACTGATATAAATGGTTTTACTGAAGTAATTCATTGCAAATTAGGGCTGAGTTCTGAAACATATGCACTTAATTTTTCTAAAAAATAGGGATTTGCACCCATGTTCAGGATAAATCAGGTCTGAAGTACAATTTTCACCTTTCCTCTCCCTCCCTTCAATACTGAAGTTGCTTATTATCTGAGGTATAGATACAAATTCAAAAAAAGAAGTTTAATTTCCTCATCCTCTGGAGGACAAGATTAGCATGCTATTAACTACTGCTTTGCTGTGCCACATATAAGTAGTCACATTACTATCAATGTCAGTAACTACCTCACTCTAATTGAGTGAGCTTTCCAAACACTCCAAATTATGCATGTGGTAAATTACTAGGAAAATCAGATGCCTGACAAATTGCAATATCTACTACTGCTTGATAATTTGATTTGAAAGATACCTCAACCACTTTAAAAAATTGAGAATGGAAATATTGTCTTGTTGTTATAACATACACAGCACCAAATACGTACACAAAGTGGTTTTAGACAGTTCAGAACAAAAGGACCCTGATTTGAAGAAAGCTTTAGGACCACTGTTCCAAAAATAGCAAAATACTCACTTATATTAGTGGGATTGGGACAGGGTCCAGAACACTAGAGTCAACCACTTAATTTCTATTGTGTTTACTCTTAAACTATGAGATGTAAAATGTACCATAAAATGTGATGGCATAATACATCAAAGACTAGGGTTTGATGACACAATGGAGTAATGCACTTTACAAAGGCATGATTTCTAAAGCACACTGGTATGTTACATATTAATTGGTCCATGAGGACCATGTTGGTGTGCATTAAAGATTCCCAGTTTTGAACAACACCTTTTTAAAGCACACTAGCAGGGTCTAGAAATCAGTAACATTTAGAGAGGCTAAAAATGAGGCATGTTAGTTACCCTTTTAGTGAGAAGGCCAAATATTACCATAGATACCCCCTCATTTTGCTATACCATGTCTACAGGTTCTAACCCTGACTAACAGAAATAGTGCTGGCATGGTGGCAGGAAGATTGAAATAATTTTCCTCCATCAGCACTTTTGCTTGTACACATTACTTTGGTGATAACATGCTTGATCTTCAGGTCACCTCTGACTTCTACTGTACTAGCTGACCTTTATAGAAGCAATGACAGTGGTTATGGAGCAAACAACCTATCCAGCTTGGCTGGAGAAGGAAAATGCAGACTTGATCTTTACTAAGGGAGGGGAAACCATGGATTTTAAGGGAAAAGTCAGTCACAGAATGCGGAAATTGTTTCTAGATCATCTAAGATATAAACAACATTATGCTGCCAGTTTAAAGACAAGGAGCAAGATTTTATATTCTGCTTCTAAAAGGCAGAGCACAGAACTTGGAGCTCAGGGAAGGTAGAGCTATGGTAGCTGTAAGTTAACTTTCTTCCCTCCTCATCTTGACTTGTTCTGGAAACTAGAGATGCTTTCTGCACCATGCCCCCCAGTATAACTTAGACAGCTCTGAAAGCTTAACTATGGCTTAGTCTATACTTTGGCATAACTACACTGCTCAAGATGATGAAAAGTTCAAATCCATGAGCAACATAGTTACACTGACCTCAACCCCCCATGTCGACAACACTGTGTTAGTAGAAGAGCTTCTCTTGCCAACATAACTACTGGTTCTCATAAAGATGGAGCTCTCTCCTGTTGGCTTAGAGATTATGCACTTGAAGTGCTACAGTGGCACAGCTGTTCTGCAGTAAATTTGCAGTGTAGACCTGCCCCCCATTACAAAGTCTTCCAGGCCTGCCCTATGAGCTGCAATACTGTCTAGAATCAGCATAGTTCTGTTTAATGTGGATTTACTCCTTACACGTTCTTTTTGCCTTTCATCTCCATCCTCAGCACCCCTATGCCAAGGCTGGCAAGGGTGTCTAAGGAAAGCCGCTTTATGGAGGTCTTCCACTGTGCCTGAAATGGAAGAATCTTCACTTAGCTGGAACTAATGTTTTTAGTGTGTGTTTACACTGCTCTGGTTCTTTTAATCCAAGGTAAAATGTGCTGGAGCAGGGAAGAGAATTTCACTCAAGAACCCAGTCAGACCATAGGAACTCAAAATCTAACCAATGGAAAAAAATTTAACCACACCCATAGTGAAGTGAAGAACACGAAGAAGAAAGCTAATCGGTCATTTGTTATTTCTGTTCACAATTGTTTCTAGGATTATGCAACTACCTTCACAGTTTCACATTTTTAACAGCTGCGTTACTATATTTTTTTGTTCAAGTTAGTGCTAAAATATATCTAGCCTTGTCTGACTGCATTAAAAGCCAGACAGAATTTGCTTATAAGCAAAAGGAAGGACATCCAACTCTAATGTACTACTTCAGAGGAAACTTCTCAGGGTACAGCAAGAATGTGGCCTTGGCCTCACTCATCCCTTTTGCTACAATGTACCAGGATGTGTTTTCATCTCGATACTGTTCTACAGTTGTAGAGATTGCTGCTTCTATTTATGCTTTTCTCAACATCTCTAAGGTACCCTGGACTGTGCAGGCATAAAGCCTCCATAGACTTCCACTCTGAACGTGCTTCCCCACATATCTCATACCCATAACAATATCCATGTTATATATTAAATGACATTAAATTGGTTGTATGCAATGTTGCTGTAGCCATGTCAGTCCTATGATACTAGCGGGAAAAGGTGAGTGAGGTAATGTCTTTTATGGAACCAACTTTCATTGTTCTCTCTCTCACCAAGAGAAGCTGGTCCAATAAAAAAATACCACCTCACCCACTTTGCCTCACTAAATTGGTTTGCTTTTAAATCATAATATGTGTATGGATAACATGCATTTTTAAATATATAAACAAACCCAATATTAATTTATTTAACTGTTTCTTTGCTGCTCAGTCATGAGAATTTATTCTAGTAAGAATTTCCAACAGACAATGTATCCAAATTAACTGTAATTAACATTAGAGATTACCAAATTCACTGGGTCAGGTTGGTCATGTCTGCTACACCATCCAGCAGTTGCATCATTAGTGTATTAAAAATATCTTGTTTCATAGCATTCATTAAACAAAATCCTGCCTATTATGTAGGACACACATTTTGTTTGTAAATTGATTCACCAACTATATATGGAAATTAATGTTTCCCAGCTCGGTTGTGTAATGGTTGCCTCTGCTATTTCCTGTGGGTTTGAACCACGGATTATAAATAGCTTGGAGTTGACACTGGCATAGAAACACTTGGAATCTTTTTCTTCTTACCTGGGAACTTTTCCTTTGATTGCAAAGTTGCTTCCTTTGCTTTCCGTTTGAATCTAAGACTGTTCACATTTCTTATACAATCCACGGGTCTTTCATACTTGTTATTGTAGCAGTCCATTGTGTAAAGTAGCCCTACAGCTGCCCACAATCAAAGTGCTAGATGGCCTACTTGAGCACATATATCGCTTTATGTATTGGCAGTACAAACCACAGTCTTTCTGCTATGTCAAGAATCCAAAAGCTTTAACATACATCACCATATGCAAACCACTGCCTGAGAATTTAAAGGCCCTAGGACTCTCACTTTGAGAAGATGCTTTACCTAGATTACTGCATTAGTAACAAGTTTGGTATTTTTGTACTATACATAAATATGTTCCATTGAAGCAAAGTAATTTACCTTGCTTATCTATATTAGTTTCAGTTGCGGAAGCAAATACCTACCATAGAGCATGTAAGAGGTTTCTATTAAAACTAAAACCTAAACAAGCAAGGAATCCTGTGGCACTTTTAAAGACTAACTAATATATTTATTGCATGAGCTTTCAAGGGAGAAAGTCCCACTTTGACAGATGCTTTGAAGATGAAGAAATAAATTTGTTACTCTTTAGAAGTGCCACAGGACTCCATACTTGTTTTGTTGAACTAGACTAACACAGCTACCCCTTTGGAACTTATTAAAGCCTAGTCTCACATGAGATTCAGTAGTGACAATGGATGGTCTATTCACCCTGTAAGAAGTTGTGCTTAATCTGTGTTCTCATGTTGCTAATTTAAAGGGGATTATTGACTAAAAGGTGCAACCAACAATTTGATCACACTTTCACTTCATTTTTAAAAAATGTTCAAGAAACCAAATAACCAAACTTAGTAAAATGTATTTTTTAAAGATGAAGCAATACAATACAAAAAAGGGGCAGACATACCATCTTCTGGGAAGAAATTCTAGTCTCATAGCATGCTTTAAAGATATACATTTCAGCTAGTAGTAGTATTATAGTATCATTTTACAAGTTACAGAACTTCAGATCTTTAAATGTTACTAAAATGTATTTTTTTTAAAATCTCTGTTTCAGATCCAACATTCCATACCAGTTAAGCATAGTGGTACCTATACTGGACAGAATGAATGAATTTTGATTTTGACAGATTGTGTATTTGCTAGTGCCAAAATGGACATCAGCTTTGTACAGTGTTATGGGATGCTTCAAATGAGTTAAAGAGAGTAAGCCTAATTCCAGTCCAAAATAATGCTTTGTATTAACATTATATATAATATTGTGTACAATATATAGTAAACTGGTATGAAATTATATATACACACACATATTGCCTAACATGATGCTGAAAAGGTTAAACCCGTTTTTGTAAAGAGCCTGGAGCAGTTTTCACTAAGAATGAATGAGTGAACAAACAAACAAACAAACAAACAAACAAACAAACAAAGCAGTGCTTTTTTTGTGATGGAACGCAGGGGTGCAGAGTACCGGCACCTTTTTTGCTATTTCCACTGCCCAGCTGGGGAGGCAGGGTCATCAGGGAAAAGCAGAGTACTGGCATTTTTTTTTAAAACAGAAAAAGCATTGCTGGAAAGTATTACTTTTTATATTTTTGTGGATTGGACCAAACCACTAAAGCTAGTGAATACAACCTCTGCTCTTCATTTAAGATAGCTTTATGAAACAGATAAGTTACTCCAATAAACAGCAGCAATCTTCACTCAAAAACACAGACAAAATGCCATCACCCAAAACAAAACCACATGAGAAGCCACGAGAGACTGCACAAAACCAGCCTAAATACACAGTGTTGCCCTGAATAAAGCCTAGAGAAAATTTTTGGCTTTGCTGATTGAAACAGGCTTGGAGTGTGAGCAAAGAAACTGTCTCCTGTTGTTTTATTTCTCTGCATTTAGAAGACGACTTTTCACAATTCTTTGTAAAAAGGATTGCATTGAAGATATCTGACTCCATCAGCAGTTTCGCCTCCTAATAGAAACAACCTGCAGAGACCTGAACTTTGGTTAATTGATGTTTGTCAACTAATACTGCCATGGACTAGGTTTGCTAGGAAATAGGCGAGACCAAGAAATCTGTGATTAAGCTGGAATTTGCTAATGGAAAGGAACTCCCACAAGAATTTAAGGAGTTGAGAAATCATTCTGAGAAGGAAATCAAAGGATCAGAGCTCACAGTGGAATGTAGTGACCTGAATGTGGAACTGAGACGGCTAGAAGAGTTCAGTAAGACATGACATTCACATCAATTTTTTTACCCCATTTGTGCCTGCAGAGAACGAGAGAGGTCAGATCATCCAGACCAAATGTTCAAAAACTTCATGGAAGGCTTATTTGACTCATTTCAACATCACAGCCCAACTGAGTGGTTGGAAAGATAAACAGAAAGGGGACTTTGGTTTGCAGCCAACCATTATTCTGAGCTAGCCAGGACACAAGTAAAAACTAGAAAGAGAGAGGAAGAAGAGATTCCACCTGCGCAGACGTGTACTGCTGGCATAGCCAGGTAACAATAAGAACTTCTGAGAATAAATTTCCAAAAAGACAATTTATAGAAATGCAGCTGTATCTGGACTTACAGCTCAGAATGAATAACAGGTGGTCAAAGACCCTTTGAGAGGCTGTGGAATTTTCCATGGAGCTTCAGTCCTCTTGCAGTGCACCAGAAGAGGAAGCAAACACTGATGAGGAAGATGGAAGCTGACTGCCATGAGTCCTGTATGCACAGGTCTGCATCTACTCAGTGATTAGAAACAAAGAATACATTTATGTTGTAAACCAAGATAACCTAGCAATGGTGTGGGGGGGGGTAAGGAAGTTGTTCATTTAAACATGTGTACTGAGAAAACACAGGCCACAACAAAAGGACTTCTATAAACAAAAGGCAGTACACATCATTATTAAAAATGCCTAGTTAAAGTCACTCTGAGTTCAGGCGATACCAAGGTAAAGGAGCCTACAAGGATCAGCTCCAGTTTCTGTTTAGACATGGGCAATTGACTATTGAGTATATAATACAATATGTGAAATGCACGGGCATAGTAAACACTGGCTCAGACATGAATTATTGGATCTGACATGCTACAAACAATCACCAAACTGGGCTTCAAAGAAGAAAAATTGGGAAAATTGGATCCTAGGGAATATGAGCAAGAAGTCCGGATAGTGGATGAGTTAACAATCAGTTTGGATTTCATTAGGTCTAATAACTGTATAATCAAGGCCAGGAAAGACACCTTACAAATTTAGTCTGTGGAAATTCCATTTAAAGGTTTGGCCTAGGCTTTGCATCAAAGGCTTTAATGAATCCTTGGACCTTACCCATAGTGCTGGTTAAGAAAAAAGATTAAAGCATCAGCTTGTGTGTGGATGGTAGAAAACTAAATGTAGTAATTTTAAGGGATTATATCCACTTACCATGATTAAATTATCCCTTGGATGCTGTTGCATGATCAGTCAGGTTTCCACAATGCATCTTAAAAGTGGGTATTGCCAATGAGAGGCAGATCCAAAAGAGAGAGAAAATGGCTTGCACAGAAGGACACAGCCTGTGAATTTAAATTTATGGCTTTTGGCACCTGCTAATAAGATACTGACGTCAAAGAAACACAAGTTGTTGCAAAAAAAGGTGAGCAATCAGTGAGGGTCTTTGATAGGGAGAGGGGGTATTTCCACAGACAAAGAAAACTGAGGCTATACAAAACTGGACACTCCCAGACACTCATAGATGTGCAGAGCTTTATACAGGTCTGCTACTGTTAGAGAAGATTTATTTGTGGTTTTGCAGTGTTGCAAAACCACTACACTGGTTTGAGAGACACCATTTCAGGGGTCAGCATAGTATGATTTAGCATCCTGAGAGCTGAGAAAAGCTCTGCTGACCTCTCCTGGGTTGACCTATCCATCTTTGAAAATCTTTTTCTTATTGGACACAGAAACTAGTGTTTATGTTCGGGGGGAGGTACTGACCCAAGAAAACCAAGGACCTTAGAGGAGGTTGGTTTTATACAGCACAATGTTCTCCAGAAGGAACTCCTAGTAATGGTTAAATCTATAGAAAGTTCTCATTATTATTTATATAGCATGGAGTTTATGGTCAGGACAGACCATGCTTCCCTGCAATGGCTCTTTAGATTCAGGAATCCTGAGGAGTTGCTTGGGAGGTGGTCAGGGAAATTGCAATGCTTTGATTTCACAAGTATACAGACAGAGGCTGGCTATAAACATGGCAATGGTGGTGCCTTGTCCAGGTGGCCTTGTTAGGAGTCTAATTGCAAATCTTGCCCCAAACAGGAGAGCGTGAAATCCATTGTTCCTGCTGTCTCTCTCTTCCTTTAATTTGCAACAGTTCCTGTGTTCTTGGAACAATGTGGATGGCAACTAAATTTTCCCAAAGAAGATCCTGATATCAGGATAGTGTGTGATTGGAATATCAACTGGCAAACATAATTATCCTGGAATGTAGTGTCCTTTTACAATATCACAGTAAAAGCTTCCTTATCAGAATAAGGATCAGATGGTTCAAGTAAGATGCTTCAAGTTGAATTTTCTCCCACAAAAGCTCATGGAATAAATAAATGTGTTAGTCTTTAAAAGTGCCACAGGACTCCCTGTTTGTTTTGCTGAACTAGACTAACACAGCCACCTCTTTGGAACTTGTCAGAGTAGGACAGTTCGGAGTTTAAAGAGAAGATATTGGCTAAGACATGGGAGAAACTAGCAGGTGACAACTGTGGGAATCGCCTCTTTGTACCAAATATGTTTAAAAAGAGGGTGTTGAGGTTATGTGATTTTAAATCTGCTGGACATTTTGGGGTGAAGAACTTTAGTCAAATTAAGAGAAAATTTATAATCCATAATCTGTAGATAGGATGCAGAAAATCGGTGCAGTAAACATGATGCTTGTGTTGCAAAGAAAGTTTTCTCCATTCAGCAGTATCTTGTGGGAGCTGTAACTTATGGGGGTACCACTAGAGTGCATTGCTATTGACGTGCCCATGACTGAGGATGGCAAGATCTGCTGGTTGCTACAGATTTCACAGAACAGGCTGAGAGTTATAGAGTCATAGACTTTACGTTCAGAAGGGATCGACATGATCATCTAATCTGATCTCTTGAACAATGCAGGACACAAAATCTCACCCAACCACTCCTGTACTAAACCTCTAACCTGTGACTGAATTATTAAGGTCCTTAGATCACAGTTTAAAGACTTTAAAGTGTAGAGAACCCACTAGCAAGTGAACTGTGCCCAATGTTATAGAGGAAGGCAAAAAACCACCAAAACCTGTGCCAATCTGCCCTGGGGGGAAAATTCCTTCCTCAACAACCACTATGGTGATCAGTTAAACCATGAGCATGTGGGCAAGACTCACCAGTTAGACACCTAATACTAATTCTTTGTAATAACTAAGAACCCATCCCATCTAACAACCCCTCACAGGCTATTGGCACATCTACCTCCAGTAGTCAAAATTCAATCAATTGCCAAACTAGGCTGTCCCATTATACCATTCTCTCCTTAAATTTATCAAGCTCAGTTTTGAATTCAGCTATGTTTTTTGCCCCAACATCTCTGCTTGGAAGGTTATTGCAGAACTTTGCTCCTCTGATTGTTAGAAAACTGCATCTAACTTCTAGTTTAAACTTCCTGATGGACAGTTTATATCCACTTGTTCTTGTGGCCGCAAAAGCACTGAACTCATCTAAGTCCTCCCCCTGGTGGTTATTCCTCTGATGTATTCATAGAGAGCAATCATATCTCCACTTCAGCCATCTTTTGGTTAGGCTAAACAAGCCAGGATCTTTAAGTCTCCTCTCATAAGGCAGGTTTTCCATTCCATGGATCATCCTTGTAGCCATTCTCTGCACCTGTTCTAGTTTGAATTCACCTTTCTTAAACACGGGAGACCAGAACTGCATACAATAGTCCAGAGCAGATTTCACCAGCACCCATCGTCAGATCAATGCACTAGTTTTAGGGGCTACAGTCCCAGACCCTGAGCTAAAGGGGAGCCCCATGACTGCAGCCCCTAAAATCTCTGCACTTATCTGGCCCTGCTCATTCCAGCACAGCACCAGCAGAGCCCATGGTGAGAGGAAGACCCTGGTATCATAGGTCACAGTGCTTCCACCCCACATAGCAGCTGTGCTCCAGGGGCAGGGGCAGGCAAGCTGGTTCATGGTCTGGCTTCCAGCAGCAGCTTTAGGGACAGGTGACACCCAATATACCATAGAATCATAGGGTTGGAAGGGACCCCACGAGGTCATCTAGTCCAACCCCCTGCCAAAAAAAGCAGGACCACTCCCATTAGATCATCCCAGTCAGGGTTTTGTCCAGCTGGGCCTTGAACACCTCCAGAGATGGAGATTCCACCACCTCCCTAGGCAGCTTATTCCAATGCTTCACCACTCGCCTAGTAAGGAAGTTTCTCCTAATATCCAGCCTGGACCGCCCCAGCTGTAACTTGAAACCATTGCTTCTCGTTCTGCCCTCTGTTACTACCGAGAACAGTCGAGCTCCCTCCTCCTTGGAGCAACCCTTCAAGTAGTTGAAGGTTGCTATCAAATCCCCCCTCAGTCTTCTCTTCTGCAGGCTAAATAAGCCTAGTTCCTTCAGTCTTTCTTCATAGGGCTTGTGCTCCAGCCCCTTGATCATTTTTGTTGCCCTCCATTGGACTCTTTCTAATTTGTCCAAGTCCTTTTTGTAGTGGGGAGCCCAAAACTGGACACAGTATTCCAGATGCGGCCTCACTAGTGCAGAATAGAGGGGAATGATCACATCCCTCGATCTGCTGGCAACACTTCTTCTGATGCAGCCCAGTATGCCATTGGCCTTTCTGGCAGCAAGTGCACACTGCTGACTCATATCCAGCTTCCCAGCCACCATGACTCCCAGGTCCTTTTCTCCAGTGCTGCTATTTAGCTGATCACTCCCCAGCCTGTAGCAGTACATGGGGTTTTTTCATCCCAAGTGCAGGATTTTACACTTGTCCTTGTTGAACCTCATGAGATTCCTCTTGGCCCACTGCTCCAATTTGTCTAGGTCTCCCTGAATCCTGTCCCTGCCCTCTAGGGTGTCTACCGTTCCCCCCAGTTTGGTATCATCCGCAAACTTACTAAGTGTGCAATCTATCCCATCATCCAGATCATTAATGAAAACATTGAACAGAACTGGCCCCAGGACCGACCCCTGGGGCACACCACTTGTTACTGCTTGCCAACTTGACATGGAGCCATTGATTCCTACACGCTGAAACCGTTGATCTAGCCAGTTTTCTATCCACCTTACAGTCCACGCATCTAACCCATACTTCCTTAATTTGCCAATGAGAATGCTGTGGGAAACCGTATCAAAAGCCTTGCTAAAGTCAAGGTATATCACATCAACGGCTCTTCCCGCATCCACAAATCCAGTCATCTCATCATAGAAGGCGATGAGGTTGGTCAGGCATGATTTACCCTTGGTGAATCCATGCTGACTGTTCCGGATTACTCTATTTTCCTCCAAGTGTTTCAGGATGGATTCTTTGAGAAGCTGCTCCATGATTTTTCCAGGGATTGAGGTGAGGCTGACAGGTCTGTAATTCCCTGGATCCTCCTTTTTGCCTTTCTTGAAGATAGGTACTATATTTGCTTTTTTCCAGTCCTCTGGCACCTCCCCTGTTCGCCGCGAGTTTTCAAAGATAATGGCCAACGGTACTGCTATCTCATCAGCCAGCTCCCTCAGCACCCTCGGATGCAGTTCATCCGGCCCCATGGACTTGTGCACATCTAGTTTCTTTAAGCAGTCCCTAACCTGACCTTCTGTCACCAGCCACTCTGCCCCCACCCTTAGAGTGCCGCATACATTCTGGGGTGGGGGTTGGAGCACCTTAATCTCTGGCTCCTGTGCCAGTCAAGCCCCCACTAGCACTGGGCACCATCCTGTTCCTTGACTGGTCCCCACTGCAGTGGGGGCCAAGGACACACAATAGTGGGCAGTCCTGAGCCCCCAGGGCCTTAATTTGGCTCTTCCAGTGACTTATACAATGATATTAACAGCTCCCTATCACTACTGGAAATCCTTAGTCTGATGCATTGAAGGACTGCATTCGCTTTTTTTTCCACTGTCACATCACATTGATGACTCAGTCACCCTGTGGTCAACCAGTATTCCCAGGTTCTTCTCCTCCTTTATCACTTCTGACTGATGCAGCCCCAGCTTATAGGAAACATTTTTGTTATTAGTCCAAAAATGCATAACCGTGCACCTTCCGCTATTCAGTTTCACCCTATTCCTTTTACTACAGTTTACAAGGTCATCATTATCTTCCTGTATGATATCCTGATCCTTCTCTGCATTGGCAACACATACCAACCTTGTGTCATCCACAGATTGGTCTCAAGACTGAGCGCTGAGAAAATCCAGCCTGACAGTTCACATTGCAATATGACCTATTGCAGTCTCCCCCTTTAACCAGTTCTTATCCACCTCAGTCTTAGACACATACATAAGCATGTCAATAGCAATGTGATCTAGTGGTGCCCCCTTTTCCAAATAACTAGTAATTCCCTTTGTGGAACTGTATCAAATGCCTTACCTAAATCCAGGGAAATTGGAGGCACTGCATTCCTTTTGTCCAAAAAATCTGTTAATGTCTTAAAAAAAAAAAAAAAGGTTCAGGTTGACCTGGCTTGCCGAATAGTAAACCAAGAGGCTGTGACTATAGCAGAGGTCCTTGAGAACGAATTCTTCACAGATTTGGGATTCCAAGTGACTTATATACAAGATCAAAGGACTTTGAATCCAAAATGGATCTGAGGAGAGAGTGGAAAGCTCAACTGGGTTGCTTTTGCAGAACAGCCTTCCGATTCAACTGGGTACCTTTGCAGAACAGCACAAAAAGGACAGAAATCAGCATGTCCAACTTCTTTTGATGTCTTATAGAACAGCAGTCAATGAGAATACAATTCATACTCCACCACTCCTGTTTGGGCCTAGACCTCAGCAAATCTCATGTATGGCATTCCTGAAGAGGAATAAGGGGATATGGGCTAGGTAGAAACCTTGAAATTAAAAACTGAACAATTTTAAATCTTTGTGAAAAAAAACCCTGAGGACAGTTTGTGATGAAATTAGAAGGCAGTAACATATAAAACTATACTGAAAAATTATTAAAAGAGTGGATCTAGTCTGGTTCCTCAATGTGAAAAGAAAAAGGTAGGAACCCTAAACTGGATAACCTTGAGAAGTACATGATACAGTAATGAAACAAATAAATGAAGTGGTGTAATGGATACGGCTCAAACTAAGGACTTCATTCAGAGTTACCCATGAGGATCATCTGAGGCAACATAAGTTGGACAAAATTTTAGTATCACTGCCTCCATAAACTGAGCATGTAGTTGTGGAAGTTGAGACTAGGTAGATGGTGACAGTAATCATTCTCTCATTGGAACAAATGGGAATAATTTGTCTCAGTCAGCAAATTTCACAGTAATAAAAGACAGCTCATTGTAGGTAACTTCTTGGTTGCCTCAAAGGAAATCTGTCATGGAGTGAAAAATTGTGGGATTTGGATGGGAGTAAAATTTTTATAAGAATGGTTGAAGACATCCTGATAGAAAGATTCTATAATTAGTGAAGCTTCTTTCATTTGTAATTTGCTAAATAATTTTAGTTTCTGTCTGGAATGGGTTACTGGATGTCAGGTTTGGGGCACTTCAGGTAATGGAGGGTGCTAAGAAGGAGAATAGTGCTGTGGAATGGACAAAATGATGCCGAAGCAATGGGTAAAATTAGCTTCCCTGCCTTTAAAAAATAGTTAATCTCCTTTATAAAACAGTCTGCACTCCAAACACAGGCACATGTCAATGTGCGAAACAAATGCACATGTGAGACTGCCAAGGAATTTGAACTATGTGGAAGAGGTTTGGTTGGGCATTGTTTTGAGTCGAGGGGTATGGGAGTGCGGCAAACTTCTGGACAACCTCCAGAAGGCAATTCTGGAGTTCTTTTGGCCAGGACTGCATTGGGTCTCTGCAGGGATTCTCAGGCTTCCCCTGGAGGAGGGAGGACAGGCCTGTGCTGTGTTCACAGCCAGTCCCATGCCTTCCACCTCCAGGGCCTGCAGAGACTCCTTTATGGTGCAGATAGTTCGGCGTGGAGCCATCTGATGCTCACCTTCTACCACCCATGGAGGGCGAGGACCCCTGGTTGGTCAGCCTCTATTCCTCCTTAACCCCACGGGCCACCGGGGACATCAGTTGGTGGCTCCTTCAATGAGCCATCAGCATGGGCGTGTACTTGGCGCGGTTTACCCAATACCTCAACACCTGTTCCTATTGTGGTGCGAGGGAGACCCTGGAGCCTGCATACCTGGAGTGTGCTAGGATGCAGCCCCTTTTCCAGCTCCTCTAGAACCTCTTTCAGAGATTCTGGCTGCACTTTTGTCCTCATCTGTTTATATATGCACTCCCCATTTGCGGCCCCACAAAGTCGCAGGACCTCCTTGTCAGCCTCCTCCTAGCCCTCATGAAAACTGCCATCTATAAGACAAGGGAGAGGAGTTTGGCTGAGGGGGGTCTCTGTGACTGTGGGGTATGTTTCTGATCCCTTGTTCATTCACGAGTCTGGGCAGAGTTCCTCTGGGCGGTGTCTGCTCACTCCCTCGACACTTCTGGGAGCAGTGGGCACTGTCTGAGGTTCTCTGCTTGGTGACCCCCTCAGAATCCCTAATTTTGAACCTTTGACCTCTCACCTGTCCCTGTTTTTGCATTAGTTGTCCCACATATTCATTTGGACCTGGTTCCAGGGCCACCTCCCCTTAGGCTGGGGGAGGGGTTTTAGCAGTGGGCGGGCTTGCTCCCGCCCACATCACAGCCTCCAAATAGGTCTAACTCTCAGACTGCCTGCTGGCTTTGATCTCTCACAGGGAGAAAGAAAAGACCATCACAGAAGACACAAAGAGAGAGAGTGGAAAACCAAACACATACTGATTAAGCATACTGTGGCCTGGAATAAAGCCTAGAGAAAAGGCTTTTGGCCTGTGCTGGTTGAAAGCGGCTTGGAACTGTGAGTAGGGAACCTACCTCTTGTTCTTTTGACTACAGTTGGATTCAAGGAAAAAGGACTGTTCATTTGTTGCAGATACAAATACATAAAGTACTCATTTTCCATTGGGAGGCTTCGGGTAATCCAACAAACCACTGAACAGCATAGCATGCGCCAAGCAGTAAAGCTATTCATACTCCAGCAACAATCAGATGGTATGGTGCAAATGCCACAAGATGTTAATCTATTATCAGAGGAGGAATGAGCAGTGGACACAAGGAGACCAAGTAGTAATTTCGGCAGATTTCAGAGCTGACATCATGATAGAGATACATACCTCACACCTGGATGCATATTTGAGAAGAATATCTTCTGGCTAGGCATCAATGCCCATCTCAGAGCATAGATGAAGCAGTCAGAGATGTACCCAGAATATAGTGATCAAAACCAGAAGATTCTGCAGTCTTATGAAATCCCAACCCAGTTCCAGGAAAAGAGGTCAAAACAGATCTGTCCACTTCAGTAAAAGGAGCTACATGGCAACAATAGAATACTGCTCCAATTTCTGGAGGAAATTCAGGCAAGACATGGAAACTGAAGGTGCATTTTGCAAGGAAGGGCATACTTGACATTCTGTGCTGAGAGAATGGGCCAGAAAACACTACATCAGAATTAAAACGGTTCAGCGCCAAATGGGAATTTGTACACAAGACATCTTCTGGATTCCACAAAACAAACGGTAAGCAGAGTCAACAAAAAACACAGACAAGAGACTGCTAATGAAGGTAAACCAGACAGGATGGCTATGTCTACACAAGCCAATTAGTTCAGACTAAACTTGCTTAGTTCAGACTAATTTAGCCTGCACTAGCCTTTGCCTAGTTCGAACTAAGAAATTTCATCACAACTAATAAATTCACCTGATTAGTCCAGACTAAGCGTTTAGTTCAGACTTGAACTAGGCGCTGTGTAGATATGGACTAATGGTTAGTTCAGCCATTAATTTAAATTAGCCACATGTCCTAGCTCAAACTAGAATGTTAGTTTGAACTACAACGCGTGGAGAGTTTGGACTAAAAAATCATGTTTAGTCCTAACTAGCCCAAGCTTAATTTAGGTTAACCTCAGTCTTTTCTATTTTGGACTAGAAAGTCCAAACTAAAAAAATAGATGTGGACATAGCAGAAGTGACCCTTACCTGTAACTGCTGCAGTACCCTACTGGAGTACCCTACCCCCAAGCCCCATACACTCACAAAGAATAGATATTAGCCAGGCACAGAGGCTGATGAGACTGAGAACTGTTGCCTCTAGCTTAACCTATGCTTCGTTTGTATGTATGTATTCATCTATAGATCACATATGTAGTCCTTCTTTATAGATTGTCATTACAGATTTATGCTTAGCATAAATTAATAAGTTACCCTAATCTTTTTTATATTGATAGTTAAAATACAAGGTACCTTACAGGCCTGTGTAAGAAATTATACAGCTTGTATGAAATGCTAAAGGTGTAGTCATAGGTTTCATAGAAGCTTAGAAGATAAGTTAATATTAGATAAAGACATTACATGGGGGGAGGTCTCTTTGGTGGATGAGCAGTGAGGTGAAGATCCAGGAGGCTATATTTTGATCATGACACCCAGGTCAGCAAACAAACTGCCTGGGACTTACCAGTTTGGATCCTAGACACTGCAAAAACCCACAAAAATATCTATAAACAATAAAGGGAAATATAATGGAACATGGTGGGTGGACATGCATCAGTCATACACACAAACCTCTTAACAAATGATATAGAGGTACCCCTACAATTTCTGGGCTAATTGCCCCATATTTGGGTAGAGAAGGAGGACCCAAACTGAGCCATGCTAGACCAAATATAAAGGGACTAACCCTTGCTAAGGGTAGTTTTCTAGCTTTTCTTCTGGGTTCTAACTTTTTAGCTTTTTTGGATTCTAATTTAACAGTCTAAATTCAGTTGGGCTGTTATAGGAGAACCAGAAACAAGGTAGATGGGTGGACAACAGGATGTCACCCAAGAGAATAAAAGCAACAAGTGTTTGGAAACCTGCACATAAACAATGATGAGACAAAAGTTGGAATCTGGTGGCACTTAAAGACTAACAGATTTATTTTTCGCACGAGCTTTCATGGGAGAAAATCCCACTTCGTCAAATGCTTCAAAGATGGGTGAACTTACAGAATGGAATGAAAATAAATGCCAGGGGGTGTAAAACATAGGATCAGGTCATACAGTAACAGCAAATCAGAGCAGTTGTTAGGTTCAAACCCTGGGAAGCCTGAAGTTAAATTACCTTTTATAATGGGAAAAGAACCCATAGTCTCGATTCAATCCTGCTTTCACAGAATTTAATTTGCATATTAATTCCAGTTCAGCTGTTTCTCTTTGAAGTCTTGATGTCCCAGTCACATCTCTGATGACAGTCATTAACAAATCATTTATCACATGATTAGAAAGATGGAAGGGCTCAGCAACTGGTTTTTTTTGTTTTGTGATTTCTGATATCAACTCTATGTTCATTTATTCTTTTGCACAGGGATCGTCCTGTTTGTCCAATGTATGAAGTGTTGGGGCATTTCTGGCACATGATGTCATAGACCACATTAGTAGATGAGTAGGTAAATGAGCCTTTAATGGAGTAGCAAGCTTGATTAGGACCTATGATGGTATCTATCGTGCAGATATGTGGGCAGACTTGGCAGCGTGGTTTGTTGCAGGGGTGTGTGCCTACTTTAATGTTTCTGTTGTTAGATTTGTAGTTGTTGGTGAGTATCTGTTTAAGATTGGGTGGTTGTCTGTAGGCAAGGAGATGTCTGTCTCCCAACGTTTGAGATTGAGGCATCATCTTTTAGAATAGGCTGTGGGTCCTTAATGATCTGTTGCAGACGTCTGACTTGAGGGTTGTACGTGGTGACTAGTGGTGTTCTGTTGTTTTCTTTCTTGGGCCTCCCCTGTAGTAGATGACTTAGGGGTACCCATCTAGCTCTGTCAATTTGTTTTCTTACTTCCCCAGGTGGGTACTGTAGTTTCAAGAATGCTTGATAGAGATCCTCAAGATGTCTGTCTCTGTCTGAGGGATCAGAGCAGATGCGGTTATATCTTAGGGCTTGGCTGTAGACAATGGATCGTGTGGTGTGTTTAGGATGGATGCTTGAGGGATGTAGGTAACTATACCAATCAGTAAGTTTTTGGTACAGGATGGTGTTGATGTGTCTATCCCTAATTTGTACTGTAGTGTTGAGAAAGTGGATCTCCTGTGTGGAATGTTCCAGGCTCAATTTGATGGTGTCATGGAAATTATTGAAATCTCTGTGAAAATCTTCAAAAGCATCCCTGCCATGTGTCCAGATGATGCAGATGTCATCAGTGTAGGTGAAGAAGTGTTTTGGAATAAGACTTGAGGAAATGTTGTTCTAAGTTGCCCATAAAGATGTTGGCATATTGTGGGGCCATGCGAGTACCCATAGCAGTGCCACTGACTTGAAGGTATAAATTATCCTGGTTGTGGGTGAGCACAAAGTCACAAAGTTCAGTCATAAGCTGTGCTGTGGCATCATCTGGGATGGTTCTTCTAATAGCTTTTAATCCATCCTTGTGTGGGATGTTGGTGTAAAGAGCTTCTACATCCATAGTGGCCAGAATGGTGTTTTCTGGAAGCTCACCAATGTACTGGATTTTCCTCAGGAAGTCCGTGGTATCTTGAAGATAGTTAGGGATGTTGATAACAGGGTCTGAGGAGGAAGTCCACAAAGCCAGATAGGATGGCGGTAAGAGTACCAGTGCCTGAGATGATGGGGCATCCAGGGTTTCCATTTTTATGGATTTAAGGGAGTAGATAGAACATCCCTGGCCATGGGTCTGGTGGTGTTTCTGTCTTTATATGTTCCTGTGCTGTCTTAGGGAGCTTCTTGAGTAGGCTCTGTAATTCCTTTTGGTATTCCTCAGTGGGGTCAGAGGAAAGTGATTTGTAGAATGCTGTGTTGGAGAGTTGTTTATAAGCCTCCTGATCATAATCCGATGTATTCATGATGACAACTGCACCTCCTTTGTCAGCCTCCTTAATGATAACATCAGAGCTGTTTCAGAGGCTGTGGATGGCATTGTGTTCTGCAGGGGTGAGGTTATGATGTAAAAGATGTCATTTGTCCACAATTTCAGCCTTGGCACAGTGGTAGAAACAATCAATGTAGAAATCTAGTCTCTTGTTTCAACCCTCTGGAGGAGTTCATGAAGAATCTTTCTTCTTGTAGTGTTTGGAGGAAGGTACCTGTGTGTCAGTGCGTTGATTGGTGGTGTTATGGAAATATTCTTTGAGTTTTAGATGGCGAAAGTAGGCCCCTAGGTCACCGCAGAATTTTATCATATGTGTGGTGGTTGTGGGGCAGAAGAAAAGTCCCCAAGCTAGCACGGATTCCTCTGCTGGATTAAGTGTGCAGCTTGAGAGATTAACAATGTTGCTTGCTGGGTTGAAGGTGTCACTCTTGTTTTCTGTAGTGGTGTATAGTAGTTTAGACAGTTTAGTATCTTTTTTCTTCTGTAGGAAAGCAAAGTGTGTGTCATAGATGGATTTTTTCTTTGTTGTGAAGTCCAGCCATGTAGAAGATTGTGTTGTAGGTTGGTTTTCTATGAGGGAATCTAGTTTTAAGAGTTCATTTTTAATTTTCCTCAGTTTGCTGTACAGGATCCTGATCAGGTGGTTTCTCAGTTTCTGTGAGAGTGTATGGCATAATTTCTCACTGTAGTCTATGTAATATGTTGATTGTAAAGGATTTTTTTACCTTCAGTCCATTAGGTGTAATATCCAGTTGTTTGCATTTAGAAAGGAAGATGATGTCTGTCTGAATCTGAGTGAGTTGTTTCTTTAAGTTGATGGATTTCCACTTCAAACAGCTGTATTTTGTGCCTTCCGTCTTGTCAATTTCCAAAGGGATAGCCGTGTTAGTCTAGTCCAGCAAAAAAAAAAAACCCCAAAAAACAAAAAAAAACCCACAGCACCAAGGAGTCATGTGGCACTAAACGACTACCATAAGACCAAACAGACCATTTAGTGATGTCTAGTCCCAGCAAGCCAGGAAATGCCGACACAAAACATACAACAACAATTGTTGGAAGAAAAAGTGCAACAACCTGTATGAAACTTCACAGGAAGACCACAGGTTGGAAGAGAGAGTTTGGAATAGGATACCAGAAACCAGTTAGATTTCTTATGACTTGAATGCTATCTGCAGTTACAATGCACAATGTAAACACTGCTTTTAACAAAGAATTAGTTTACTTTTATTTTTCCTCTCAATTATCACCCTGCATGATACATGAAACAACAAGGTATAGGGCCAGATCTCAGGCTAATGAACTGCATAAGTTTACAATTAGTAAGGAAGTGACCCATAATTTTTTAATCTGACAGTGTTCATTTACTCTCATATTTGTAATATATAATATCTTTTATCCAGAAAGATCCCAAATTGCTTCACAAAATGAAACTGATACTGGAGAACTATGTCTATACCCATCACTGAAATATGGCCCTTTCAGAAGTAAAATGAATTCTAATCTTCTCCCCCTGCAAACAATCCACTGTATTGCTTGGATAGTGAAGAGTACCACAACTACTTAAAATTGGAGGGAGAATTAAAGTATGCAGAATTTAATTTCTTAGACACAATAGTATAGCTAAATCTCTCACTCCTTTCTGAAAATGTAACCCCGCAACTCGAATAAAGCAATGTATTTTTAACTTGGAACTATATATTCTCCAATAGTAATGAAATGCATTAAAAAGCCACTAAGGTAATGCTCCAAACTGAAGGATACATTTCCTTGCTAATATTGGATTGCCTTTATCAATTTGTGTCACAATGTAACAGTATGTGTGTGTATTGCTGTTCAAGGGGAAAAAAACCACATATTACTGTTATCCTTTCAATTGATTTTGTTGTTTTGGTTGCAAAGTCATATTGCTTTGTCTTTTCCAGTGAATTAAGTACTTAATTAAATGGAATAGTTTTTACTTTGTTGTCTGCTATTAAAATTATGTGGTATTTTAACTCTCAACTCAACAGCTTTGTTTTAATTTTTCCAATGTGCTTTGATTTTCTTTCATATTGTATACACTAGAATGTACACAGGATATAAACTGTTTTTCTTTCATGTAATTGTCAAGGTTGGGAAAAGGTCCCTACCACATGTATGGCTGTATCAACATAATGGCAAAAGAATTGCAAATGCAAAAGAAAAAATAGTGTAGTGACTAGCACATCCGCTTTACATGTAGACGGTCCTGCGGTCAAACCCCAGGGGGTTGAACTGGATGATCTCATGAGGTCCCTTCCAACCCTATGATTCTATCCTATTCTAAAAGGAAGTGGGATTTTTTTGTTTGTTTTTAGCATGAGTAGATTACTATTGTCTAGTTCAGTGGTTCCCTCCCTTTTCAGTAAAATGGCGCACTTCAGTGAGACAACTCCACAACACACCCAATTTCTTCAGCTGATTGCACATAAACATATTTACTTACATTTACTATAGTTGCAGTTACTAGAGTGGTTTGCAACACAGAGCATACAACAAGCTAAAGAAGGATCAAATTCATTAGTGTTTCAAATCCACTGGAAAAAAAATACACATCATTGCAATTTTGTCCGTTGGCCTCCTGTGTTTAGAATGTTCATGTTTTAGAATCAGAAGACCCATGCCTTGCTTTTAATTTGATGACTAATTTTCACAAATTTTATGAGTTGCAATTGTGGTCGGATAGAATATTGTTTAAGATGAAACAATGTTTGCTGTACATTGATTTTCATTACCTTTGTACAAAATTTCATGGCACACTTGGGACAGTCCTTATTACACACCAGTGTGCAAAAGCAGACTGACTGAAAATCACTAGTCTAGCTCTACAGGAAGGAGGACACAGGAGGCACCAGATTTGGTTCCATTAGGCCACATGTCTAATTAGATAAGTGGAGCTACACAGCAGATAAGAGTGTACAGCGTAATTCATTCCATGATCATTTCAATATCTACTTGGAGGGATTCCATTAGTCCTCCCTTTTTCTGCCCTAGTCTCCTGCCAGCCGACAATCACCTCCTTCACACAAATGAGACTTAAGGTAGACTATAAAGGACAGTACAGTTGGCTCTCTGCCACATCACTCATAGGCAGCTCAAACCCTTTGTTCCACTCAGGGGTGTTGCTGGTGCTGGGTTGTCAGACCTCGAGCCCCAAGTCCCAGCACCTGAGCCCTGGGTCCACTGCCAGCCCACCTGTGGTGGTGCCATGCTTATGCAGCTCGAGCCCCGAGTCCCAGCATGCCAAGCACCTGGTCTTTTGCCTGGCCAGCAGTGCTTCTGGTTCCATTCTTTAATAAACATCTCCTTTAAATTCTTTAATAAGCCACGTAACTGAGCACTGTAACCACTCCCTATGGAGCATGGGTGTTGCTAGCGATGGGCCCACAGGGCACAGTCATCGGCACCACACTGTCATGGCCATGGCCTGGATCTGGCTTCAGCGGCCTGCTGCTGGCCAGTACTCAGAAAGATGAATACCAGATCAAGGCTTCAAAGAGAGGCTGCTGAGATTGAATTTATTTGCAAATTTGATTGCATTGCTTCAGGGCTTAATAAGGACTTTAGATTTTTCTCTCTCATTACAACAGGTGATTTGACCTCATCTTCCTCTATATGCTGTTCCTCCATGTTTGAATCTTAACAATGGCTTTGATTTGCTGTTACAGGATGACCTGATCCCATGACACATATTTCCGTGCATTTATTTCCTCCCATTCTATAAGCTCCCCCATCTTCAAAGCATCTGATCAAGTGGGATTTTTCTCCCCTACAAGCTCATGCAATAAATAAATTTGTTAGTCGTTCAATGCCACAAAACAAACAAGTCCTGTGGCACTGAAAGACTAACAAATTTATTTATCACATGAGCTTTTGGGGGAGAAAAATCCCATATTGGCAGATGGTGAGATTTTTCTCCCACAAAAGTTTGTGTGATAAATAAATGTATTGGTCTTTAAAAGTGCCACAGGACTCCTCATTTGTTATATTGATTTGTGACATCACTAGCTAAGCCCCTTCCTTACCTCACCATAACGAAGTGGGAAAGGTGAAAAGAAAGACCCTCCTCCATGGTCAGCCTGGCCATTTCCTAGCCCCAGTAAAGGAATAGCTAGTGCAATAAGGCCCACAGCAAGGCTTGACCAAATCTGGCATTTTACAGCTTCGAAGGGTGGGAGCTGCTTTGCCTGGTCCAGGGAAAAAGGTGTTTCCACCACCGGGCTTGTTTTTCACAGATCTACTCCTTATCTTTTCTGCTTTGTGTGGGATGAGTCTGTTGCACCATGCTGACACATTTTGCTTTTGCAGCAGCATGAATCCCTCTCTCCTTCCCCCAAATGATGCATCCCTTCCTCAGGTAAGCCAGATAATGCCCTGCCTTATCGCTCATCCACCACCCTGTACCCCAGTTAAGGTGCTGTGCCATCACTCTTAAAACTGACTGATTCAGATCTATGAAGGGAAACCTGATTCAGATCCATGAGGGTTTAGATGTTCTCTAGGACAATCACAGTATTATGGAATTCATCCCTTGGTAGCCAAAGGACTTTGAATCCAAAAAGGAACCCATTCCATCATTTCCAGTTTAATGACAAGGAGCCTTGTAGCACCTTAGAGACTAACCAAAATTAAAAGAAAATTGAGGGCATAAGCTTTTGCAGGCTGGGCCTCTCTTTATCAGATGCATGAAGCAGAAACTTCAGTTTGTTTTGGTAGCTTGTGTTCTAAACAAACCTTATGCGACCCATTTTTTTAAAACTCTCTAAGACAGTGGTTCTCAATCTCGGGTCTGCAGACACTGCCTGGAGATGGGCCCATTTAAAATCTTGCAATCACAGAAACATCATAGCACAAATGCAGGGAAACAGACCAGCAGCAGTGTCCTTTCCCTGAGCTCCATCTCCCCCTGGTACAGTAAAGCCAGCTCTCCCAGCTATTCACACGTGCATTTCACAAAGACAAGGGGGCCACTTTGCTGGAATGAGGCCAGGCTTCCCCTCTCTCCCTCCTCCCCCACTCACCACCTGCCCAGGGTAGAAGATAAGCTTAAAGATCTGCCATGACATGAAAATGAGGGGCACAAAGCTGGGGTTTGTTAGTGAGTGTTCCCTGAGCTCTCACTGACTGCAGCTCTTTGCACACTTGGGGCAGGGTCCCTCATCTCAGCACAAGGTCACTTTCTGCCCCTTCCCTGCAAAGTGCTTCACAGATCCGCTGGGTATGCTTGCTCCCTCCTACACAAGGCTTCAACAGTCTATCAGACACCAAAGCACATGCAGGCAGCCCTGTCGGCCAGCAGCTGTAGGTATGTCTACCGATAAAAAAAACAAGGAGTCGTGTGGCACTTTAAGACTAACAGATTTATTTTTCTCATGAGCTTTCATGGGAGAAAATCCCACTTCGCCAGATGCTTCGAAGATGGGTGAACTTGTTTTGTTGAACTAGATGACAAGATTTGGCAAGTATATTCAAATATATGTAGATGCTGTTGTGATTAATAAAATACAAATGCAAATTCATTCAAAAGTGTTACTGAATCATCAGCTTTTTGTTATCATGTACTTTCTTAATCAATAAAAGTACAACTATTATCATTTGGGGGTCCATGAAATTTTTTGTTGTTAAAAAGGAGTCCTCAGACTTTAAAAGCTTGGGACCACTGCTCTAAGACATCACAGTACTCATTGTTTGCTGAAAAGCAGCTAATATGGCTACACTCCAAAATCTGTCCCAGTTTTACTAACATTCTAGGAACCACTGGAATTCCTGATTAATTTTAATGAAAACCAGAACACATCATCCCTGTTAGAGCATTCATTGGCTATTAGAACCTGGATAATCTCTCAATATAGAGTGAAAACCCAAAACACATTGGGGTCCCACTAGGGCTGGATTACTGCAGAGGCCAGCAGCAGCCTTTAGCCCAAAGGCCATAGCCTGCCATGCCCTAGGGCAGTGAGGGGGGTTGCAGCCCAAGCAAAGGAGGCCCACAATGTGGGGGGCCTCACAGAATTGGGCAGCCTGAAGCCTGAGCAGCCATTAATGTGGCCCTGTTTCCCACGCATAACTCTGCTGGAGTTGAAATGCAGATACATTTGTCCCTAAATTCCAAAGGGGCAGCCGTGTTAATCTAGTAAAGCAAAAAAAGCAAGGAGTCTTGTGTCACTTAAAGACTAACAGATTTATTTATTGCGTGAGCTTTCGTGGGAGAATATCCCACTTCGCCAGACTCTTTGAAGAGGGAGAATTTACAGAACTGGATGAAGATAAATGCAGGGAAGTGTAAGACATGGGATCAGGTCATACTGCAACAGCAAATCAGAGCATTTGTAAGGATTCAAACTTTAGGAAACAGCATACAGAGGTAAGGTGAAGTCAAATTACCTGTTACAATGTGAAAAGAATCCATAGTCTATAGTAACAGGTAATTTGACTTCACCTTACCTCTGTATGCTGTTTCCTAAAGTTTGAATCCTTACAAATGCTCTGATTTGCTGTTGCAGTATGACCTGATCCCATGTCTTACAGAACTGGATGAAAATAAATGCAGGGGAGTGTAAGTTCTCCTTCTTCAAAAGCGTCTGACAAAGTGGGATATTCTCCCACAAAAGCTCACGCAATAAATAAATCTGTTAGTCTTTAAGTGCCACAAGACTCCTTACGTTATTTGTCCCTAAGGTGCTATGCTCTGTTTTTTACTAGATTTTTTCTGGTATAAAGAAAAAAACTCTTAATTGTACAGTATCATTCTGTAGTACTTTGGGAATGAAGGTAACAGAGGTTCTAGGAAACTCCTGGAATTCAATGCCAAAGAGATTTGAATAATGGTATGAAATGATGTATTCTTTAGCTTGCTAGTAGTTCCAAAAATAAAAAAATCAGAAATTATTTTGGGTTGACCAAAAATTAAATTTTTCAAAATTTTTAGCAAGTAAAGGTTAAGAAAAAGAATCATTTGGGGGTCAATGAAACTCTTTCTTTACCCAGAAATGGAATACTTTGTATCTTGTCACAATGTACATCCCTAATTGCTGGACTGGTGCCTCCTCCTAGTTGTTTGGTGGATTAGCTTGATACCTGCATCCTCATCCATGGTCTGCCCACCCTCATCCCATCTCTGTTTTTGCCTATAGTTCCTCAACTTCTGGAATCACAGTTGAGTTCAACAACTTAGCTCTCCAACTAGAGCACCATCTACATTTCCCTATTCCCTAGTTATGGATCTCATCCAAAAATCCAGCCACTTCTAGCAAGTGAGAGTGAGATGACCTAGGTCTATCCACTATGAAGCTCCAAAACCAGAAACCCTCTAAATGGCAGCATCCTACTGCAGCTCTTCAACTTCTGACAATGCTGCTCTATTTCCCTGGGGCATTTCTCCATGACCCCAAACACTTTCTTTGCCCTGCCCACCCTTAGGGACAAACCTGATTTCATTTTATGCTGAGGATAGATCCCCACAAATTCCAGTGAAAGTTTTGCATCCACAAAGAATGAAGAACTGGGCTGTAAATTTTGAAAGATGTATCAAAACAAGATTTTATATTGAAGAACAATTCTTTCAAGTTTTTAATCAAAATGCTAGTAACTAAATACCACAAAGGAAGATTTTGGGCAAGAAGAGGTTCAGAGAGTAAATTTATATCCCTTGAAGCTGAGACTAGGACACAGTACTAAATTTTTGGGATGCAGGTTCCCAAATTGTTATATTCATGAATAGACAAAATAAGCAAAATAGACAAAATAACTTGGATAACTACATGATGCACAGTTGATGATGGTCTTTGCACAGTACACTAACAGGTTATTAAAGTGAACCTCAGAGAGTTACACATGTATTAAGATCTCAGAGGCTCCCTTAACCTCTTGGTTAATTAACCTCCTCTTATATTGTGTTGACCAAAGTAAACCAAGTCCCTATGGTGCCTTCCAGCCAACTTACAGGCAAAATGGAAAAACCCAGTTTACGAAATTTTAGCCACATACTTTCCTAAAACCTGTGGGGTCATATATGAGATGAGAAATGGACTTTATGAAGGTTTGTGACACTGACTCTTATAAATAGAATATATTGGGAAAACAGCTCTCACTAACAGATTTTTTAACCAGGAAATAAAGTTGCTTTATTACTTACTACCAGAAAATATATTTATTCAGCTTGCAAGCAAAATGAATGAATCAAATCATAGTATTTCTTTTTGTAACTGTAAGTATGATTAAAATGTTATTCAACTAGAAAAGGAAAATAGCTAATAGTAACTATAATACATTGTATTTAGAATGTTATTTTCATTTTAAATGTGTAACAAAACTGTACTACTGCTTTCACCTTTGCATTACTCTCAGTCTGTGTACAGTAAAATACAACACAGTTTCAGAAATGCAGTCAATCCTCCAGGCTTAGATATTCTGCTATGCTTGTCTACTACAGGGATTCTGTTTTGGAAATATGTATGGAGCCAAACAAGAGGAGGTCTGTAAGCTTTATAATGCTGCCAACGTAATATACAATACTACATACACCACATATGTTTTTTGAACGATGAATGTTATTCATGTTAAGCTCCTCCAAATTGCTTTTCTTTTATGTTAAGCTGTTTAACCAAGGGGCATTGTGTAATATTTTATTCTCAGTGTTAAGTATAAAAATGTTGCAGAGAAAAGGGACAAGTCTAACTGTTTTGGTGATAATTAGCTAACATTATCTCTCTACCCAAGCTGTAGCTGATGAAGGTTGCGTCTAAAGCTTTGCTGATATTTGGAATGCAATGGTCAAAGTATAATAATAAGATACTGAGGTTACTCACCTTAGTGTAGTAGCCATGGTTCTTCAAGATGTGTGTCACCACACTGCTCCACTATAGGTGTATGGCTGTGCCCACACCTAGCACCAGAGATCTTCACAGCAGAGCCCAGTGGAGGGGCATGTGCATCCAAGGAGATCGCGGCTGTTTTTTCCGCCGTTTGGAACACGTGCACCCCTCTCCACCCAACTGTTCCTTCTCCACCGTGGAGCACGGATTATTCCAGAGTAGAGGGGAGGTGGATAGGGAGTGAGCAGTGTGGGGACACACATCTTGAAGAACTGTGGCTGCTGCACAAAGGTGAGTAACCTCCATTTCTTCTTCAAGCAGTGTCCCCACTGCTACACTATAGGTGATTGACAAGCAGTACCCTAATTGGTGGAGGGGACTTCAGAGTTATCCCTCTTAGCTGTATTCAGTACTGCAAGCCTTAAGGATGCATCCAAAGAGGCATCAGTGTCAATGGCATAGTGTTTTATGAACATATCAGCCGATGCCCAAGTAGTGGCCCTACAAATGTCCACTATTGGGACATTGTGGAGAAATGCTGTGAAACTGGAGATTGTTCTGGTAGAGTAAGCTCTGAGTGCGGTGGTTTGGACCTGTGCTTCTCATAGGCGGTATGGATGCAGGTAGAAATCCACTTGGAAAGTCTTTGATTAGATATTGGATTTCCCTTGGATCATTCCACAATTGAGACTAATAGCCTGGGTGTTTTGTGGAAGGCCTTTGTTCTGTCTACATAAAAGGCTATCACCTGTCTGATGTCCAGAATATGCAAAGCTGCTTCAGTAGGGGTTGTGTGAGGCTTTGGGTAGAAGACTGGTAGGTGAAGAGTTTGGTTGATGGGAAATGACGAGGAAACTTTCGGCAGAAACTTGGGATGAGGTTTCAAAGGAACCTTGTCCTTTGTGAAGATGATGAAGGGGGGGCAAGCCATCAGTGCTGCGATTTCACACACATGCCTAGCTGATGTTACTGCCACCAAAAATGAGACCTTCATTGACATATGGAGTAACGGACATGTTGCCAGCAGTTCGGAGGGCAGCCTAGTGAGTGATCTCAAGACTAAAGATAAGTTCCACGGAGGCACCAGGGGTCTAATGTCTGGATAAGTATTCTGAATACCGTCCATGAATCGCTTTATAGTGTGGTGGGAAAATAAAGAGGAATTGTCCACCAGGTCGTGGAAAGTCGAGATCGCTGCCAAATGAACTTTGATGGTAGTTGTTGCTAAGCTTTTTTCTTTCAGATCCAGAAAATATTCGAGGACATCCGGAATTGGAGCAGACTGTGGGGAAAGATGATGTTCCTGGCACCATATGGCGAATCTCTTCCATTTCTGTAAGTATGTAGCTCTCGTTGTTGGTTTTCTACTATTTATTAACACCTGTTTCACTCTCTCTCAACATTGTTGTTCCAGGGCATCGAGCCTTTGAGGAGCCAGGCTGTGAAGTGGAGTGTGTTAAGGTAAGTATGTCAAGTTTTGCCCTTGTTCTGAGTGAGCAGGTTTGGAATGAGCGGAAAGGTGACTGGTGCCGCCATGGACATTTGCAGGAGGGAGGAATACCATGTTTGCCTCAGCCAAGCCGGAGCAATCAGTATGAGTGTTGCTTAGTCCTGTTTCATTTTCTAGAGTGTTTTGCTGATAATGGGAATTGGGGGAAAAGCATAAAGAAGAGTGCGATGCCACTTCACTAGGAACACGTGCCCCAACGACCCTGAGTGAGCCCTGCTCTTGAGCAAAAGAGATCACATTTTTTGTTGCTCTGTGTCACAAACAGGTCCATCACTGGATGACCCCACTGATGAAATATGGCCATCAGGACCATGTTATCTATTTCCCATTCGTGGGGTTCTGCGAAGTTTCTGCTCAAAATGTCTGCCATCGTGTTGAGCCTGCCAGGTAGGTAAATTGCAGATATCTGAGTTTTGTGATGTATGCACCAATCCCATAGTTTCACGGCCTCTGCACATAGGGACTGGGAGCGAGCGCCCCCTTGACAGTTGATGTAATACATCGATGTGACATTGGCCATCTGTATCTTTATGTCTTTCCCTCACTATAAGATGTAAGAAGTGCCGACAGGCATTTCTTACCGCCTGTAGCTCAAGGAGGTTTATATGTAGGTGTCTCTCGTGGCGTGACCACTTGCCCTGCACCGTCAGGTCCCCCTGGTGAGCTTCCCATCCTGCAAGGGAGGCATCAGTGGAGAGTAGGAGAACAGGAACCTGCTGAATGAAAGGAACACATTGCAGAAGGTTCTCCGGAAGAGTCCACCAGGTACGGTGGTTGTGGTATGGAGAGGATGCAGTGCTTTCAGTGCTTATGCAGTGAAGTTTTTTAGAAACCATATCTGCAGGTGCCTCATATGAAGTCTGGCACTGGGCACCATGTATGTTGCTGCCACCATGTGTCCCAAGAGCTGCATACATGTGAATGCTGTAACCATGGGGGAGGAGATAACGTCTCTTATGAGGTGCTGTATGGCTGTGATTCAGTCATTCATGAGGAAAGCCCTGCAGGAAGGAGTGTGAATTCTCACTCCTATGAATTGAATTTCTTGAGCAGGATGTAGATGGGATTTGCTGTAATTGATTGCCAGTCCCAGGGAGAGGAACAGTTCCTCCGTGAACCTTACTGCTTCTTGGGCAGATGAGAATGACCGTGCTTTCAAAAGGAAGTCATCCAAATAGTGGAAGATTGTTATCCTCTGTGTCCATAAGTACGCTATGACTGTCGCCATGACCTTTGAAAAAACTCTCAGGGCCATACAGAGGCCAAAAGGAAGTACACTGAATTGGTAGTGGCTGTCTTGGAATGTGAAATGAAGAAATTTCCTGTGTGCTGGGTGGATGGTAATATGGAAGTATGGGTCTTTGAGGTTGAGGGGTGCCAGCCAATTGTGTTCTAGGGAGGGAAGAATATTAGACAGCATTACTATTTTAAGTTTCTGCACTGTAATAAATTTGTTGAGGCCTCTGAGGTCTAAGATTGGCCTCCAACCTCTGTGCTCTTTTGGGTTAAAAAATATTGGGAATAAAATCCCTTTCCCTTGAATTGAGTGGGGACCCCTTCTATTGCCCCAATGCTTAGAAGAGTA
The DNA here is from genome assembly GCA_007922195.1 of Podocnemis expansa. Classification (NCBI taxonomy): domain Eukaryota; kingdom Metazoa; phylum Chordata; order Testudines; family Podocnemididae; genus Podocnemis; species Podocnemis expansa. Next base: position 7,725,285 of record ML682066.1, read on the forward strand.
TGCATCTCCTCCTGTAGTAGTTGCACGTGAGAGGGGTCTCTGAAAAGGGACGGGGAAGGGAATTTGGAAACAGGTGTGGATGTAAAGGGAATTAAATATCCAGTTTTGATTATTTCCAACACCCATTTGTCTAATGTGATGGAGGACCATCGGTGAAGGAATGATGATAGCTTGTTGTTAAAGAGGAGGGGTGTTTCAGTCATAATACTGTCGGGTGAGGTGCAATGGCTGGGCAAACCCTCAATCAAACTCTCAAAATTGCTGCTTGGCCACTGGAGGTTGCATGTTAGAAGAGGATTGGGTACTCTATCTGCACCTTGAGTTTGGTTGTCTAGGTCTTAAGCGTGAATTATCAAACCTCCTGTGTTGCTGATGCCATGGATATCTGGCGCTCATGTTAAATTGATACCTGTTGTTTCTAATTTGAGGTATGGGGGCTGGAATGCCTAGTGTTCAGAGAGTGGCTCTTGAGTCCTTTAATGAATGCATAATTTTGTTTGTTCTTTCCCCAAATAGCTTGTTCCTGTTGAAAGGGAGATCCTCAATAATGGATTGGAGCTGTCTGGGTAGTGCGGCTGCGTGAAGCCAAGAGGATCTTCGCAAGACCACTGTGGATCCGATGGTCCAGTCTGCCATGTCCGCTGTCTAAGGCCACCTGAAGAGCCGTTGTCGATCTCAGAAAGCCTTCTTGTAGGATAGAATTGAAAAACTCCTTTCTATCATCCAGAATAAAATTAATAGTCTGCAAATTTCAAATAGTTGTCATGGTTGTAATTAGATAAGAGGGAGGTGTAATTTGCTATCCTTAGTTGTAATGTGGCCAATGTAGATATCTTTCTCCCCAGCAGGTCCACATTTTTTGTCCTCTCTATCAGATGGAGTCGATCTATTATGGGCTTACTTAAGTCTCTGGTTTGCTGAATCGATGACAAGCAAATTTGTTTGAGGATGGGGAAAAAAGGAACTCATTGTTGCTCGGTGTAATAAATATCTTTTATCAATTTTCCTGTTAGTGGGTGGTGCTGAGGCTGGATTCTGCCAAATGGTGGTCGCTGGCTCCATAAATACCCTCATCCATGGGCATTGAGACTTTGGATGAGGTGGTGGATTGTAAGACTCTATAAAATTTGTGTTTAGGATTAGGAGTGGTTTGCTCTGGCACATCTAACTTTGCAGAATCCTTTTAAAGACTTCTTGGTACTGCCTGGCATTGTCACCCTTAGGCTGTGGGTCATCACCATGGATTGTGTCGTGAGCAGCGTCCATTACCCCGTGGATTTTTCTGGCCGTCCTGTGCAGGAGTTACAGGAACCAGAGTATGCTGTATGCCTTGTACTTGAGTCGGTAACACTGGCGTCTGTGAGGGTGCATAGTTCATCCAATTTGGCCATGATACCCAGGTTATCCCGTAGGGAGAAAATGGGTACCATGGAGTATTTGACCAGGGCCATGTTTGGACTTGTTGAGGTGCAGGATTTGTCTGTTGTGTTGTACTGATGCTGCCATCAAGGTCACCCTCAGAGCTGCAGTTGGAGCGCTGGTCAGTAGAAGAAGATACTGACATATCATCTTCTGCAGAGGACTGCATGCCATATAGAGGTGACAGGTTTGGAGAGAAGTTGGAAGAAAAATCATCTCTGAAGCAATGCTTAGTCTTCCTCTTGTGTTTGCAGGGAGAAGACTGTAGATCATTCAGATTATGTTGTTCTGTTCCCTGTGCCAGTACTGTGTCCGGTGGTGCCGGTGGGGAGGTGCGGTGGCTACGGTGCTGGTATCTGATGAAGGGATGTCAGCACCTGAGAGTACATCGATGTGGAAAATGATGGCACCAGGAGCGAAGGAGGTGGCAAGACTGTTGTAGGTGCTGGTAGTGCTGCGGTCTGCTGAGCTGTGGCTGACGGCACTGAGAGAGCCGCACTTGGAACAGAGATGGCTCGATTCACAGCCAGCATAGATAAAGCCAGAGGGAGCAGAGGTGGTGCCGGTGTGTTGATTAGAGGCACCGGCCCCAGAGAAGAGAGCTGTGGGACAGGCATGGAGCAGCTCAGTGCAGTTTTTATCCCCTGCTCCTCTGAAGAGCTCAAGGGGTGTGATTTTGCCTTGGCAGGGGAGTTTTTGGAGGGACCTGAAGCCTCTACTAAACTAAAGTAAGTGAGGGCTGAAGAGCTGCTGAAGTTCGGTGCTAAGTGAATGGCAGTTGAGAAGGAACTATTGGATGGGGGGGCGCGTGCGTTACAAAAGGCAGGAAAAGCAGCCGCAAGCTCCTTGGACACGCCCCCCCCCCACTAGGCTCTGCTGTGAAGATCTCTAGGGCTCGATGCAGGTGCAGCCACACACCTATAGTGGAGCAGCGGGGAAACTGCTCGAAGAAGAACTTTACAATCTCTGGCTGGTTTACTGCAGGCTTGTTTCAAGTTTAGCAGAAAGTTTCCAAAAATGTGTCAAAGAAGATAGCATAAAAGAGATATGTTAGGTTTAAAGTAAGGCAGCTAGATAGTGAAACCCTGATCCACTCTAAACACTATCAGCGTACCTAAAGTTAAGCTCAAACTTCTAATCAGTGGACCAATGGCACCATTGCCTTCCATTTCTGAATTAATGTATTGATCCTCCTTTCTTGTTGTGCAATTTTAATCGTTGACTAATAATCTGCCAAAAAGGTTGATTAAATAAAAAATCCTCTATTTGATATTTTTATTATAGAAGTAAATCAAACAAATATGTAAGTAAGTGAGCATGCAAATGTGTTCACTATTGGCAGTTTGTGTGTTTTCTAACCCCGGATTCTTCATTGTTATTAGCTATTTTAACTCCCCTGTAACACAAGACTAGCAGTTACGTGGGAGATAATGACTAGAGTAGAAGACTGGGAGACAGAAAACCAGATTTCTATCCCCAGTCATGCTGCTAATTCTACCTGCAATGATGGACATGTCATAATTCCTTAGTGATTAAATTTTTCCATCTATAAAATGGCATGCAATTTACCCACCTTTATAAAACACAGATTATAGTGGGTTAAAAAAAAAGCAAGGAGTCTTGTGACACTTAAAAGACTAATAGATTTATTTATCACAACAGCTTTCATCAGAGAAAATCCCACTTTGTACAGCTGCCCCTTTGGAACTTGGCAAGATTATAGTGGATAAGTATCATATTCATGCTAATGATTATTAGTTCCCACAAATACAAGTCAAATTTTATAATCCTCTCCCAAAGAACATCTATCTTCACTGTGCAGTAACAGGAAGCAGCCCCAATACACACACACGCACAAAGCTGTAACCTGTGAAAAATGGTAGTGGAAAATAAAAATGGAATTTATGAAATATTTATTTTAATCATTTAATAACACTTTAATTACATTTTTTTGCAGAAGTTCTATGGTCAGCTAAAACATTTCCTTGGTAGTTTGTATCCTTCACATAAACTTTTAGATTTTCTTGGCTTCTTCCCCAAGTGAGCACCACATATAATTATCCGAAGAGTCAGCATGAAATACTGGAAAAAGATAAAAGCATAATTGAGAGCTTTACAATTTTGACAAGTTCCAAAGGGGCAGCCATGTCACCAGAGTGAACCATCCCCAGCTTTCACTGACTGTTACTGTCCAATTTTTAAATCCTCAGCCATTTCGTCTTTATAAGTTACAATGAAGTATGCAACTATAGCAAGGTATATATCTCTGCCTTGCCAAGACCCCCAAGGAGCAATTGGTTGAATCACCTCTGACATCACAATGGCCTGTCACATAGTACACTTCACATCACACATATAGCATATTAGGAGAGTTGATAAACACATACATACATACACACACACACGCACCCCCCCACACTCATCTAAGGGTACTTTTAGCTCACCCATAGCCGTCATATTTTCCCCCAGAAATTAAACATACAAAAACAATAGCTGATCATATTGTATTATGTTAGAATAATATGTAATATGTTAGAATATGGTGATATTGCCCTGCTGTTTGAATACTTTATAAATAAAGGTTTTGCAAAACAGATTAACATAATTTGAACTCAGAATCTAGTCTGACTTGGATTTTACAAGATATCAAATTGCTCCCAATTACTACTACATTAAGTCCAATAACTTGTGTTTGACCAAAATACAACTTTTCTTTGACTCAGTGGCATTGCAACAGGGGCAATGATGTGGGGCCATAATCCCAGGCAGCTGGCTGTGGGGGGCACTGGGGTGGGGGGCTTCAAGGCGTGGGTTCGTGTGGGGTGGCTGGGCAACACAAATGTGAGCTTGACTCCCATTTGCCAGCAGGCACCGGAGATCCTCGCTCTGCCACTGCTTTGGCCAAAGTAGGTTTTCTAAAGAGGCAGCAAGCCTTGATTTGAAAACTTCAAGGGACAGAGGACCTGCACTTCTCTCAATAGTTTGTTCCAATGGTTAATCATCCTTACTGGCAAAAATGTGTGCCTAGTTTCTAATTAGAGTTTGTCTGGCTTTATCTTCAACTCATTGATTATTGTTATTCTTCTCTTAGGTAGATTAAAGAACCTTTTTAAGAATGAACATTTTGATTAATGCCCCTGTACTGAAAACAGTTTTAAAAATGGAAATGCATTCATTAAGTGTTAGATTCCCCCACATTTATTCTTATTTAATAGTACCTTACTGGGCAGACTGTTTCTCTGAAGTGGGATGACTTGACATTATATGGGATATTTAAAATCTGATCTAGCACATTAATATGTTTTATATAATTTCCAAAGCTCTTATCCAATTGCCCCAATCTTCTGGCAAGTCAGAGAAATATCTGCCACAGTGATATTGGTGATAAGGTTTGAGACATAAGGCTCATAGGCTTTCTTAGCTATTTATTACCACATTCTTTGCCTGTGTAGATTCTCTCTTCAAAGACTGAGTCAAATTGTCCTCAACTATCTCAAGTATTTATTGATTCCAAAGAAAAATACTTTAGAATACCAATTAGAACTTCCCACACTTTGTCTCTTTAATGGGTATTATTGCTTTTATATATTTGCAAGTACAAAATGTTTTTTCTGGCAAATACATACAGTGTAAGAAATAATTCTGTTTCACCTCTGAGGAGGAACTTACTGTTTAGCTGTTAACTATTTCTTGTGGCGATACTAAAAGAAATTATACACACTAATTTTGGAGTTCTGAAATATAATACACAACAGAATTAAACTTACAGATTCATCAAAGGCAGATGTTGAATCATGCAAAGAGGAAGAGAATCACCAGCAACATTTCCCAAACAAAAATACTTTGGCAAGCAACACTTGAATTGGCAACAAACTAAGGAGGAATGCAGAATGATCCCAAATACGTCGAAAGACGTAGAGCCAAATTACAAGAAAAATGTGTGTGGCAGAAACAGATGTACAGAAACGAAAGCAATACTCAGAAGGACAACAAAATCTTGACAACTCACCATCTGAAGAGCTGTGTATACAGGATTATGGACTTTGCCCAAAAGGGGAATATGTGAATGAATCTAAGGACACTCTGATCACACTAGATATTTTGGTTTATTTCACCCAGGTTAACAGAGCAGTAAGCATTAGACAAATGCAAGAGGCAACCTTCAAGACTGAAATCAACTCTCTTTCATTATGAAGTAGAGTCTTCTGGTTGAACTTTGATGGAAGGGTCGCCTCAGTCCCAGCACTGGTGCACTGACCTTAACTATCCATCCTGCCTCCCTATTTCATGAGGCTGAAATCAAAAGTGCATGTATGCATGGGTTATGGTTTCATATTTTTCATGCACAGCTTTAACCCTTTAATTTAAAGGGTATTATATGTATCACTGTATCACTTAGAGGCCCAAGCCCAAATGGGATCAATATCAGCAAATGTACAATAATATCTATACGCCCAAAGCAGCACATTTGTCATATGTAGTACAGAACAAACTGAAATAAACCCCTCACTGAACAGTGTTTAAACAACTAAAACAAGGATATTCAAATGTAACAACTCAGAGTCAGAAAAATTCTTGATAAAGTAAAATGCAATAACTTGGGCTGCTGTGTGGAAGAATTCTGTGGAAGGGCCTAACAGTGTTGAGACACAAACTGCTCAGTAGGCCTGGGGGTGGGGAGGAAGAAGCTGCAGTTTCTCTGTTCCACTAGCATGCCTGGAAGAGGACCAGTAGAAGCAACTAACTGCTAAGGTACGCTGTAAAGAGCTTTGCTGTGTCTGTGTCCATGCTTCAAGGACAAGCTGTGTACTGTAATTTGGAGACAGAGAAGGTGTTTAGATTTGCCTGCAGAATTCTAAAAGTCAGTCTACCCAGATAAAAGAAAACCCGTTTGGGCCAGCTCAATGGCTAGGCCAGAGACCTGTGGCACAAATGAATGATGACTGGAGGTTATGTGGGGGTAAGGTGGATAAAAAGAAGGGCTTGTAATTGGGGGAATTTTGGTGCAAAAAGGATGGACCCAGAATTTAATTGGCACTAGTTTATGCTTTGTAATATGATGTAATATGTTATTACATAAGGATAATGTACACTAGTGGCTCCCAACCTGTGGGCCGGGAACCCACAGAGGTCCGTGGACATGTTGAAGGGGGTCCGTGGAGCCTATCCCTACTGGGGCTGGAATCCAGCTACAGCCCCAATGCTCCCCATCAGGGCTGCCTCTCCCCTCCCATGGCCAATCCTGGCTAGGGGATGGGGCAGCAGCGGCTCCCCGGCAGGGGCAAAGGCAGGGGGCCATAGCTGCTGTGGCTTGGCTCCCCAGCGGTGCAGGCCATGGTGGCAGCAACACTGCTTGTCAGCTGTCCCAATGGCATCGCCAGAGTGATGCAGTGCAGAGTCTGCCCGTGCGGGCCAGATTACTTAATCAGCCGGGGGGGGGCACAATTTTTTTTTTTTTGTTGAAAAGTGGTCCCCAGCCTGAAAAAGGTTGGGAACCACTGATGTACACTATTCTTGGGCTCTTGGGAACTCACTCTTGGGCCCACAGCTATGCAGAATAAAGCTCCACTCCTCACTAAGTTTGTGGCCCCCGCTTACTGAGAATTCCTCTACAGCTGTAAGCCCAGGAAGAAGAGGCAGAGTGGTATCATTTTATGACGTTATTTATCAGGCACAGAAACCTTCAGTTGTAGTCAGGATTTCATAGGACCATAGGCAAGTGAGTTTTCAGGAGATGTATTCTGCTCGAACATGCCCACTTCTCAGGAATGAGAGAGGGAAAGTAGCAACCAAAGTCACTAATGCTAATTAACACATAAAGAGAGGGAGATACAACAGCCAGTTGTAAAATGGTTGTTTTAAGGCTACATCTGGTTCAGCAGGTCAAATTTAAAGAGCCAATCCTCTACAGAATGTAAAAACAAGCTTCAACAAAATTTGTTGGTAGAAGGTAACTCTGCACAAAGTGTAGTTTGCAGAAGGCAAGGAAGATAATCCTGGGTGGGGGGTTCTTATTTTGTGAGTATCACAATTATGTATAGCAAAAACAGTGAGAGTCCTGTGGCACCTTATAAACCAACAGACTTCTTTGGGCATAAGCTTTTGTGGGCTCCAACCCACTTCGTCAGATGCAGACTAACACGGCTACTCTTTTGACAATTATGTACATGTCTTCTCTGGACTGTTAATCCAGGTTCTTACTTAACAGTACCTTCCAATGAACAGGGTTAATGGATGCTTTGTGAGGCAGTCAGCCTCTCAGCAGGCTTTCCATTTCCAGGAATCACTGGGAATGTGGTTATGCATCACAAACCGCAGTAACCATGAGATAAATACAGAGAATGATACAACTCCCTTTTGAATTGTGCCTACATAGTAAAACTTCATTGGAGCTATTCAAATAACTTTGGTAAACAAAGATTTAAATGCCAGACATTAAGTTCAGTTTTAGGATTGGCTAAACATATTAAAATTTTTAAAAATATTTAAAATATGCTAAATACATACTTTGATAATACATTTATTATTTTATCTATTAGACTGGATTGGCCATTCATAGTCAATGAATGATTAGGTGTGCTTGTATTTTCAAATGCATACTGATTTGGAGGATATGTACAGTACTTTATTAGTTATTCCAATGACTGTACTTCATAGCTGATGGTGCTATAAAATATTGTTTTAAAGTCTGCTCTCATGTCTATTCTTCTGTGATTCTGAGTGCTCTTCAACATCCACTGGTTTAAGTGGGAGAGGAGGGTGTTCAGCACTGAGCAGCATGAAGTCCTAAAACTCATTTCAACGCAGATTAAATCGTTACAGCTGAGCTACAACCCATGAAAAACATGGCTCTATAATGGAAATGCAGATACAATGTTTTCAATTAGAGTAGCATTAACTGCACCATTATAACTGAAGATGCACTGACCCTCTCTTGCTCTTTTTTCAAATCAGGAGAAGACTTTTTCTTTTTCCTGGACATTAGATAACTTCTTCTACATTCAGGGAAAAATGGGTCAGTAACTTATTGCCAGAAAATGTACTTTCTTGATTTATTACCAAACATGGAGTTTGACTTCATCCTAATCTCTCATGCAAAGATTCATTTACTGAAACATATTCTTATTTACTGTGACCCAAACCATTTGATTTTAAATGACAGGGTTAATAGTGAACTAGCATATACACTTTGTACTGTTACTTGATTTTGCATTGTTGTACTAATTATGCAAATTAAAAAGTAGTATCAAATTATCTTGTCACATTAACCTGATGACAGAAACCTGCTTATGTTTCAAAAAGTCTGATAACATTTAATTATGCAAAATAGTTGTGGAGTATGTATTTTGCCAATTGTTTGGTAAAGCCTCTAACTAAATATTGATTACATTCAAATGTGCAATATTAGCAAAAATGGAAAAGCCATTGAACTTTTTATATTAAAAATGACACTTGTGTTAAGGTGCACTGTGAGAAATGCAATGTAGCAAAGTCATATAATGTTTCTCTGAACATGGCTTTTAATGTTTCTTGTTATCCTCTGAATTGTGGTTTTCTTACAAATTTATTAGCTTAACAAACAGGACTGTCAATCTCAGAATTAAAAGAAAAATATGATTAATTCGTACATACACAGAAAGAAAGAAAGAAAGAAAAAGAAAACGAATGAACGAACGAACATCCTGGAGCTGTTGTCTTTAGAGTAGCTATGGTACATTAAAAAAAATCAATACTAAGAAAATATTGCTCAAGATTAGCAAGATGAGGTATCTTTCTATCAAAGACCTTCTATCAAAGGTGTTGTTGTCACCCTGGTGACGAAATTGTGAAGCAGCAAAAAGCTAAGAATAAATGGTGTTTTCTGTCTTCCTACTTACCACAATGTAAAAATATAAACAATATACACAAAACTGAATTAAAAGCATGTTAATGTAGTAAAACCAAACATTCAAAAGTTTAAAAAATGTGAGAGGGCTATCATGCAATTCAGCTCCTTTCTGCATATGCATTATGATGCAGTCTTTAATTGCATGACTACATACTATTTGTCCAGTCACACCAGAAAAAAGGACAGAAGACAAGGTACATGATTTCATTAGGATGCAACTTCATTCACTTAATATTTCTGGGAGGATGCAACTTCATTCACTTAATATATCTGGGAGCACTGAGCAACCAGTTGTACACTGCACACTACCATCCTTTCTTTAATCATTTCCACACAACTCCTAACTAGATGTTGGACACACCATCTATCTATGTTGGTAAAATACTCAAAAGTCTATTTTTTCCAATGCATGTGAATGAATGTTTAAATCTACCTGTCTGCTTTTGGAGGGCAGAATAGAGAACACTCTTAAATTGATACAGAAATCGCTCCCAAGCCACCAAATCCTCCATCCTTCCTCTCTTTATTAATACTAACATTTGGCTGTTGCTGTTCCCATGTTGGCAACTGACAGTTAGGAGCAAAATGCCCATCCCAGAACAACTATTCAGGATGCAAAGTTAAGATGCCCAATAATAGTTTGTAGCTCCCACACCACAACTTTCTTTGCTACTTTATTCTTGATAATCAATTCAAGAAGCTTCCCCAGAATATATTGGGAAAGCCTACATGTATTAGTCCATGAATCTAACTCAAGTTTTATTTAGGTGAGCTTTGTAGAGGGTCACTTTGTTTCTTTATTAGTCATAGTTACTCCCAACCTACCAGCCAGAACTGGGATGTGGCCCGTAACATTCCTTAGAATCTGCCCACAAACAAGAAATCATCCAAATAGAATATCACCTGTTGTAAACCAGATTCCCATGCCACTGCCCACTCAAGCACTGCACTGATTTTTTTCAAAACACAAAGCAAGAGATGGACAGTCCTGTAAGAAGTGACTCATCAAAATAAAACAAACCCCACAATAAAAAATGCATAAATTAGAATTTGAAAGATACACTGGCAGTAATCAGAAAGATGATGATATCACATTTTGCCAACAGTGTTTCCAGGCTACAGGTCCTAACTATGAATAAGCTTCACCAAAGAAAGAATAATACATGGACTGTAATTCAGGGTCTTTCACATCATTAACTCAACTACCCTATGGATGCACCACATGATGGATCAAGAGAGATTCCCCATGTGCCTTCTTCAGATCTCAGGGCAGAAATATGGAGGATCTTCATGAATAAATGATTAAATAACCTTGCAATGTCCTTAGCATTTATTTCTTGTGCAATCTTTTTATTTACAATGTACCCTGATCCCTCTATTCAAATATTTGGACATCACTTTACATAATCTCTTAGGCTACATCTACACTTCCCAAACTTAGCTCGAATTTGTTAATTTGAATGAATCAGTTCAAATGTAGTTTGAACTACTTTCAAACTTATTAGCATGAATTAACAAAGTGGACTAAGTTGAATTATAGTTAATTCAATTTGACCCACTTTGTTAATTCAAACTAACTGCCATTAGTTCTAAGTAACAAAGTGGACTTAAATGTCCACACTGTGCCAACTTTGAACTAAGGATCAAACTAAGGGCTTAGTTCAACCAAAAGGAAAGGTCCTACTAGTTCAAACTAAGCTTTCATTAGTTCAAATTAAGGAATTTCTTAATTCGAACTAATGAAAGCCAGTGTGGCCAGAGACTAAGTTAGTTCAAATTAAGCCTCCTTTATTCGAATTTACATGCAAGTGTAGAGATAGCCTTACTGCTACATAAGAAATCCTATGCACTGACATAAACCCTTCTAATAAATATACCCAACTTCTTGTTAAGGTAATCTGGCTCTTTAAATTTAACTACAGACAAAGCTTTTTCCTTCTGCCACTTTCTCTATCCCCATCCCATTCCCTAACACCTACCCATTATCCCTTTACACTTGGACAAGCGGGAGAAGAGGCAGTTTCTCCCAAATTTTCTCCCACATTTGGGCCTATTTCAAAAGCAACAGAAATCGAGGATCACATGGACTCCAAAGTCCAAAGTGAATTTGCAAATGCCTGAGATCAACCACCCTAATTAAAAGCCCAGCAAACATTTTTCAGACCATCATGTCTCTGTCAGACTTGCTGAGTAATAAATAGGCTACTGTCAGTGTAAATACCCTGTGGTGTCCTCTATTTCTATCACAGAATGGGATATGGGATGTGCTATTAAAATTCCTGCCTTTGTTGCAGTCCTCAGTTTAAAATTTCATCATTAAACTAAGCCATGCCTCCAAATGCTTTATCTGTCAGTCCAATTACATCCATAGATTTGAATGATGGGCTTTCTTCAAGGTAGTGCTCTAAAATAACACTGCTGTAGATTTAAAAGCTGCCTTCCCAATTTTCCAGGGTTCTAGCCTTCTTCGTTTTGATTTGACAATGCTTTGCTCATCCTGTCCTGTCTTACTGGCTGTCACAGTTTCCCTGTGGAGCAATGATCAGATACCTATGGATTCACCTCTTAATGTCTTATATTTAATATTAGAGACAAGGTGAACTCCCATTAGGGTTTGACACTCTCACATAGCCACACTCCTTACTATACTTCCATGGAGCCCTCAATGTCATGAGCCTTCTCAGTTACTCCCTAAATAGCAATCTTATCCCATTAATGAACATTCCCAGACTGAGGGAAGGATTTGATTTTTTTCTCCCCCACTCCTCTTGTATTAATCACTTCTACCCCCTTGTATAGGGACTGCATCATGTGGCTGTCTCCTGTATCCCAAAACTGACTGTAGGATCACTTCCATCAAACTCTCCAGTGAGGTTAGGCCCCCAGCCTCTGAAATTATTGTAAGTTAACATGTAACAATCGAGAAAAGCTGTTGACCCCTGAGGTAACCATGGTCATCAAATAACCACGGGCTCTCCTGCAAGACAGCAGGTCACCCCCACCTCATTCCACATACTTCAAGGGCTCCAGCATTTGGCTGCATGGGGAGGGAGAAGTAGCTGCTTCCCTCCATCCTGCTTGCTTCCCAAATTACTGAATAGGAAGCAGTAGGCCATTCTCCCATGTTATTGCAGACTCCCTTTTATGATCCCTAAGTGTAGCATAGGAGGAGAGGAGGTTAAAATCACCATTCCCATATCTGCCATCCTGTCTATGCCCTGTTTCAAGGCTCTCTCTGAGCTGCAGCACTACTTTCCACAGCCATGCCAATTATCCTAAGAATCATAGAATCATAGGGCTGGAAGGGACCTCATAGGTCATCTAGTCCAACCCCCTGCCAGAGGCAGGACCACTCCCACTTAAACCATCGCAGTCATGGTTTGTCCAGCCGGGTCTTAAACACCTCCAAAGATGGAGATTTCACCACCTCCCTTGGCAGCTCATTCCAATGCTTCACCACTCTCCTACTAAAAAAAGTTTTTTCTACTATCCAGCCTCGACCTCCCTAACCGCAACTTGAGACCATTGCTCCTCATTCTGTCCTCTGTTATTACTGAGAACAGTTGAGCTCCATCTTCCTTAGAGCATTCCTTCAAGTAGTTGAAGGTTGCTATCAAATCCTCCCTCAATCTTCTCTTCTGCAGACTGAATAAGCCTAATGCTTTCAGTCTTTCCTCATAGGGCTTGTGCTCCAGCCCTTTAATCATTTTGGTTGCCCTCCTCTGAACTCTCTCTATCATGTCCCTGTCCATTTTGTAGTGGAGAGCCCAAAACTGAACACAGTATTCCAGATGTGGCCTCACCAGTGCAGAATAGAGGGGAATGATCACATCCCTTGATCTGCTGGCAATGCTGTTTCTGATGCAGCCCAGTATGCCATTGGCCTTTTTGGCAGCAAGAGCACACTCCTGACTCATATCTAGCTTCCCATCCACCATGACCCCCAGGTCCTTTTCTACACTGCTGCCACTTTTCTGAATGCTCCCCAGTCTGTAGCAGTGCATGCGGTTTTTTCGTCCCACATGCAGGATTTTACACTTGTCCTTATTGAACCTCATAAGATTTCTATCAGCCCACTGTTCCAATTTATCTAGGTCTCCCTGAATCCTGTCCTTGCCCTCCAACGTGTCTACTGGTCCCCCCAGCTTGGTGTCATCCACGAACTTACTGAGAATGCAGTCTATTCGATCATCTAGATCATTGATGAAAATATTGAACAGAACCGGCCCCAGGACCGACCCCTGGGGCACACCACTTGTTACTGGTTGCCAGCTACACATGGAACCATTGATTCCTACATGCTGAAAGTGTTGATCTAGCCAGTCTTCTACCCACCTTATAGTCCACCTATCCAACCCATACTTCCTTAATTTGCCAATGAGAATGCTGTGGGAAACTGTATCAAAAGCCTTGCTAAAATCAAGGTATATCACATCAACGGTTCTTCCTGCATCCAGAAAACCAGTCATCTGATCATAGAAGGAAATGAGATTGGTCAGGCATGATTTACCCTTGGTAAATCCATGCTGACTTTTCCTGATCACTTTATTTTGCTCTAAGTGTTTTAGGATGGGTTCTTTGAGAACCTGCTCCATCCTTTTTCCAGGGATTGAGGTGAGGCTGATAGGTCTGTAATTCCCTGGATCCTCTTTTTTCCCTTTCTTGAAAATAGGCAGGATCCTCTTTTTTCCCTTTCTTGAAAACAGGCACTACATTTCCTTTTTTCCAATTCTCTGGCACCTCCCTCGTTCTCCATGAGTTTTGAAAGATAACAGCCAGCGGTGCTGCTATCTCATCGGCCAATTCCCTTAGCACCTTTGGATGCAGTTTGTCCAGCCCCATGGACTTGAGCACATCCAACTTCTTTAAGCAGTCCCTAACCTGACCTTCCATCACCAAGGGCCTCTCTTCTTCTCTCCAATCTGCCATACCCATTGTAGTGGGCTCGGATCTGACCCTGCCTGAGAAAACTGAACCAAAAAAACCATTGAGCACTTCAGCTTTTCCCTCATCCTCTGTCATGAGGATGCCTGCCCTATTCAGCAAGGGACCTACACCATCCCTGATCCTCTTCTTGTTATTAACATACTTGCAGAACGCCTTCTTGTTATCCTTTACATCCCTCGCTAGCCACAACTCCACTTGTCCTTTGGCCTTTCTGATTTTATCCCTGCAGTCCCTAGCAATATCTTTATATGCCTCCTTACTCATCTGTCCAAGCTTCCACTTCCTGTAAGCTTCCTTTTTATGTTTAAGCTCAGAGCAGAGTTCTTGGCTAAGCCATTCTGACTGTCTCACATGTTTGTTCTTTCTCCTAATTGGAATGGCAACTTCCTGTGCCCTTAGCAGGGTTTCTTTAAAATATAACCAACTCTCTTGGACTCCTTTCCCCTTCAGATTAGCTTCTCAAGGGATCCTACCCATCACTTCCCTGAAGGAGCCAAAATCTGCTTTTTTTTTTTTTTTTTTTTTTTTTGGAGCCCGGGGTTTTTTTTTTGCTTGTTTCTTCCCTTCCTTTAAAAAACAACCGAAATCAACCATGTCACGGTCACTACTGCCTAGCTTGCCATTTACTTCTACCTCCCTGATCAATTCTTCCCTGTTTGTGAGCAGCAGGTTGAGAGGTGCAAGGCCCCTAGTTGGTTCCTCTAGCATTTGTACTAGAAAGTTGTCCCCATCACTCTCTAAAAGCTTCCTGGCTTGCCCATGCACTGCTGTATTGGCCTCCCAGCAGATGTCAGGGTAATTGAAGTCCCCCATCAGCGCCAGGGCCTGTGGTCTAGAAGCTTCCGCTAGTTGGCTATAGAACACCTCATTCACCTCCTGCGTCTGGTCTGGTGGTCTATAGCAGATACCCACCACAACATCCCCCTTGTTGCTTTCCCCTCTCAATATAACCCACAGAGTTTCTATTGGCACACTTCCACTTCCATAATAGAGCTCTGAGCAGTCATAGAGCTCTTTTATATAGAGTGCTACTCCTTCCCCTCTTCTTCCCTGCCTGTCCTTCCTGAACAGTTTATACCCATCCATGGCAGAGCTCCAGTCATGCAGACAATCCCACCATGTCTCCATTATTCCAATGATATCATAGTTCCTTGTCTGCATTAGTACTACCAATTCTTCTTGATTATTTCCCAGGCTCCTCGCATTAATGTATAGGCACCTAATATACCCGGCCAATTGCCCCACTTTGTCATTTTGATTTCCATTTCTATTACATAAACCTCCTTGCATTTTTTCTTGGTGTTCTCCTCCCCCACTCTCCTCACGTATTGGGGCTTCAGTAGAACACTTAAGACAATTATTTGATTCCCCCCCCCATGTTCCTGCAACCTTCTCTTTTATTCCTGGTGCTACAGTCCCAGCACCCCCCAAGTTCCATCCCTTCCCCCAGATCACCCACATTGTCACTCACCTGTGGGCTTTGGTCTCCTTCCCCCATTGAACCTAGTTTAAAGCCCTCCTCACTAGGTCAGCCAGTCTGTGCCCAAATATGCTCTTCCCCTTCCTGGACAGGTGAAAGCCATCTCCGCCTATCAATCCTCTGTCCTGAAACAGTACTCCATGGTCAAGGAAGCCAAATCCTTCCTGACCACACCATCTTCGCAGCCAGGCATTCACCTCTAGGATGCATCTGTCTCTCCTCAGGCCTCTAGCCTTGACTGGAAGGATCAAGGAGACCCCCACCTGTGCTCCAAACTCCTTCACCCTCGCTCTCAGAGCCCTGAAGTCACCTTTGATCTGCTGAAGATCACCTCTTGCAGTCTCATTGGTACCCACATAGATAAGAAGCATGGGGTAGTAGTCTGAGGGGTGGATGATTTTTGACAATCCCTCTGTTACGTCTCGGATACGGGCACCTGGCAGGCAGCATACCTCTCCAGAGGCCTTGTCAGGGTGACAGATGGGTATCCTTCTCTCTTCAGAAATCTCCTGTGTCTCAAACATCCTTGCTATTGTTCCAACTCAGCAACAGTGACAACCTCTCTTGATAGTGCCTTGTGTTCTGCCTCCTAGAGATAGCTCATTCTCTTGCTCTGGTTCATCTTGTCTTGTGAAAGTCCTTTGGCCATGAATTGCTGTAGAAACAACTTCTGCAGGAAGATATGCATCACTTCACTTAACCTGCCTCCCCAGCCCTTAATGCTTGTACCAGCAGGGTTTGCCCCCCAAAGATCCTGCTAGTCACATGACAAAAGAGGTCTAACTTCTGGGTTACCCTGCTTCACCCCTGTGGAGGGAAGCCAACTGAGCAATGCCCCAGCTCACTTATAGAGGAGAAAGGAATTTGCACACACCGGCCATGGTTGGTGCCCACCTACTGAAAGACGAAGGACTCCATCTCTTGACTGGCCTTATGAGCTGTAAGCAAGGGGAATGGGCATTCCCCTTTCATCTTCCTGATCTCACCAAGTGACTGCAGCATGCAGACATCTGGAACTGCTGGCTGACTGCTTGCATGTGGAGATGCTACAAGTGCTGGAAGCCTGCAGAGCTCTACTGCCAGCCTGATACCAGTAAATGAGGGCCTCTCTGGGGCTGCACAGTAAGCAGGAAGGGTCTGTTTAGCAGTAAGATCAATGCAGTGACCCTCCTCTATCTTGAACCCAATTGCTTCCTGGCATTACTATCTATTCATGTAAACTTTCCCCTCTCCCCTCTGTTGTAGAGGAATCCATCCTTAAAGAGGCTACGCTCCCACCCCACATCCACAAGGAGGTTGTAGTGTTCGCATTTTTCCATAATATCTTCTTTCATTCAATGAATGTGATGAACTATCCTGGGAATGAGTCAGGATTGTGTAGTGGAAGTCACTGTTGTGTACCTCTGCCTCATTTCTTACTGAAGCTGGAAGGAATGTAGTGAATTAGCCAGGAGAGTATAGGGAAATAGAGAAAGGTCTTATGGTTAAGGCAGCTAAATGCTGCCCTTGTGATTGTATCGTTGTCTGCCACAAAATTCCTAAATGATACTGGACGAGTCACTTAAACCCAACAGTTCACAGGTGGATACTAATTGTGATTTTCTCATTTTCCTGATACCCAGCTTGAGGCCCTGAGCAGATTTGCAGAAATGCTGGACACTCATAGACTTCAACAGCAACTGTGCTTTGAATATATGAAGTGCTACTAATGCTGAGTCCTTTAAAATATTAGGGCCTTGACATATCAGCACCTAAAGGTAATGGACAGTTTTGGCAATCTTTGTTAAATAGGCTAATAGAACATCAGAAAGACAATTTCAGGCATTAATGTGCTTAAGGTTCCCTTCAAGTTCATAATAAACTTTCAGCATAACATTACAAATATATGTTATTTCATTAGGGAGTTGTGCGTGACTAGCCCATGGAAGAATGGGCTCTTGACTAATCCTAGGATTATGTTTTCATCAAAACTACAATTATTTTGTTGTTGCTGGAAAAAAAAAAAGCCAATTAATCACACTTAAATGTTTGGTGAATTCAGATTGACCACAATGTTTACTTTGACCCAAAATTAGGTGTAGTTTTAATTTGTCAATTTAGTCAAAATTTTGAAAAATTTGTTTTTGGTTTCACCCTCAGGGTTCCCCCCCATCATTTTCAGAATTGCTAGTTACTGGAAAAAAAATCCATTATTCATTCAGCTGCACATTTGATGCTAGATTTTAAGTACAACAGTTGTCTCTCCTTTTCCTTTCGTTGATGTCTCTTTATTTAGCTCTTTACCAGGCCTATATTTTCCTTTTTTAGTTCTCCTCTTTCTTATTTTAACTTCTTTACCATGCTTATTAATTCTGCATAGGTAAAAAGAGGAGGAGGAGGAATAGAAGGAAAGAAATGGAGAGGAAAACCTTTAGCAACAAAGTACAATGCTAATAATTTGAATTGATTTCACTATTTCTTTATGGGTCTAACATAATCTCTTCTATTCTTTCATGATAGGTTAGGTCCATTACAGGTGCAAATCTGTATCTAATCCTTAACAGTTTATGCTAATCTGTTCTATCCCATCCCTTTATCTCCTTGCATCAGTAGTACATTTTATTGTGCCTGTGTCAGAAGTTTAATGAAAGATTTTTTTTTCCCTAGAGTACCCCTAAGCAATATGTCTTCCTCAGTTATGATACAACAAAATAAAAAAAAGTCCAAAGACAATGGGCAGTTTTAAAATAATTAATTTATCTGGCTATACATACTGACTGTTTGTGTGTACATACACACATACTTACATGTTAGTAGGATTCAGGCTTTTACTTCTTTAAGCCATGCTTTGTCATTATTATTTTCCTTTTTCCACCTTCATCCTTCTATTATTTAATTTGTCCTTTTATTATTATTTAGCATTTATACCGTGGTTGCACTTAAAGGCCAGTTGCATGTAGCACTCTATAAACATATAGTATAACACCATCTCTATTCCAACTATCTCACAATCTAAAGGACAAGACCTAAAATGTGGATTGAACAAACATGGTTGGGGATAAGTTAGAACAATAGGATTTGTGCAGTTCTTAGCCAATCATGAACAAGAATCACCATTTGCCACTTGCCTACTCACTTAATTTCTTCTCTTTTTTATCTTTCTAATTTGTGTTTAATAAAAGTGTGGCTTACCTGGCAAAGGCCACACATTTTGAAACACTGCTATAAAGTAGTTGACAAAAATGCAGCTAAACACCATGCCCCTAAATAGCTTAATGTGGGTACCATTTTGCCAGGTCTTGGAGTGATTGATAACACCATGTTCTGAGACAGACTTTCTCCAAGAATAAGGAGAGTCAGCAACAAACTCAAAGGCTTCATTTTCTCCCTTTGTGGCTCTTCTCTCCCACTCCTTTTGTGTGTTCATCTTGATTTTCCTTCTAAAGTAGTTCTCATCCAGGCATACATGTATGGGTACATAGCTATCTTCCAGGGGGTAAATCAACTCATTTAGCTATTTGGTTAGTTTTACAACAGGCAACATAAAAAGACTAACAAAGTCAGTATAAACTAAAATTTCAGATAGACAGTTACGTGATTATACAGTACACACTTCCCATAAGCAACCCCCAAGGATCTAAGCCATTTTGTCTAGTATATCCATGAGTTTGTTATAGTGAAAGAGGACTGGGGGAGCATGCTTCTGGCCCTAGGGCTGTGGCAATGGAGCACTCCACTCTAGCTGCAGCTCCAGTTCCAGAGGAGCTCTCAGCCTTTTTCCTACCCTGTGCTCTCCAGTCCCAGGACCGGATGAACTCTCAGCCTGTCTCCTCCTTATGGGCGGATTAATGCATGGGCCTACAGCGCCTGTGCCCAGGGGCCCACACAATGTGGAGGGCCCTTCACTGTGCAGTGCTGAGGGGGAGCAGAGCTGCCCTGGCCTGCCACCCCTGGGCTGGAGGCAAAGATCTGCAATTGTATTGCGAGTCCTGCCCTTCCCCTGAGGCCAGCCAGTCCACCCCTGGGGGCACGGTGGGCCAGCGTAGATGCGAGGCTCTGCTCTCCTGCCCAGCCTCTGGGCCGGCTAGTCCACTCCAGGAGGTGGCATGGGGTTGGCTGCAGCACCGCACAGTACGGCGTCCAGTGTGGCTGGGGCACCGTGCAAGCCACCCCGCACGCACCCATCAGCCCCACTGCCCCAGATGGCTGATCAGCTGGGCCCGGGCTGGCCTCTGGACCCAGTCCCCCACCCAGGACTGGCTCTTCCACAGGGAACGGGGCCCTAGACTTGGGGCAGGGGGGCTGTGGCCTGAGGTGAGGGCACATGGGACCAGTGAAGGAGTCCCAGAGGCCCCTAAGCCACCACTGCCCCTAATAGTCCAGCACCAGAGGTGCTCTTAGCCAGTGGTTAAAGTATAATTTGATGGGCCCTGGAACCCTCCCCATCTTATCTGGGCCCCTCAAATTCACTGTTCTGGGGTGATCTGGCTTACTTTAACCTTTGGGTTATTGGGAGAGGAAAATAACCTGCCCCAAGTCACTTTATTTGCACTGCTTATGAGCGCAGACCTGTCATGTCCCCCCTGCCCTGTAAGCCAAATAGCCTTGTCTTTGCCATCTCTCCTCCCATGGAAACTGTCCCCACCGCACCAGTTCTGCTACCCTTCTCTGTACTTTTCCCAAGGCTGAAGTCTTGGGGTGGGTGTGCCATGGATTTTCCTAGGGACTATGGGATAGTTGCTGTCCATTAGCAGGCCCTTTCCTAACTACTCCTGACACACCTTCAGCCCTTCTAGCAGCTCCTGCACACCGAGGATCCCGGTGACCCCCAACATCTCATTCTCTCTCACCATGCTCAACCCCCCCACATCCTGCCACCCCTGCTGTGGCTGCCACTGGCTCTGCCCCCAGCTGGTGACTCAGCTTAGCTCCAAGCTCTGGCTCCACCTGCAGCTCTCAGCCCCGCCACTCACTGCACAGCTAGGCTGCTCACCTGGCCAGCATCCCTCTGTAGCTGTGGGGAGCTTGGGGAAGCCGATTGGGGCTGACACAGCAAGACGGAGTCTGCTCCTCACTGACCCACTGCCTGTGGAGCCAGAGAAGCCTTGGTGCTGCACTCCTGGCCCCGGTCCTGGCCATAGGTGGCTGCTGCAGACCCGGCTCTGCTGACACAAAGGGCTCCTGCCTCCCCCTCCTCTTCTGGGTCCAACCTAGGCCAAGGGCAGCTGCAATCTAACCTCACTTGGCACGGCCACATCCGATGCCCTGCCAGGGGTTGTGACACCCGAGGCTCTGGCTCCAACTGCATGGCAGACACCTGGGTTCTAGTCCCTAGAGTGCGAGAGCCACGTCTAGCAGGGATAGTCCCTGAGGCTGTAGTTGAGGTGGGAGGAAGGGCTGCAGTGGCTGGAAGATGTAGCACAACTTGGCTTGAGCTCAGCTGGGAGCCAGTGCTTCACTTTTCCAGTTGGGCTCCAGTCTCCTTGGTGCCAGTGGCCAGCTCGGAGATGCTGCTGCGTTCTGACCCATTATTTTATTTTTAGGGGCCCTGGAACACTGGCCCCTAAAATTTATGGGCCCCAGAGCAGTGTTCTGGGGCATTCCCCCCTAACTTGAAGCCCTGCTCTTAGCTTTCCTGCCACAGCCCAACAGTTAGAGGTGGGATCCAGTGACCCTGTTTGCTATAACCCAAGGTTCACTATTGCTCAGGTATTAGAATACGGGTCTACTACAGGGGTGGGCAAAATACAGCCTGACTGAAGGCTCAAACTGATCTGCTACCTGACTTCACTGACTCTGTGTGCTGCAGGGCCAACTTTTCACACTCCCCCAACCCTGCTAGCATGGTGCAACTCCTGGGCCGGGGCCGGGGCCGGGGCCAGGGCCAGTGCTGTGCTGCTCTGGTCTGCGGCCAGAGCCAGCACTGCAGTGTCCTATTTGCCACCCCTCTCCAGTGGTGCATTGCTCTGGAGCCGCACTGCCCCCTCCCATTTCCCTGTTGCCTCTGCTTCCTTCTCCCCAGCTTTTCCTTGCCCCCAGCCCCTTCTGTTCCTCCCACCGGTTCCCCTCTCCACAATGGCTGTCCCCTACACAGCTCTTGGCCCTCCCCCAGGCCTGCTCTCTGCCACTTCCAGTGGCCCACCTGTCAATATTATTGACACCCCCATTCTAATGTATTGCATGCAGAAATCAAAGTATGACATTTGGATTTCAATTTATTTATTTTGTAAATACATGGTAAAAATGAGAAAGTAGGCAACTTTTCAGCAATTCTGTGCCATGAGGCTATTTTTATGTCTGATTTGTAAGGAAGCAGTTTTTAAATAAGGTGATACTGGGGATATGCAAGACAAATCAGACTCATGAAAGTGGCACAGTAGTCTGGAAAGGTTGAGAACCATTGTTCTAGAATACAGCACCAGACTTCAGTGGCAACAGTAGTAGTTTCTGCCCTTTCAGCCAACTCTTTTTCCTCCAAAAAGGACAGCTATTACCATCTAAAAGGCTGTCAAGACAAGTTTTCTCCTTTGTAAATGCTATCTACCACTAACCGGAAAAGGAGCAAGGGATGTTGTTAAACTCATAGAATCATAGGGTTGGAAGGGACCTCATGAGGTCATCTAGTCCAACCCCCCGCCAGAGGCAGGACCACTCCCACTAAACCATCCCAGTCATGGTTTTATCCAGCCAGGCCTTAAACACCTCCACAGATGGAGATTCCACCACCTCCCTAGGCAGCTCATTCCAATGCTTCACCACTTGCCTAGTAAAAAAGTTTTTCCTCATATTCGGCCTTGACCTCCCTAACCACAACTTGAGACCATTGCTCCTCGTTCTGTCTTCTGTTATTACCGAGAATAGTTGAGCTCCATCCTCCTTGGAGGATCCCTTCAAGTAGTTGAAGGTTGCTATCAAATCCCCCCTCAATCTTCTCTTCTGCAGACTAAATAAGCCTAATGCTTTCAGTCTTTCCTCAAAGGGCTTGTGCTCCAGCCCTTTAATCATTTTGGTTCCCCTCTGCTGAACTCTCTCTAGCATGTCCCTGTCCTTTTTGTAGTGGGGAGCCCAAAACTGAACACAGTATTCCAGATGTGGCCTCACCAGTGCAGAATAGAGGGGAATGATCACATCCCTTGATCTGCTGGTAATACTTCTTTTGATGCAGCCCAGTATGCCATTGGCCTTTTTGGCAGCAAGAGCACACTGCTGACACATATCCAGCTTCCCACCCACCATGACCCCCAGGTCCTTTTCTACACTGCTGCTACTTAGCTGAATGTTTCCCAGCCTGTAGCAGTGCATGGGGTTTTTGTGTCCCAAGTGCAGGATTTTACACTTGTCCTTATTGAACCTCATAAGATTTCTATCAGCCCACTGTTCCAATTTATCTAGGTCTCCCTGAATCCTGTCCTTGCCCTCCAATGTGTCTACTGTTCCCCCCAGCTTGGTGTCATCCGCAAACTTACTGAGAGTGCAGTCTATTCGATCATCTAGATCATTGATGAAAATATTGAACAGAACTGGCCCCAGGACTGACCCCTGGGGTACACCACTACTTACCGGTTGCCAGCTAGACATGGAACCACTCCTACACGCTGAATTCCTACACACTGAAACCGTTGATCTTACCAGTTTTCTATCCACCCTATAGTCCACCTATCCAACCCATAATTCCTTAATTTGCCAGTGAGAATGCTGTGGCGAACAGTATTAAAAGCCTTGCTAAAATCAAGGTATATCACATCAACGGTTCTTCCTGCATCCAGAAAACCAGTCATCTGATCATAGAAGGAAATGAGATTGGTCAGGCATGATTTACCCTTGGTGAATCCATGCTGACTGTTCCTGATCACTTTATTTTCCTCTAAGTGTTTTAGGATGGATTCTTTGAGAACCTGCTCCATAATTTTTCCAGGGATTGAGGTGAGGCTGATAGAGGATCTGAGGAATTACAGACCTTTTTTCCCTTTCTTGAAAACAGGCACTACATTTCCTTTTTTCCAATCCTCTGGCACCTCCCCTGTTCTCCATGAGTTTTGAAAGATAATGGCCAGTGGTGCTGCTATCTCATCGGCCAATTCCCTTAGCACCCTTGGATGCAGTTCGTCCAGCCCCATGGACTTGTGCACATCCAGCTTCTTTAAGCAGTCCCTAACCTGACCTTCCATCACCAAGGACCTCTCTTCTTCTCTCCAATCTGCCATACCCATGGTAGTGGGCTCAGATCTGACCCTGCCTGTGAAAACTGAACCAAAAAAAAGCATTGAGCACTTCAGCTTTTTCCTCATCCTCTGTCACGAGGATGCCTGCCCCATTCAGTAAGGGATCTACACCATCCCTGATCCTCTTCTTGTTATTAACATACTTGTAGAACGCCTTCCTGTTATCCTTTACATCCCTTGCTAGCCGCAACTCCATTTGTCCTTTGGCCTTTCTGATTTTATCCCTGCAGTCCCTAGCAATATCTTTATATGCCTCCTTAGTCACCTGACCAAGCTTCCACTTCCTGTAAGCTTCCTTTTTATGTTTAAGCTCAGAGCAGAGTTCTTGGCTAAGCCATTCTGGGTGCCTTACATGTTTGCTGTTCTTTCTCCTAATTGGAATGGCAATTTCCTGTACCCTTAGCAGGGTTTCTTTAAAATATAACCAACTCTCTTGGACTCCTTTCCCCTTCAGATTAGGGCTTCCCTGAGGGAACCAAAATCTGCTTTTTTGAAGTCCAGGGTTTTTGTTTTGCTTCTTTCCTTCCTTCCTTTAATCAGCATCCTGAACTCAACCATGTCACGGTCACTACTGCCTAGCTTGCCATTTACTTCTACCTCCCTGATCAATTCTTCCCTGTTTGTGAGCAGCAGGTCGAGAGGTGCAAGGCCCCTAGTTGGTTCCTCTAGCATTTGTACTAGAAAGTTGTCCCCTGCACTCTCTAAAAACTTTCTGGCTTGCCCATGCACTGCTGTATTGGCCTCCCAGCAGATGTCAGGGTAATTGAAGTCCCCCATCAGCACCAGGGCCAGTGATCTAGAAGCTTCCGCTAGTTGTCCATAGAACACCTCATCCACCTCCTGCTTCTGGTCTGGTGGTCTATAGCAGATACCCACCACAACATCCCCCTTGTTGCTTTCCCCTCTCAGTGTAACCCACAGACTCTACTGGCACCCTTCCACGTCCATAATGGAGCTCTGAGCAGTCATAGAGCTCTTTTACATATAATGCTATTCCTCCCCCTCTTCTTCCCTTCCTGTTGTTCCTGAACAAGTTATACCCATCCATGGCAGAGCTCCAGTCATGCAGACTATCCCACCATGTCTCTGTTATTCCAATGATATCATAGTTCCTTGTCTGTGCTAATACTACCAATTCTTCCTGCTTATTTCCCAGGCTCCTCACATTTGTGTATAGGCACCTAAGATACCAGGCCGATTTCCCTACTTTGTCATTTTGATTTTCAATTCTATTACATATACCTCCTTGCATTTCTTTTTGGAGTTGTCCTCCCCCACTCTCCTCATGTATTGGGGCTTCAGTAGAACACTTAAGACAATTATTTGACACCCCCCCCATGTTCCAACTACCTTCTCTTTTCAAGACCTTACTTAATGCTTTTCATTTCAAATGCTTTCCTGCTTTTCTACATCTTTAATGTTTCAGATATTTTTAATGACGTGTTTCCTATGGAATTAAGCAGGCTAAGATCCTTGTATACCAAATCCTATTGTTTAAAACTGTTTAACATTGGATGATAAGGTCATGTTAATAGCCTTTGCTCTCATTTATTTTGTCAAAGCTAATACAACATGCAGAATTACTATGTGAAGTTTCATGGCCTGTTTTATATAAGAGATCACAATACATAATCATATTTGGTCCTTCCAACCTTGAAAATCTATGAACATATTAAAGAAAGCAGCCAGATGCTGCTGCATCCCTGTTGTGGGGGTTGTTCCTGCCATGGGTCAGTAAAGGTGGAAATCTCATAGGAAAAGATTTACTCTGGAGAGTTCTATTATTCTGATTCAGAGACCAGAATCCAACTTGGATTCCTACCACTCACTAAGATTGAATAAAAATCCAAAGCCTGATTTCTAATTCTGGTTGATTTGGCATACGATCATCTCTAGTCTTGTGCATCTTTTGAAAATACTACAGTGATCAAGTGCTCACTGTACAATCCATACCGAAGCTTCTGTTTCCAATTGAATAAGCAAGCCAAAGATTAATTAGCATTAACACCGGATTGTTTATATACCCAAGTTATGTTTTCAGGAATACAGTCATTTTAGCTATTTGTAACATATAAAAGATAAAATTTGTAACATATAAAAGATAAAATTCAACAATTGATATTTGGCAAGCAAAATGTGTAGGATCTTTTGAACCACTATAAATGTCTAAAGGTTGCCATGATATATTTGAGACCAACCAATATTGTGCCACATATATACTGCATCATACAGGTGAGCTCTTAAAGATAAATGTTCATTCACTGTAATAAATAGATTTTTCTTGGTTTAAGCCAAAGTTAAGCCTGAACAGTAAATAATATAATAAATAAAGAGTGATTCCTACCCCTCCCCTCACCTTTATATTGGGGGTTAACATCACATATCTATACATTCTGAAAAATATCCACAGAGATCTTGATATCTAATTATACAGAATAAATTTTACTTGAGCATCAGCTGCTTGACGTGTTCTCTGTGCTTCCTTGTGCAGTGCAGAAAAAAACATTACTTATGTTATACATACAAGCTATTTCAAAATGAGTCATCATTTTTAAAGTGCAATCTAATGGACCCTTATTTTAAGAATATTTTTGTTTGTCAAATTAGATGCTCTAGTGAAAGTTCTGTGCTATGTATGTTAATTATACTGATAGATACTAATATATAATTATTTGACTCAAACTTTTGAAACAAGCATCTTTCAACAATTTTTTAATATTTCCATTTCATCTTAAGTGCCAGATGTCAGGGACTTGAAAACATGTTTATTTTGGTCTTTTGATCCTTCAGAGATTTTTCTGACTCAGTATGACTTATCTCTTGTGGATATGTATTTATCCGCATTGAGTGAACAAGTTTTAAGGAGCAGCAATCTGTGTTCTTCTAAAATGAATGACAAGGCCACCTGCACTTTTGGAAAAATCTTGAAGAGACACGTAATGGTCTCTAGAGACAGAAAACAACATTAGAGAAACTTAGAAATTGCCATGCTGATCAGCCTATGATTTCTAGTCCATTATCTGGTCTCTGGTAGCAACTAGTACCTGATAATTCAAGAAGCCTGTAGTAGATAGTTATGGAATAATTCCAGAAGGGTAGCTATGTTAGTCTGTGTATAGCAAAACCAATGGAAGTCTTATGGCACCTTAGAGAGTAACAAATTTCTTCGGGCATAAGCTTTTGTGGGCTGCAACTCACTGATGCTTCTGATGAAGAGGGCTGTAGCCCACAAAAGCTTATGCCCAAAGAAATTTTTTAGTCTTTAAGGTGCCACAAGACAAGCTGTTTATGGAATAGTTTATTTGTTCATAAAGAAACATTTATTTGTTTTTTCCTAACTCCTGTCACTAAGTGGCTGTCTAATGCCCTGAAGCACAAGAGTCATTTCCCTTCAAAAAACTGCAGTTGTTCTTATTATTCATACACACCTCTAACTGGGGTGCTTCTAAGGCATGACCAACACACTCAACATCTGCTAAATTCATCTTTCATATAAAGTGCATCACCACAGCTTTGATTCACTTGACATTGATCTTGTTTCCTTCTTTTGTTCTCTGATGGTCTTCACTTAACACTGAATGCCAGTAGATGAGACCATATTTCAATGTCTTGAAAAATCAAATAGTCTTAACAGAGTTCTCATATTTTTGTTATATTATACGTTGCTTTGCTTGCATTTATCCCCATGAACTCTACAATATCACGTGCAGGCTATCCTAAGTATATACGACTCATCCAGTTTAGATTTCTGGCATCGAGACAATGTGCATGGGCATCCAGTGAGTTTGTTTAGTAGGTGAGTCAAATGTGCAAAAGATACAGACACGGATAAGTCATGTTTAGATAATCTTTGAAGCACACTATCATGAGAACTGAGAATTTGGAACCTTTTGGTATAAATATTGCGATGCAGCTATAAAGTATCATTACTAGTGTGATTAATCCACTAGCTCTTTTCTGGATGGCCTCTTCCCCCTGACATAATGATTCAGAGGGTGAGATTTGGGCCCCAAGTCACTCTTGAAAGCATGGGATTTGTGAAGTTGCACAGAAAACTGATTGACTAGATGATGGAGCAGAGAAACTGGAGAGACCAAAAGAGGAAACAAGAGAAGTGGACCAGTATTACTACTGACAGTAGGTTGCCAGTCAAGGAAAAGGACTGTTGAACAAATGAACAAAAGAGGCTACAAAAAGTCACTATAGGAAGTGATATTGCTTACAGATGAATTGGTGCTAACATGATTCAATTATAGTACTAGAGAGAACCAAATCATATTCAGCTTCACCTCACAAACTATGACTGAGCTCTGTTTGAATAAATACTGAAGCAGTGTTTCTGTAACAGTTCATGCTTTGGGGCTGTCTATAGAGAGTTGGGTGCATTTTAAAGAAACCCTGCTAAGGGCACAGGAAG